>OX155951.1:13792207-13962207 GCA_944548615.1 Micropterix aruncella
TATATATATATATATATATATATATATATATATATATATATATATATATATATATATATATATATATATATATATATATATATATATATATATATATATATATATATATATATATATATATATATATATATATATATATATATATATATATATATATATATATATATATATATATATATATATATATATATATATATATGAGACGTTAGCAAAAAACTGATTCTAGAGGAGATAGAGTAATGAATAAAAGGGCCTGTTTTAAGGCAGACTTTATAAAATATTGTTTAGATGTATCTAATCAAGTTACGAAATAATTATTGTAAAAAATAAAAAAAATAAAAATAAAGATTAAAACAATTAAAATTTGTAGAAATTCTATTACTTTGATAATAATTATTAACGTATTCTCATACTACGAGTAACGGCATGTATTTTTTTTTTTGTTTTTTAAAGGAATTTCCAAGGATTTGACCATTTTGCAATTGGCATTTGATAAATAAATAAATCATTTTTATTTTCCGAAAATTATTTTTACAACAGATAATGTTACAAGGGCTGATAATAATGTTACCACGATTTAAATCAGATATAAAAACCTACTTGATTACAATTAGAAACCTCTGTAAATTATTAGAACACAATTGGTCCTTTTGCTTTTCCAATACGTGAAACAGAAAAACTATATCATTCAATATGAGAAGAAATTTAGCCAATGGACAGCACTTCTGCTGTCCACGCACGGCGACAGAATAACAATGACTTCTATCGTTATTCAACCTGCGATGACCAGTTGATTGCATGCAATGCGTTCAAATCGCCCCGACACGCCAATTGCGTGACACTTGTATCTCTAATGAGAGACCATCTATTGTAGAAGAGGCGTAAGGACTCAAACAGGGCGTTATAATTTCACCTAAGTCTCGCACGTTCATCTAATCACGATCGAAAGAGTCCCAGAAATGAACATATTAGCTTTTATGTATAGTCTCTTACATTAGATTACGTTGAATTCGAATCCAATTGGAGAATTTACCGCTCTTGGACGTGTGACAATATAATATCGGTAGTAATATTCAAGCTGCTGTAAGTAACGGGTAGTTACTGCTAGTCTGATTTGAGAATCTTACCTATTTTAAAGACAAATTGAAAATCTAATGGTTTCAGTATCATAAGTGAATAAAATGATTAAAAACAATAGTGAACTATTAGTAGAGAGTTGTCAACTACAACGGGCGAACCCGTCCCCTCAGGAAGTTTGAAAGAAATAATAGTTATATTTCCCGTGAAGTGAGCGCAGAAGACTTAGGACAAAACAATCCACCGTCAAGCTCCGTCTTCTGCCCGTCAGAGGCCAACAACGGCGAGGCACCGGGAAAGGTACCCAGCGGGCGGCCTCGCCCCAGTTTTGGCAGGATATCTCCATCTGGAATTAACCTTCAGGATACCTCCATCCTTTCGACTGGTTACGGGTCCGAAGTCGCTTATACGACCTCTACCTGTTGTATTACAGCGGTAATTCAGTTCGAATGTATCGCGGACCTGGGCGTTCTTTGACCGTAGTGCCACACGGGATCGAGTGGCCCAATGTCATTTCAAGAGTGGCATGACAACAGGTCAAAATCCACCCCCGCTGCTTAGGAAACAGCGTATTTTCAGTTTCCAGACCCCTTCTTCACATTACATTATATTACATTTTCGTCGTGTCCGATTGACGGCTAAAGACTGCTCTTGGACGTGTCAAAATAATTGGGTTTGGTAGTAAGTTTCGTTACTACTCTTTACTGAACATACATAGGTAGTCAAGAATTAACTACTAGATTGTCAAATTATAAATATAAACAATCAAAATAGAAGCCTAATATTTAAAGTAGTTAGTAATTCGAAAAGATACTTAGTAAAATTATTCATCGTAATATTCAAATTGTCAGTAAAATGTTAAATAATCAAATTAAATCTACGTTATGCATTTTAAACTAAAAGTACAGATATAAGACCATATAAAATAATCAGACAATAAGGCTCTACTTTTTTAAGTAATTTAAACGGGCACAATATTTGAAAAATCATGGCCCTCAAATTCGGCCAGATTATAGAAAGGGTGGCCTATCAGCATCTCCTTGATGTTTTTTTAAATTTTATGTCCTCCAGCTGTTTAAATTTTGTACGGAGTAGATTATAGAATTTAATGCTTAGGTACAAGTAGCTTTTCTGTACTTTTGCCAGTCATATTCGGGGTACGCATAAAAGGGAGCTACCGCGGGTATGATGCGAGTAAATGTCTGTTCTAATTGGTGTTTCTGCTAGGTGCTGTCTAGCATAAATTAAACACTGGTATATGATCAGCAATTAGTTAGAATGCACAACCGATTGAAATCGCCGACCGGTGCGCAAACCGTCCAGTGGCGCCGGGATGCAATCCCGCCGGGAGAAACCGGTCCACCAGCTCTGAGGCCTGAGACACGAGAGTCTTACCCGGGGTAGCCTTCCACTCGAGGAGGCTTCTGAATAGGAGCTGAATCGAGAGTTAAGCCGATCCGAGAACAAAATGGATCTTGTGGCCCAAGCTGCACGAAAACGTTCACCATCATAGTCAATGGACAAATGGAAGTACCATTTACGGTGTCTAACTCGTTTTGATCAGGAGCAGTTGAAACAGTTTCAATTGTTGATCCTTGATTTGGTCATGCCAATTGTTATCGCTGTGTAAACATGCGTTGCTATTGTAATTTACCACCCCACAATAACCAGACGGGCGAAGCTGGGATTACACAGTTAGAATAATATAATATATTATTTTATAGGTATGCTATTGGAATAATAATTTTAAAATATATGATTTGTGGTAGATATATGTATACCGATGTCGCTATGAAACTTAACTGATGAAAGCAAGCCTTCTAAATTCTTCCAGCTGTATCTAAAAACGACGTTTAACAAAATTTAGTTGCACATCAGAACACCGTTGACTACGTAACGACCAATATTGGCGGCTTGCTCCCGGAGAGCACAGTAATATTATTTTCTAATTCGAACGCATCCTAAAATCCATAACGAATATCTCATTATTACCCATGCATAGACTGCTGCTAGAATAATTTCGCACGTCATTTCGCGAATATTTCTGGTAAAAGTCCATTGTCAAACATAATAATTGTTTTTTTTGAGAAATCATCAAAAAATTTATTGGTCTAAATATTGTTGTTTGTAAATAAGCAAAACGAAATATTACATTTGATAGAAAATCTAATAGAAGATCACGATAGTATTTACAATTTCTAAATAGGGTTCCGTATTTTTCCGTAAGACAAGTACAAGTTAGAAATGCCGAGCTTTTTTCACTTTTTCGACTCTCTTACATTCATAATTATCTTATTGTTTTACAAAATGAGATTTCAATATTCTTTATACGAAATTTCAATGCGATCATTGCACAGTTATTCTTTTTATGATTGCTATAGTAGTTCCATGGTTGTAGTACTTTTTGTCGAGGGCGGCGATATTGCAAGAAATTTCAATAAATTGCCGCGATCTGCCATGAAATTATGCCGCTACTCGAAGGGTTAAATAGAAAATATACCTCTACTAATAATAGGTCTTTCCTGAAAAGTAAAAAAAAAATGTATTGTCACCTATTTTTTTAAAGTTTAATATTCGGCTTTGGTTATTACATATAAACAAATATTGCTTCTTATATACATTCTTTTATTATATCCTCAAAATTTAAATCTGATCAATACTATGATACGGGTAGTAATAATATGATAATATGATAAATATTGTCAATAATATGATAATATGATACAAGGAGTACGCATACGTTATTATACTCTAATTAGTAATCAATGAAAATAAAAGTGATAATCAATGTATTATTAGAGTATTGTTTGTGTACCAATTATACTAAATAAATAAATAAATTCTAATAGTACGAAGCGTTATGGAGACGTATACATCGTAAAAATTAAAATATTATTTGCATATGATTCAGTATTTTGTGGTGTATTCCGTGCTTATTCAGCCATCAGTTCACGCGGTGTAAATATAGGTACAGTGCATTTATTGTGCAATTAAATGTAGAACAAATTTGTATTGAAACTGTGAGCTTGAGCGCAAGCCGTGCTGATAACCGGTCGACCAGTTAGTTGGCTCCACTTTTCTTACCACCGGCAATACCCGACACGAGATACACACATGTTTATTATAATTAAATAAATTGACTTGTTTATAATGTTTATCACTGGAATTTGTTTGGGCAATAGCTCTTTCGCCTCAGTGAATTAAAAACCATCGAAAAAATACAATTTATTAATTAATGTATATCAAATCAAATTTTATTCAATAGATCAATGCAGATTGTAGAACACACAAACCAAAAATCGTTTCAGTAAGTAATATTAAGAGGGAGTATAAACATTCGTCGGTCTTGATTTTTTTCTAAGCCTAAGTCAAAATAACCTCAGTCATTAAAATTACTGGGGGATGAATGGCTGAATTGCAAAGTGCAATACAGTTTTATTCACCAAAATTTGTCCTTCTATAATAAGATTCCAGAGCAAATGAAAAGCCTAGGAGAGGACCAATTTAAGAAGATAATTATACATAATTTGGTAAGAAACCCAATTTATGGTATGAGGGAGTTTGAAAATTCTGAGTTTATTTTCCATGTTGATGATTAATGAAATGCGTAAAGTTTTCAACATAATCGTAATATGATAGCTGACATTCTAATTTTCATATAATTTATTATACATCTATTCATTTAAAAAAATACGAAGGCATATTGCTGGATTGACAATAAAATATATATTTTTCGATTATTCTACAATACATTAAAATTTGAATTTCTATTTTAATATATTATTCTCCCTGACTCTTAAATCACATTAGTATATTTTGATTATTTGTATGTAGGTAATATTGAGTATAATATTACAGCCATGGCAACTATCACGATAGTTATGTTTTTAATAATTAAATTTTAAGCATTTAATTTTGTGACGCATCCAAGTGTAGGAATGCCCATCTACTGGAGTAATTGATTGTATTGTATTGTATTGTATTCACCTCGATGGAGCATTAAATAAGTACGTAATTTGAATTTTCAGGATTTGAGCATTTTTCCTTGTACAGACTAGGGTTTATTTAAATGTTAGGTCACCTTAGGTTGATTTACCAAAAAATCGTTGATCACATTACGTAGTACATACCTAACAGCGTGAGTTTAAATTAAGCAAATTCCTTGACGTGGGAAAATCAGTACGAGCAACTAAACAAAATTCAAAGAATATTTTTAAAACTATTTTTTTTTGTTGGAAAAATATGAGGTAAGCGCTCTGCGTCATCTAGCGGCAAGTAAAATTAATTTTTTTTAAATTAATGTTCAGAATTTAATTGTTATTATTTTTATTTTTACCAATGGTTTGTTAAAAGTTGTTTACTTGCTAGTTGTTTGTTTACTGATTTACTAATTTCAACGATGCCGTTTAATTTAAATTTATCCTGAATACACGAAATACTCACGGGATAGACGTATAACAATAATTTTAATGTTCGTTGAAAATAAAAAAAAAATATGCAAATGAATGAAAGCCGTTCTCGAGAGGCGCACGTGGACGTCGCCTTTAATGAGTCTTGTCGTGATTCTGTTTAACTTTCTGAATTATTTTTTTGGTGAATAGGCCCGGTCGCAAATGCGAAAAAAATCCAACCGGCCGTAACACGCACATAATTCATGATTTGAGGCACTTACGTAATTTTCAGGGCTGATGATAGCTGAGATAATCCTATCGGTTAATGAAATAAATAACAGGAGTCAGTAGGTCTCCCAAGTTTTTTAGGACAGGTTAAAAACAAAATCGGTCGAGTGGAGATGAGATGTGTTCTTTTAACCGCCCTACCTTTGTGTTATAAATCAAAAAATAGGCAAATCCTTCGTATTTTTTCATTAGATTCATTGGAAATACTTGTTTAAAATACGGGGTGTTATTACTGCACAGGCATTTTTTTGTGGGTTACTCAGTACAACGAAGTAATCAACTTTAAATATTTTTTTTTTGAAAAATCTATAAAACAAAAAAAAAACAAAAAACAAAAACAACAACAAAAAAACAAACAAAAAACAAAAACTGTCGAGTGGTTTTTGGAGAAAAAAAAATGATTTATTCAATGTATATATAGACAATTTAAGACCCTCAGAAAAGTAGTTCCTCTTCAAACGCTCAAAACTATTTATTATGCGCTAGTTTACAGTAAAATATCATATGGTATTCTGGGCTGGGGAGGATGTACGCGAACTGCTTTAGACCCAATTGTTAAGGCTCATAAAGCATTACTTAGGGTTATGGCTAACAAACCTTGGAGATACTCTTCCAATGACCTGTTTAGTCAGTTGGAGTTGCTGGATATTAGGCAAATATATGCGAAAGTAGTCCTCATAAACTATATACAAAATCCCCATCTACACCAAATCACTAAACATGCGACACAAACGAGGAGCACCACTACTCATAAGCACTTGCGTCCCAAAACAATGACAACGTTTGCGCAAAGACACTTTTCATACATAGCGCCCAAGATTTTTAATGAGTTACAATTTAATTTGAAGTCGACCACTAATGGAATAAAAACAAACAAACAAATTTCTCCGCTACTTTTGGAATTTGGAAGACATGAGATTGAGGTGCTCATCTCCGTCATTCTCCATTAAACACCTAATATTTACACTGACAAATAAATCTTATCTTTTTATTTGTTGCTACTAGGATAATTATTATCTTTTTATTCTGTTTTATTTATTGACTAGCTACTTGACTATTTTAATTACTGGCTTTTTATTTTATTTTAATTATTTTTATTTAATTATTTTTATTTTTTATTTTTCAAATTATTACCTACCTTGTTATTTTTCTCTACTTACTGATTATCACTGCAATTATAATTTTATTGTATTTTATTATTATAATTATTTTAACAATTTTTTTTAC
Source organism: Micropterix aruncella (assembly GCA_944548615.1). Classification (NCBI taxonomy): domain Eukaryota; kingdom Metazoa; phylum Arthropoda; class Insecta; order Lepidoptera; family Micropterigidae; genus Micropterix; species Micropterix aruncella. The sequence continues at coordinate 13,799,191 of OX155951.1, forward strand.
TGGATATATTTTGATTTCATTATTACTTTTTTATTTTTCAACATGATTATAATTTAGGTATTAGTTATCATTAGAATAACTCTTGAAATTTATGCTAAGTATTTATTAGAGTTATTAGATTTACTATATTTCATTTATTTTTTAATTTTTGTTTTTCTCAGTAATAGTACTATATAAAATGTATAAGTGTGAGCACAATATAAAATGTACAAGTGACCTAGTCGAGTCTACCTTGGTACGGGCTTCGGCCTAGTTAGGCAGACTTTGTGAATAATGTTTTTGAAAAATTACTTACGAAAATAAATTTATTCTTATTCAATAATATATGTAGTTTGTTTATAAAAAATAACGCATGTACTAAAGAAGAAGATATAAATTCAATTTTGTGCTGAGTATTTCTTGTTATATCTAATTAGTTGTCCATGTTGTAGTGCACGAAATAAACCACAAGCTCATTAGAGGAAATAGAGCTAAGTTTGCGGCCCATTTACTTATTCAGACATTCCAAGCTAAAAAGTTGAAATAACCTAAATATTACTCATATTACCAAATATCGCATAAAAAGTAATATTTCCCTGTTGTAAGATTTCTGTAAAAAATAAAAATAGTTTAGATATTATCAAAAAACCATTAGGCGTACATTTTTGAAGACTTGGTCGTTAAGAGGCCGACAGTCACCGCTTGGGTCAGACTATCGCAGTTTTCAACATGCTCGCAGGTTTGCGATTGGTTTGAGTTCTAAAAGGCAATATCTACGTATAGCGGATTTCGAAAAAAAGTACACTTTCAAACTTTCTGAGTACTTATTACAAATGGTTTTTTTGACTGAATATTTAACAAGTACCAAATATTTCTGAATGAGTACATTTAACAATATCTACTCCTACACAAGTGTATTATATTTTTTAACAATCAAATAGTTACCCGAATCAATCGAAACATAGTAAACCTGCTAGTAATTTCGTGGAGAACTCGCAATGAATTGGTACCTTAACGAATGGGAAAAGAATTGGAGCTGATCACGACAATAGACAGAAATTAGAATACTTCTGCCATGTGTGAGAAGCAATGTATATACATACTGTATTCACTGCTAACCTATGTACACGATGCGCTAGATGCGCTAGATAGCGCATCGTGTTCATAGCTTTTTATACTAGTAAAAATAAAGGTTGCTTACTATGTCTTATCTACTACAAGAAAGTCCATTATTAAAAACACATTTGTATATACCACCTTGTGCAATCCAGGGGAAAATATCAGAACGGAGAGGCCCAGGAAAACGCGAAATTTCGCAGGAAGTAACATTTCTTTGTATTTGATCTTGAAACTATATACCGTCGTACCGTCTCACCCAATCGATTCCATACAATCGTTGAATATGAAGTAAGGGAAACTGCCTTTAAAATCAGTCATTTTGTATATTGGAATAATATGTATATATTGCTCTCGTGTCTTTGGCGTTACGAGACTAAGTTATGAGAGAATATAAGTAGCGAGGTGCTAGAATTGCAAGGAACTGCTATATTTTAAGGACATATGTTACAAGATGGAACTGTCTTCTTTTTTTCATGTTAAATATGTCCCCTCCGCTACCTCATGTTCAGCAAGACGACGTGATAGTATATTTGTTTATTTGATGGTTTGTTTATTTTATTTTTTAACAAACCCCATTGTTTTATTTACATTTACTACATCGTAATAAAATTTAATACGAATATCTTGCTAAGTAGTTATTTTACGTTTTTACACATAAAAGTATACTAATCATATCAACAAATTGTATCATACACTTGAAAACTTTAATATAATCAAAGCTATTGTGAGATATTTGATAATATGGCTATCATCAAATCGACTCGTCGTCAGCTACATGGAGTTCAGATTTTGTTCAGTTTTTGTTACCAACGCTATCCGCCTGATGCGGGAGAATGACTCGACAAAAAAATCGTGTGTTCTACCACGAATGTAGTTATTCGGCACGAAGAGATAAATTTGGGCCAGTATATACGGATTATCTACTTCATTATTCATTTGGAGTTATTTGCGTTGGTAAAAGAGCGAAAAACAAGCGTTTTGCGATATTTTCAATTCGTGATTATGTCGACAAACGAGTCAGTATAAAAAACACAGATAAGTATACTAATTTAAGGCTAATCAAGAATTGAAAACTACACAAACTTGTGAACTTACATGATTGAGTGCATTTACCTTCTCAGGCAAAGACAATTGTAGACTATACAGAGAACCAATTTGGATATATGAATAGATAGACATAGTATTACTTGGAGTACAGGAATCTTTGAAAATGGTTTTGTACTTTCTCCAGCATCAGGGCGGATCATCGTGAGGATTCTAAATGGCAGTATTGATTTCCAGCCTGTTCTTCAATATCGAGTAATATAGCAGATTGCATAGCACAAATGGTCGCGATATGTGAGCTCACAATCAACCTATATTCTGAGATCAGTTAGCTATGTCTGTTGATGTAGTAGACTCCCTGCGAGGGTATAGTCGTTAGTGAAGTAGGCGATCGACCTGCTGATTGTGATTACCGCACATTTAAATATATTGAAACCCAAATTGGTATGGTAAACTAAAACAAATCCTAACACAGTCATTTTGTTTTCTTTGTAATTTTCGCTAGATCTTGCTATACAGTCACGGTTCCGCATCGTCCACCGCTAGGGTCCTGACTCGGACTTTAACTTATTTTTTTTTTGTGCTTTTTGAAGAGTACGAGTATTTTGATCGTGAAAGTAAAAATCTCAGTAAAATTAATATGTTTCAATATCTACTTCCATATTTAAGTAGATACTATTTTTAAGCACTTACAGTATCTTGTATCAATTGGCGTTTTCCTTGGAACAGGCACTGCCTCGTTACTAGTGACGCAACATCATTATTTAAAAACAATTCCTAAATATAATATATGTTTTTAAAAATAAATAAAATAAAAGGTATAAAGTTATAAACTAGGTACAAAGTTCGTAACGAATTGGGACACATACAAATGGGGAAAAAAATGGAGCTGCTCACGAAGATTAATCGACGGAAATTAGAATACTTTTACCAATTCATGAAAAGCAGTATGTACATATCACCTTCTTCAATCTATTATCAAGGGCAAAATATCATGGCGCAGAGGACTAGGAAAACGCGAAATTTCGCGGGCGTTAGCATTTGGTTTTATTCGTTCTTGAAACTATATACCTAATGATTTTATCGTACCATCTCACCCAATCGATTTATTACAATCTTTGAATATGGAGTAAGAGAAACTGCCTTTAAAATCAGTCATTTTGCGTTTTCGGATAAAAGGTAGATATAAATTGTTCTTGTGCCCGTTGGCGATTACGAGGCTAAGTCATGAGAGAATATGGTATAATTATTGCGAGATTGTTTAAAATACTGTATTTTAAGGATATTAGGTACGTCGTAATAAAATTAAATACTATAATTTGTAACCTAAAATAATCATAAATAGACACAAGAACTACTCTAGCTTGTTTTAATTTTTTCAAGATGTTGTGAAGTATACCAATAATTAATAAAGGCCTATTTAAATTGAATTAAGTAATTTACAATATGTAATTTATAAAGATGACTGTCAAGGAAGAACAAAAATCGATTATAATTAGTGCTGCGCGCACTAGCACATTTTTTAAATGCATCTTCAAATTATGGAAATACTACGCTAATACACAGTAGAATAAAAAACGTATATGCGTATAAAGGCCGTATTGGCCGTATTGGCGTTCCCTTTTGCTTGCTTGCGTAATTTTCTTTTGTAATTTTCATTTCTGTATTATGCCTAAATTATGTCATTTATACGTATTTTTGCTCGCTGACTCGTTTACATATAATCACGAATTGAAAGTATCGCAAAACGCTTGCATTTCTCTCTTTTACCAACGGGAATAACCCCAAATGAATGGTGGAGTCGTTAATCCGTATATACTAAGCCAAAATTGTATCTTCGTGCCGAATAAATATATTCGTGCTAGATCACGCAATATCTTGGTGGAGTCATCCTCCCGCGTAAATGCCAGGCGGATGGAGTTGGTAACAAAACTGTCCAACATCTGAATGAGCTGTTGCCGATGGCTTTTTGCACAATCGACCAGAAAGCCCAGTTAGCATATAAAAAGTTAATTTTCGTGTGCCACCGCGACTAACGAGGAGCTCTCAAACATTTTCTGTTTTTGCAATATTAACAACGCGTCGAATAGACCTCTTACCAGAATGTGTCGGGTTTTTAATAAATTATGTGAAGCATTAGATGTATTTTATGATTCCATTAATTTAATGAAGCTAGCCTATCTCCTATTTCTTATGATTTCACTAACTGCCATCCTAGTGTACTGTATTATATGAATATTATATTATACCATACTATTATATTAAATTACATTATGTATTATAAATATTAATATGCAATTGTTCATACTTCTATTTTGCTTAATATATCCCTTTCTCGAACTTACCTTATAATTACAATTTAAAAAAGTCCTTATTAATGGCCAAGTCAAGAATCCTGTATATGACTTAAGAGATTTGGATTATGCTGAATTCTTATTCCAAGAGCATCCTAATGTAAAATACGGAAAATTCATGATAATCAACTTTGCCAAAGAGCGTAATTTTTATTTTTATTTTTATCGACGACGGCTATATTGCTAGATTTGACAATTAACTTAAATTAGATATTTTTAATATACCCTTATCTATTTTCATGACCATCATATTATTGCCTTGATAATTATGACTACACACATTGAGCTCTTTTTTTGATCAGCAATTTTGATTATTAGATTATTTTCTATTTATCAATGGTTTTCAAACCAATTATAATTTACTAAAATTAATTTATATTGCCACAACTATATCATGATAGTTAATATTCTTTAATTAATTAAATTATTTAAAAATTTTTAGAGGCAAAGACGCATCCAAGTGTAGGAAAGCCTACCAACTGGAGCAGAAATAAATTGAAATTGAAATTGAATTGAAATTACTTTTCTTTCCTTTATATTATTACTAGCCTTATTATATTTTCCCACTATCAACGTGTTCATGTTATTTCTATATTAATTTGTAATGTAAACATTGCAAACTATTCATTGGATAGTAAATTTATATGTTTTAAAAATACTAGTATCATGTATTTACTATCTGTACGTTTACTATAAAATAAAAATAAAGAAATAAAATAGTCATATATAAAAAAAAAACACAATAGCTTAAAGATCAAGCTAGAGGTATTTGTTGGGTCTATTTTTGATTATATATTTTGTCATGTATATGATACAGTTTGTTGAAATGGGTAGTATTGTGATATTTGTAAAAACATAAAATATCTACTAAGAGAAATATTAGTCTTGAATTTTATTACAATATAGTATATGTAAACGAAACAATGCTCTGGATTAGTATATGTGTTACTTTGTAAAAAAACTAAAATAAAGAAATATTCAAATAAACAAACAAACTATCCAGTCCTTATGTTGAACATGAGTAAACGGAGCGGCCATTATGAAAACCAATAAAAGAAGATAGTTTCACCTTGCCAGATTCTCTTACTTCAATTCAACAATTTATGGTATCGATTGGGTAAGAGGTTACGACGAAATCGTTAGTTACATAGAACGAACACAAGGAAATGCTACTTCCTGCGAAATTTCCTAGGCCTCTCTGTTCTGATACTTTGCCTTGGATATTAGGTTGCAGAATATCGTATGTATATACTGCTGATAACTGTAGCTGTAACTGAATTATGTATATACTGCTTTTCATGACCTGGCAGACGTATTCTAATTTCCGTAGATTATTCGTCGTGACCAATTCTTTACGCACTTTACCAATTCGTCGTGACCAATTCTTTCATGCTGTTACTTACCTAAATGAATAAAATAAAAAAAATAAAAAAATATACCTCTCCACGAAATTACTCGCAAGTTTACTAAGTTTCGATTGATTCGAGCTACTATTTGAGTGATATAAAATGTTATCTACCTGTGTATAGGATTAGATATTGGAAAATATTCCCATTTATATATTTGATACTTGTTGAATATTCAGCTCTAAAAGGTCCACCTTAAATAAGTAAACAAAAGTATTGAACATGTACTATTTTTACAAAATACGCTATATATTAGTAGATATTGCTTTTAGCACTCAAACCCGAGCGGCGACTGCCATCCTCCTAAGGCCCTAGTTTTTAAAAAAATAAGCTTAACGGTTTTTTGATGAGATACATTTCTTTTATTTCTCAAAATAAACTTACAACGGGAGAGAAATACCAAATTTGGCAATATGAGTAATATTTGGTTTGTTAAACCTTTTAGATTGGAATGTCTGAATAAGCAAATGGGCCTCAAATTTAGAGCTTTTTCCTCAAATGAGCTTGGAGTCGATTTCGTTTACGCTATATATGGACAACTAATTAGTTATACCAAGAAATACTCAGCACAAAATTGAATTCACATATTCTTCTTTAGTATAGGCTAGTATTTTTTTTAAAGCTCTGTACGTTATTTTATTTTTAATCTAGACCTCACAATAAGTACGATTTTGTCATTGTTTTGCATTGACTAAATCATACCTTTTTTCTCCAAAAAATAATCAAAATATACAATAATTAAATATTGTGTTTAATACAGTAATTAAAATAGATGTTTTGGCTAAAAGCATAAAAATAAATAAGAATAAAAGTATTTATTTTCGTAACATCCTAATTTTCGAAATTACGCCTAAATCCAGGCTTTAATTTCTAAGAATTCGAGTTTCTAAAGCCGGGATTTAGGAAAACAATCAAAAATGTTGTTATGGTTAAGGCACAGAGTTATGGTTAAGGCCCCAGCTTAAGCATCGATTAACCCAGTATTCGAATGTCTTTTACAAGATGAATTCGATCTTACAAGAGATTGAGCTTTTTGCAATAGGTTCTTGAAGTAACTGGCGACTACACTGTATCTTGAAATTTAGGTATGTTTAAGTCTGAGGATATTGCTTTTGAAGAGTCTGTAATTATATTACTCTTATGTAGTCTTTGCCATAGCTGAACATCATTATGGTTATAATTAATTATGTATACGCTATTGCTGGTAATAAAAGTATTATAATATTATTAGTTAAAAAATATATCGGCAATAATATATTGAATAGGCTGAGTCGATATTTTTTGCTATTCGTCGTATGTATCCTCGCAGTCATATTCCATCAATTGTAGATAATATAGCCCTCTCCTCATTATCGAGTCATGTAGCAAGTTTCACATCGCTGAACCACTACAGATTGCGGAGTATAAATTATCGCAATTTGTGAGATCATAGTCAAACTTCCCTTAGAGATTAGTCACCTTCGTCTCCCGATGGAGTAGGCTCCTTGCGAGGGTATAGTCGTGAGTAGAGTGACCGACCTGATGAATGTCGTCATCGCACATTTGTATATATTGAAACTCAAATCGGCATGTTATAGTAAGATAAATCCTAGCACAGTCATTTTGTAATCTTTGTAGTCTCCAGTTAGACTTTCTATACAGTTACGGTTTATACATACATTCGCTATAATCCATAATCGATAAGATCAAGTGGTTTACCAAAAGGGTCCTGCCACGATGAAATACTCCCGATTTCTCCATAGAGCCTTACCATATTTATTACTCGTACCTACTTGTTTTAAGAATAATAATACGACTATTTTAAGCCTCAAATTATAACTAACTAAATTAACTAACACCTTTTTTTATAAATAAAACTAACTAATTAACAGATTTCATAAATAAAATATTTTATAAATGCATCGTTACATAAGGGTGTAAATGGGATGCTTAATAATAACCAAAGAAGCACAATAAGCTAGCAATTCAAATGACTGTACGTTATATAAATGTACGCATTTATGTAAGCTTTGCGGTACAAAAATGTGCTATGTTCGATATTTTTATATCTAGATATTTTAAAGCGAGTCCGTATCTCTTCTAGGTATGGGCTTTGCGTTACTTATTCATGTCAGAATAAGATTAACACTCTTTTATCCTTTAGCTGTATATACACCTGTATTTGCATATTTGTTACTCATTATACTGTGTATTAACGTAGTATTTCCGTTATGTAATGATGTTTTGATTTTTCTTCATCTGTTGTTCTACAATTCTTTGATTGATCTTGATTTTTTATTTTTGTCTGATATCTTTCCCTTTAACTTTTTAAATTGCTAATTGTATGTTTTTTAAATTATTCTTATTTTATAAGTTGTATCTCAATGACTTGTTATATCTGAGAATAATAATGATAGTAATAGTAATAGAATAGAATAATAATAATAGTAGAATAATAGTTATAATCTAGAATAATAGCCTAGAAAAATAATTAACGATTTGGAATCATCTGTAAGGTTAATTATGTTTTGGGAAATAAATAAATAAATACGTAAATAAATATATGTATTGGTGATTCGTGTAATAAATAATAATAATCTAACGTTGTCTACAGAAATCTTTGTACTTTCTAGCTGGGTCGACGGACTTCAGGGAAATTACCACTCTCCGGGATCAGTCGTAATGTATGAAATGTTCCAATTGAGTCACTCGAGCCCCTAACGGCCTCGCATATACATGTATACGGCCGTCCATGCGTTTGTGTGCGTACCTGTCATCCGTTTTTTAGAGACGGTTTTTTTGATGTCTGCCGAATTAATAAACATTTATTGTCGCGCATTATGCATGGATGCCGGCTCATTTTTTCAGCCAGTCTCATCTTCCATTAAATATTTATGTCAGTCTTCGTCGCGTCTGACCGGGAATAATTTACCAAAGATAGGTAAACATGCTGTTCATTTTTACGGACTTTCCGGCCGGAATTTTCATACATTACCATCGTACTTATATACGATTTCCATTTGTACGTAGCTATTGCATTGCTGAATCCAAGGAATCTATAATTATTTGTTTCAATACAGTTATACTTCAATATCAAACACATTTGTATAGATCAAAGCATCATCAAGGCTTTTGAATATTTTGATATATTTCTCTTCTAAAATAGTCTAAGATATCAATATTCAGTATATTTAGGCAGTACTGTATTACCTCATGTAGAAAACGCACAATTTCTAGTTGTACATATTACCATGACATTAGCAACCTAGACACAAGAACGAGAAAACTCGCCTAGGTGTTCGAAACGTGCTTCGATTCTTCTCAAGCTCTACTCAAAACCGTTAATATAGCGTTGTATCAAAGCCTGTGATTTTACGGCACAATCGCTTTGGATGGATACACCATGCTAATACTCCATCCTCTGATCAAAACGCAGAAGCTGATACTGAAGTTCATCAATAATAAACCCCTATATCAACAATCTCAACAAAAACCCCTATATCTCAACAAAGATTTATAAAGAATATGGAGTACTTGACGTGCGGCAATTATACATAAAGCGATTGCTCATTCAGTTCCACAATCAGAGACCAGCAGACAAGAAGTCAACAAAATGTAAACACAAGGGAAGATATTTCTTAAAAAAAAAATTAATATGTAGATACTTCCTTTGCCTCAAGGTATGAGAAGTTTTACTTCCTTGCACCGCGACTATATAACAATCTAAATGAAAGGGATAAGAATGTAAGCATCTTAGATACATTAAAAATGCTAATAAAGAAGAATCTGCTAGAAAAGAGACCGTTACTAACAAAATGCTGTAAGTATTTAAATAATACAATTTTAATGTAGTGTATGTATATGTGTGGTTATATAGCTAGGCAAAATACAAATACATAGTTACAGTATTTTTTAAGCTAAATAATTGATAGATTTTAAATAAGAGATAGATAGCTATAATAAGTAATAATAAAAACATTTTCTTACGTAATATATACTAACTAATTACTAACGTAATATATACTAACTAATTAGGTACATAACATCAGAAGTCAGATCGCCGATACCAGAACCCAAAGTCAGCATACGGCTCATACGTATAGTTAGGTATAAACTGATTTCGCCATAATATGATGTCTTTATTTTATTTATTTTAAGAGTTAAATACTATAAAAATTATTTTACTTTAATCTTTAATCTCTCCCAATCAATGTATTTTATGTATATGGTATAATCATGTAAAAATTGTAATTAATAAATAAAAATACAGTAATATGACGCGGATCAGACATTGCGAATTGTAAACTGACAAGTTAAGTCGTGCTTGTTTTGCTATTATCGTAACTAGGAAGGTCTTAAGCGAGGAAGAGACCCATTCTGTTTATTATAGCTATTTCTAATCACTATTAAGTTACGACACAACAATGTGAATGTCATAAGGACATAATTTTAAACTACAGCAGCGCATTAATATCCAAAGAGAATTGTCATAATCTCCAGCAGGGAAGCCTTAGGCTTGACTGGATTTTATACAAAGCTGTATTTAAAAAAAAATGGTTATTAAATTAAAAAAAAAGAGCATATTTTAAAAACACTTTGAGCAGAGAATACTTTAAAGCAGTCTCCTACAAGAAACGACGATTGCTACACTGTTCAATTTAAAGTGTTATTGATTTTATTTTAATGATTTATGAATTACTGCTAGATTATTGTAAATTGATATTGTTTATACAGTCTGTTTTTAAACACCAACACACTCCGTCAGCATAAACTACATTAAAATCTACCGACAAAAAACATATAACCTGTAAGTCGGCTTATTTTCGTTTTATTTTTCAAGGTTTTATTCAAATAAGGTTTTGAAATGTATCTTGGAGTAAAAAATGTCTACTTAGTTTTACTCAATTTCCACGTATTTTTCAGTGAATATTTACTATATATTACTATGAATATGAAGACAAAAGAATGTTCTCTTTTACAGTGTCAAATCGTTTAGTAAACTGATTGAATTATGGATAGAGAAAAGCGTGAAATAAAATATATTTTTAGGGCGACAACAGAATTTTTAAAATACATTCTTGCTTTGTACGACAGTTTCTCTATGGTAATTTAATTACTGAAAATAACCATTTGATACCTTTTCCTATTTAATATTACGAATAGAAATCTCCGAAACCCCAACTTACTTAAACCTCTTTTAACGATAAACAACACTGGATTATTAACATTATCATGAAACAAATTTCACATTAAAATCGTATCGATATATTTCACGATATTTTAGACTACTTCAAAGAAGCACTCTTTAACAGACTATTATTTTGAATTTGTTCATATTATATATTTTATTAAATTCAAGCTTACATTCGCTGTTAATTACCATTAATTGTTCATTCATTGTTGAGCTATTTGTGTTCTCATATAAAAAGGATATTGATGTAATTATGTATTTGTATGTATGTATATGTAAGTAAAGTATATGTTAAGTATGTGTTATAAATATTTTGTTTGGCTACCATATATAACAAAATAAAAAAAAAATAATAAAGAGGGGTTAAAATTTTAGCCCCAGTAACGCGTATATCGGAAATGGTTTAAGAAGTTTTTGCAATTTGGCAGGATGACAGTTCTAACGATATAAGGGTATACGTGTTCGTGTCATTTGCAAAAATAAAAATCTACCCTTTTGGGTGTAAAAGGGGTTGAAATAAATCATAAGTCGTAGAAAACAAAATTTCAGGGGAATCGTTAAATACAGACAACTGAAAGATACGTGTTCGAAGATTAGGCCTAAATCATCCCCTAACAAATTAAATTAAGGGGTTTAACCCCAATTTAATTTGTTAGCTAAGTTTTAAAGCTTAAAAGCAATTAGTTTAAACGCAGGCCTGCTCACCTGAATCCTCCAGGCCGCGCTCTCCGCGAGCATAATATAAAAATACGAGAAAAAAGGCCTAAAACAATTTTAGCCCTTGCGTACTCCCAAAGACCGGACTACGGCGGATGAATAAACATTTTTTTAAAACCACTTTTCTTGCTTTCTGGGACCTTAAAACGATCCAATAAAATGTCTAAATCAATTTTTCGATAGATCATATACTCGCTTTATTACTTGTCCTCTTGGAAATTTAAATGAAATATTTCACCTTTCCTAAATCAAAAGGCAACCTGTAATTTAATAATAAGTTAAATAAATTATGGAAACTTTTGTAGCACAGATGTACACGTTATTTATAATATTTAAAATTTTACCATTTTGTATTTTGCAATAAAAATAATTCGGAAATTATTATAATCTTAGACTTTTAAAGAGCGGGAAGCGTGCAAAAAACACGAATGTTTTTATTCAAGCAACATTTAAACAACGGTAAACACGATGAACGAGAGGGAGCATAAAAAATACTTAAATATTTCGTTTTTTTTTAATTTTGTTGGGTAATTAGCTTGACGATGTGAATCAGGCAAATTAATCTCATATTTTATGTAAAATGGAAACTATTTTTTTACTGTTTTATCGTTGTACCCATTGTCAAGGACGTATCCAGGGGGAGGGGACACGAGGGATGCGCCCTCCCACCCAATTTTTTTGAGTAAAAAATAAATTTGAGAATCAGAGAGAATCCGCAACTTATGTACATAGTGTCAGGCACGTTCCGAGGGGGGGGGGGGTTGTATTTGAGATTTAACCCCCTCGAAATATCCGGCATTTCGTGTTATTGTAAGGGCATATTCAACTTTGGTGGGTGCCGCCAGCGTGGTTTCAATGAATGCCTCTCCCCCCCTCCCCCTATGAAACTGAAGTCTGGATACTTTCCTGCCCATTGTTTAACAATTTTACGATTTTCGAAACGGCCCATAGCCACACGACTAATGGAACACATCAAGGCTGTTAAAGATGTTCAGTGAGAAAAATCGGCAATCTGCGAACGCATATTGGATAGCGGAACTAATCACTGGGTGCAGTTTCAAAATCCTATTTTACCATCCATTGAAAGAAAAAAACCCCGAACTTCAACAGTGACGATGGCTTCAAACTTTCCACTGCTTGGAACCCTCTTCTTAAAATGTTCTCAACGACCATCGCCTAGTGCAGAAACGCGAAGTAAGATGAAGTCAGCATTATGGTCTGATAGGTCTCTATATTAATAGCGACACTGCAAATGTTGGTACTAATTTTCTCATTCCAAAAAGTAAAATGACAACTATATTTTCTAGTTTTTAAAGTTAATTTATTGAATTATGTTGTTTGTAATAATAAATTCAGTTATAATATAGTAATATGATAAATAATAAATTCTACTAAAGTACCTATCAAAATTATGAGACATGGATCTTTCCCAGTGAAGTATTGATATTGTTTACTTTAATTTGAGATTAAGTTTTCTGTTATCAGGGAAATGATGACGATGAGAAAACAATAATAGTAATATAATCATCTCATAATAATAATAACAACAAAATAATACAGAATGTAAACATATATTTGTTTTAACATTTTTTCCAACATATTTCTTTTATTCCTTTTTGTCATATAATATTTTCAGAAAGTTTCGCTTTTTTTGTAAACAGATATTTGTGTTTTTTTAAACTTTTTTACTATAGAATAAAAATATATTCTTAAGTATTTTCTGGTGTCAATATTAGATACCTAATAAATAAATAAAAAAAAAACAAAACATAGTCAAATTCCTATTATTATTTCTAAATAGTTTCAGAATGCCTTTTTATAACAAAAAAATTGGACATACAAAGTAAACATTAATGAATTTTGTTCTAGTTATTTTGTCCTAGATAATTGCCATCATGATTATGAGAAACGGATCTTTCCGTATTCATTTTCTCCATGACGACGAAAATGTTATTTCGTAAACTATTTGAGAACTTCACTATTTTACGCGGTAAGTTCCATTTTTCGTGATTATAAAATACCACGAAGATTTATACGAAGATACAAAATACCACAACTCAAAAACTTAACACACTTAATAAACCAGTGTTTATTTAGATCGATATGTTTTTGAAATGTGCAAATTATTGCCAAAAATCACAGTATTTATATTAATACGGCCACCTAATTTATTTTAAAGCAATTCATTTATTTATTAAAGAAAGGCACATTTTTCACGGCAGTACATTGTAAGATTAACATTAGAGGCTTAAATGTACATAATAGCAAACAAGAAAGCACCGCAGACCACAATTGTTTGAAATCAACGCCGCCTAACTAGGCCTAGGCCGTACTAAGGCATGCGTACTAAGTTGACAGTAGCTTGTGCATAATTTAGAATACTTAATTAATTAAAAAAAATATGCTAGGTATCAAATAATATAAAAAATTAACTAATAATAATAAACATTGTAATTTGAATGTAGTGTGATGTAACTGTAGTGTAGTGTAGTGTGATGTAACTGTAGCTGTAGTGTGCTGGAAAAATAACATTCAATAAATGGTGAAAAAATCAAATTGAATAATAATAATAATATAATGTCGTAATGTCGTAATTGTAATGATGATTTATTTCTCTGTACAATTTTCCTCAAATTGGACAATTTGAATTGACAATATCCGACATTATCCGATAAAAAGTGTCATTGTCAAAGATCATCGCAACAGAGACCGACTCGTACACGTCTTGTCCCCATTCAAGGTTAGCTGGACCACGTGACAGATCAAGACGAATGTTCGGGTCGAGATTGTGACTTAAAGAGTCGGAAACTGTATGTAAATCACGAGCGCATCTTCACCAGACTCGCATATAACATTATTTCGAAATAAGATTTATGGTAAACGAATGCAGTGCTTAGCTATTATACGGGGAATAAATTTGGTGCGGGAGATAAGTAGATATCGATGTGTCTGTCGATTCACAAATTCGACAATCGACTGATAAGGGGTGGCGATTAGGAACGGATGCACACGGATCTTACGCAAACAGTCACTTTTGCAACGTTTTTTAAAAATATTACATATAATTTTTCATTCGTTTAATTACTTATGAAGGGTACAAGCCAAACAAGGAGCTCATTGGCAAAATCAAGTCTTGTTGATTTTCACAATTGAAGCCTAAAGTTGTTGATTTAAAAAAGTAATTAAATAAAACTCAATACAAAGTGACTATAATTTTATTAGGGAACATAGGAAAAAATACAAAAAGGAGAAGTATTTCAAGAGTGACAAAAAAAATATATTAGGAATAAGGTGTAAAGCAACAAGTAAGTATATTAAAAATAATAAAAATCCCGACTGCTGTTACAACAAAATAACTATTGTGTTTATAATTATATTTATAATGTTTTTTAATTAATTTTTTTGTGGTTTATGTATGTATCCATATATATAGATGTATATTTTCGAAATATACTTAATCAGACTTTTTATATTTTTAACAATAATTACTATAATATAGTGTCACTATATATATCACATGAATATATTATATTCATGCTTATTTATTGACATTTGGATATTTAGACATTTACACAACTATCTACTTGATATTTGATCAGTTAAGGTACCCTATGACAGTCAAAAGGACATAACGATTCTAATAATACCACACACATCTAAATTGGTTCAAGTGTTTAAAAGTTATGGTGGAATAAAGAAATGGAAAACATACATAAAGAAATGGAACCCCGAACACATTACACTCCTTTTTTGTTGGACATTCGTGTAAAAAGGGGCTCATTTCAACGATGAATCCCTTATTTGCTCTATTCTGAAAGTCGGACATAAGTTTGATTTATTTTGTTACAATGCAGTAATTTGGATAAATAATTGGAGGCTTCCGCATGAACCACACAATTGTGCAAAGTCTGATATGTGTTTAATTTTTTCTTATTCTGTTACCAACATTCCATTGTTTAGTATTAATTCCACGAACACTTGTACAGTACCAGATCTACGATTTTTCCGAGCCGGGCTAATAACTTGACATTGGTACCTCTCCCGGCCAAAATTTGACAATAATGATTAAAAAAAAAAAATACAAAACAAATATATTGGATGTAGTTTTTTGACACCGGGGGAGTAAGAATCTTTAAATAAATTTGCCCTCTTTATTAGCTAATTGTTAATAACTTTTCGTTACTTAGGTCCCAGCAATTTTACTCTCTAATCTTGCTACACTTTACATGTCGGTCTTTCCTTTCCGCGAAAGAATCTATTATAACATCAACTAATAATTAAAAAGACACATTTGAAAGAGTAATTGTTAACAAAGAAAACCAAAGCGAATTACTCGCACACCTAATCAGTCGTCGCTTGTCTTTCGGTCGTTCGGGTTTCTTCGGCTCCGCTCATGTAGCTCCGTCCCCGGAATTTTTCTAGAGGAGACGGGATTTCGCTTGACAGAGACATCACACACTGCGCACTCGTTGAAAAATCTTCTTAGGATGCGTTTTTAAATCAAATAAACAAACGATAGTACGGCGCCCACTGGATGCCAGAAGCTTCATTGAAACAAGTTTTTATCAAACACATAATTTTGGCGCTCCCTTAAATTGTTGGCCCACGCTGGTACCCCGGTCCCCCCCCCCTCCCCTTATATTCGGGGATTCACTTGTATTATTCCACGACACTGTCCATTAAATCAAAAAACACTGAAAACAGCTTGCAAAAACAAGCTGTCCGTTCCAAGGCTTCGTCCAAAACAACATCTGAACGAAACCACAACACACCGGCATTTAACCCGTTTTTGTCTAGTTTATAATATTATGAGCCACTTAAATAATCCAAGACCATCGCGGTTGTTGGAAGTTATAAATAGGATTGAAACGAATTTACCATTGCCACTTCTTTCATTTTAACATGCAGTGTCTGTTAAAGCTTTGTCAATCACCATTTTCGTCACGAATTAGCACTCTATTTAAGTAGCTTCAAAAATAGCGCTAAAAACCAACACTTATATATATAAATAGGATAGAAAACGAATTTACCGCGTGAAATATGTAGCACCCGACGTTTCGATGAAGTTGCAGCCGCCGTTGTCCAGGGTAGACTTTCTACCCTGGACAACGGCGGCTGCAACGTCACCGAAACGTCGGGTGCTACAAATTTCACGCGGTAAATTAGTTTTCTATCCTATTTATAATGTCAAACAACCGCGATAGTCTTCGATTTTATACTTAGGTCGCTACATAAAATTACATATTTTATTACGTAATCCAAAGTGGTTAATCGTAATCCAAAAATTGAGCGTTAAATGCCAATATTTAATGTAATGTATTTTGTTTTTAGCTTGAGAAACCTAATGGCAATTGTTACAGATAGCTCTGGTCCCTTTATTTTAAGATCAGAGGTACTACGGGCATTACAATCAGCTAAGAAGGGAAAGTCTCCTGGACCAGACTCAGTTACGATTGAAGTATTACAACTTTTATATGAAAATCATACTGGATTGTTAACTGACCTCGTTAACAAGATTTACATGATTGGAGTTCTCCCTAAAGACTGGTTCAAATCGACGTTCAACGTCCTTGCCTAAAAAAACAAATGCAAACAAGTGTGAAGAATTTCGTACGATCAATCTTATGAGTCACGTTATTAAAGTGTTTCTTACCATCGTTCATAACAGAATTCGACCTAAATGTGATGAGCAGTTGTGAGAGAGTCAGTTTGGCTTCCGTTCGGGAGTTGGTACTCGTGAAACCCTCTTTGCTTTCAACGTCCTCATTCAAAAATGTCATAATATGCAAACAGATTACTTTTTGAGCTTTATTGATTATGAAAAATCGTTTGACCGGGTTAGGCACGAACTGCTTATGAGGCGCTTGAACGACATTAGTTTAGACGGCAAAGACATTCGAATTATTAAAAACTTGTATGGGAACCAAAAGGTAAAAGTCAGAGTGGAACAGGAATATACGGAGAAGGTCTACATTTGCCACGGAGTACGTCAGGGTTGCGTTCTGTCCCCATTACTATTCAATGTGTACTCTGAGGCGAGTATGACCTGGAGAATCTTGATGTGGGGGTGAAAATGAATGGAAAACGCATTAATAATTTGCACTACGCCGATGAAACAGTTCCTATTGCCTCTTTTCAGGAAGACCAACAAAGGCTGGTTGACAAAGTTGTCAATCGATATTTCAAAGACCAAAGATTAATACTAGGGATCCTGATTTACAACCTACTATATCGGTAGCAAGTAAAGTTCTTGAGCGCGTCCGGCAGTACAAATATCTCGGTGCATGGGTGAATGAAATATGGTACTCCGATCAAGAAATTAAGACCCGAATAGAAATTGCCCGTGCATCATTCATTAAAATGAGAGAAGTCTTGTGTTGACAGAAAATCTATCTAAGACTTAGAACTCGGATCCTGCATTGCTACATCTGGCCAGTGGTTATGTACGGCAGCGAAGCGTGGACCATAAAAGAAGACACCAGACGGCGGCTAGAAGCTTTTGAGATGTGGTCCTACTGTCGAATGCTCCGTATAAGCTGGACCCATAAAGTTAGCAATGAAAAGTGCTAAAGCGTGCTGATACAACCCGTAAATTGTTGCACACCGTCAAAAAGCGCAAGATTGCATATCTGGGGCACGTGCTGCGGCATGACAGATATCAGCTGCTCTAACTGATATTGATGGACAAAATTGAGGGTAAACGACGCCGTGCAAGGAGGAAAAAGTCGTGGTTGTGTAATGTCAGAGAGTGGACCGGGATCACCAGTACGGAACAGCTTTTTCGGATAGCGCAAGACCGACAAAAATATTCAGAGCTAACGGCCAACCTCCAGTAATGGAGAAACACTTAAAAATGATGAAGTTTTTAAACAAAAATGATTCATTTATATACTTGCCTATCTTCGAAATGTCTAGTCTCCGGGGAGTTAATGGGTCCTTGCTGAGTTGGCCACCAAGACCCATTCTGTTCAGGGTTGGTCACACTCATGGGTCAACAACTATCTGACGGCCTCCAAGCATGAAGTGCGACCCTGGGTAGGACTCTGGCTTTATGGTTAGTTTCCCTTGGGAATCAATCTTCTGGCGCTCCTGGACGGTTTGCGCACCGTGCGGCATAAGCCAATCGATTGCGCACTCTGACTAACAGTCGGGGGAGTCTGGAAGCAGTACTGTTTCCTATAGAGCGGGGGTGGTTGCGGGCCTTACGGCGACTGCTCTTGAACCGACTATCGGCTACCCGATCCTGGGTGAACAGCCGGGCAAAGGATGCCGTGGTCCGCGGTAGATTCGGTATACCCCGTTTCACCGCTTCGTAAGGGAGAGGACCGCGCAAGCGACCTCGAACTCGTAACCAATCGAGAGACTGGAGTAATCTGGTCGCAATTGGAGGTAAGGGCGTGAGTGTAAGCCCGCTGGGTAACACTCCTGGCTATCTCGCGGCTAAGGCGTTGGCCTCTTACGGGTTTGTGGCGGAGCTAGACGCTGGATTGTTTTGTACAAGTCTTCTGCGCTCACTCCAGAGAGATTAACCCTTGGAGTAAATGGGTATTTTCATGGATGCATCTGTCTCTTTTGCAGGATTTTCGGCGACATCGACTTAAAGTACTATAACTACGAAACTACTACACCAATCATAAAAAGAACAACTGCACAATGATTGCATTGAAATTTCGAATATAGAATATTGAAATATCATTTTGTAAAACAATTAGATAATTATGAATAAATATGAGAACGTCAAAGAAGTGAAAAAAACGCGGAACCAGATCTGGTCGTATCATACTCAACGGATAATTGTTTCAGAACCAGATTTGTTCGTATCATACTCAAGGGGTTAATCGAGAACGACTAATCGGTAAAACTTCCTGAGGTGACGGGCTCGCCCGCTGTAGTCGACAACCCTAGTTGTCTAGTCTTCGAGCATGGGCCGTGATATATGTAAATGAAATAAATGTAAATGCTTATTGCTACGATTATATCATGAATGTCGGTCGGTAGTTTTATTGCGCTGTCTTACACAGTTTAGACAAAGTTGTCTTAAACCTACCCTGAAAACCACTAGCGAAATAGAAATGTTAGGTTTTCATACCAAAGCCTGCAAACAGCAACCTCTTACATTAGTAAGACTTCGCTGTCAAACGAGTATATTATCTCGGCCAGTTTTAAAGCTGCCGACATACTCCTCTATTTCGCATTTCTTTTTACAATTACACCGAGTCTAGAATGATGTTTCTTTGAAATTAAAATGAAATAATGGGGAAAAGAGATTTAGGTTCTTCAGTACCATACACCGCTTATTAGGGACACTTTTTTAAATTGCACATAGTTGTTGTATATATAAATCACCATGTTAACATAACGGCGGCATCTCGAAAACTTTCGATTTGGCTTATTTCGTAAACATTCAAATATATAGTGTTACTCTTAAGCTAAGAAAACCATATTGTAACTATTTAAATTAGTTCAAAAATATGTGTTCCTAAATTTCTATTGTAGAAATAAGTTAGAACCTAATATATATTTGCTCAATTTTGACTTAAGGGCTACGCGGGCTACAAGTTCTATGGCTATGCCCAGCTTCGACGGTCAATATGTATGCTCCGGTATCAACAAAAAAAACTATTTTTGTGGAGAACGTTTAAAAGATAAAGGACCATAGGCAAAAATGTATGGGCGCTGGGCCCACCTCTCCAATAACCATGACGTGTTAATCGTTCAAAAGATCTGTTTATCTAGAATATTTAAGTAGAATAGACTACTACAACTTACCTCAATTATTTAAGCCGTTTTGAAGTTCGAAATCTTCTTAAATTTGGCTTCTTACACGAAAATCCCAATGCTAATTATTTATTTAAAATATTTTACTTGCAGTGAAGATCTATAAAATACAGTATATTATTATGTACACTCACTCGGCACACCATGTTGGACAGCTGAACTTAGCATATTATATCAGTAAACAGAGCACAATGAAATCATGAGACACATTACACAGTTAAAGCAACATATCCATTACACAGTTAAAGCAACATATAAGTATTTCCTTTCTAAAGAATTGTTTAATGCCTCTGCTATAGAACTTTCGTGACAGAGATCGATGAATGATTTGAAAGAGGCTTTTACTACCTATTAGGAGTTGAATTAGTCCAATGTAAAAAGTAATGCAAATGCCTAAGAAAGTGGAAAAGTATTGGAGCAAGATCCGGCGAGTACGGTTGGCGACGAAGAGTCGCCAGTCGCTACTGCTGTTGTTTAATCGAGAGCTTCTCCATCATTGTCAAATTACAGGTTCTTTACGGTTTCGTGCAGCTTGGCCCGGAAAGCCTGTCTGTGTTTACATAGGTTGGCTTAACTCACGGTTCAGCTCTCATCCGGTAGCCTCCTCGGAGAAGAAGGACTAACCTGGAAAGGCCGCCGTGGACGCTGCCTACAGTCGTGGATAGTTAAGATCGGAGGTTCTGATTCGGGGGAACACCTCGAGCGGAACTGGCCGGTTTGCGTACCATGCGGCGTTAGCTAATCGACTGTGCACTCCGGGGAATACCTGGGGTAGTCTGAAAATATGCGAAAATATGCGGCATAAGCCAATCGATTGCGCACTCTGACTAACAGTCGGGGGAGTCTGGAAGCAGTACTGTTTCCTATAGAGCGAGGATGGTTTTTGACCTTACGGCGACTGCTCTTGAAATGACCATCGGCTACCCAATTCCGGGTGAACAGCCGGGCAAAGGACGCCGTGGTCCGCGATAGATTCGGTTAACATCGTCTCACCGCTTCGTAAGGGAGAGGACCGCGCAAGTGACCTCGATGTGGAGAGACGGGAGTAATCTGGTCGCAATTGGAAGTAAGGGAGTTAATGTAAGCCCGTTGGGTAACATACCTGGTTATCTCGCGGATAACGCTTTGGCCTCTTACGGGCATGTGGCGGAGCTTGACAGTGGCCTGTTTTGTCCAAGTCTTCTGCTTTTCACTTCACGGGAGATCTTTAAAACTTCCTGAGGTGACGGGTTCGCCCGTTGTAGTTGACAGCTCTATTTATTAGTGTATCAGTTAAAATCGAAATAGTGAATACTTTTTTGCAAGCTGTCATTTAAAAAATTGGTTGGTTGCCGCGTTTGCTTACTCTCGATCAAAATAATAATTTGAATACCAAACTCTCAACACTGTTTGGACTATGAAATCGAAAACCATCGTAGTTGTTTGACATTATAAATAAGATAAAATCGAAACGTGTTATACACTTCACATGAATCGTGGGTCACACCACTATACACCAGACTGATAGACTGTTTATAGATACGATAGACTGTTTAAAGCTAAAATAAAACTATATTTATTATAAAAACAATTTCGTCATGTTTCCTCGATAGGCCAGTTACTTATCATCCGCACTCGTATATTATTGATATTGCGAGCCGCTGACACGATAGAACTTAATATTAAAAAATAATGTGAAAATTACATAATTAAATTACATGTGAGGGGAAAGGGTTAAAAGGGTTCGAATAAAGGATTTACTTAGAAAGATGTGTTTAATATTGATTGATGGCATTGTCAGTATTGATTAAAATGGTTCAGATCGCTGACTTAAAAAAAAAAATATTTAGGTTGTATCGATCAAATTTGTAAGTGGAAGATATATGTATCCCCTATAGGTTTAAATCCCAAAAAAAATGTTTTTCAACGCTTACCATAGCGTCAAAGTATACTAAGATTACAGAAAAACTAAAATTATGTCTGTTATTGTTTTTTTTTTTGGCAAAAAATAAAAACTGTTATATACGTTTCAATAAGATGTATGTAAGTACTTATATATAAAGTAAAAAGAGTTTCCGTGGAAGAGTTAAAGTAAACTCGTATTAATATGCAT
Source organism: Micropterix aruncella (assembly GCA_944548615.1). Lineage (NCBI taxonomy): Eukaryota > Metazoa > Arthropoda > Insecta > Lepidoptera > Micropterigidae > Micropterix > Micropterix aruncella. The sequence continues at coordinate 13,821,850 of OX155951.1, forward strand.
TTCGCCCCTTTCTGGTGAATGAGCGAAACTGTTTCATAGCATCAACCCATTTCGTAGTAGGGTACGGAACCCTCGGCGCACGAATTACCAAAACGAAATGCACTACAAAAAACGATTGTTTATGCTACAGTTTGGTAAATGTATTTAGAGGATACATTAGATTTTTTATGATTCGTTGCTTATATAAAAAGGTTTTAAAAAATCGCGATATATTGAATGTCCCTCATATAAATGCGTACTACGCACGGCACGCATTAAAATTCATTCAACGGTGTTTAAATTACGCACCGGTCCTAGCGATTCCCATCGATTCACGATGTTTTGTCTCAATTACTTACATATTAAAACCTTTCTATAGCGATACGCCTTATTAAAAATTTCAACCCCAATCAATTATTATCTCAGACAGTAATGACACTAATATAATACTAGATTGGTAAATACTGGATTAGAAAACTTAATACTGGATTGGAAAACATAATATTAGATTATAAACTATAATACTGGATTGGGAAATATAATACTGAATCGGAAAACAAAATACTGGATTGGAAATAAATTACTGGATTAGAAAACATATTACTGGATAGGAAAATATAATACTGGATGAAAAAATATAATAATGGATTGGAAAAGAGCGATACGGAATATTAGTACTGTTGCCTATTTTTCAAAGGTCGGCGACTCTCCGAATTTAAAATACTGTTTAGAGCTGATGAATATTTTCGGTGATATATGTGTATACAAAATGCCTTTGATCGTAACTTCAGTTATGAACAGTCTCAGTCGAGAATTTATATTTGATCCCCCGTTTTCCTTTTGTTAAATATCTTGAAAAAAAGAAGAATAATATAAACAGCCTACGTTTTAAGTAGTTTCTCAATGTGCGAATCACGTAGTGACAAAACCGTTTTATGTGTTTTTAAAAATAGTCCAAATATAATAAGTGTCCCCTCTTAGATATTTCATTATAGGTATGCGATTTTGAAAACGAGGTACCAAGAAATGGGATTTAAATAAAATTAAGACAAAATAAATAAAAATGATTTTTTACTCTATCTACTTAGTATTGCCCAGTATGTATTGGTTAGTAAAATATCAGTTATATATGACAGCTAATTTTAGTGACTATTATGTTTGTAAAACAGTTCTTGAGCGCGTCCGGCAGTACAAATGTCTTGGTATATGGGTGAATAAAATATGGGAATCCTATCAAGAAATTAGGACCCGGATAGAAATCGCCCGTGCATCATTCAATAAAATGAGAAAAGTTTTGTGTTGTCGGAAAATAAATCTAAGACTTAGAACTCGGATCCTGCATTGCTACATCTGGCCAGTGGTTACGTACGGCAGCGAAGCGTGGACCATAAAAGAAGACACCAGACGGCGACTAGAATCTTTTGAGATGTAGTGTTACCGTCGAATGCTCCGTATAAGCTGGACCCATAAAGTTAGCAACGGAAAAGTGCTTCAGCGTGCTGGTACGACCCGAAAATTGTTGCACACCGTCAAAAAGCGCAAGATTGAATATCTGGAGCACGTGTTGCGGCATGACAGATATCAGCTGCTTCAACTGATATTGATGGGCGAAATTGAGGGTAAACGACGGCGTGGAAGGAGGAAAAAGTCGTGGTTGTGAAATGTCAGAGAGTGGACCGGGATCACCAGTACGAAAAAGCTTTTCCGGATGGTGCAAGACCGACAAAAGTATTCAGAGCTAACGGGCAACCTCCAGTAATAGAGAGGCACTTCGAGAAGAAGAAGAATTATGTTTGTAATAAAAAGTATTACATTTTTTTATTTTTTTATGGTTTAATACTTTATTCATTTCATTTGTGTACATTTAGCCCCATTGTTATCAATGTTACAAGTAACTCGGAAAAATTGAACACCGAAATGCAGCTAATGCTCATTGCCCACCTAACTAGGACTAAACTGTCCCGTATCTAGGCGGGTCAGAGTAATTAAAATAAGTAATACAACTTATGTAACAATTAGCCTAATTAACTTGAAAAAACTTTTTATTTTTATAATAAATGAATGTACTTAATTATTTTTTTATTTTTTTATTATTATTTTAAGGTTGAATAATATATAATTATAAATAAATAACATTATAATACAAATCAAAATACTAAATTTGTACATTACTTTAACCAATCATTTTGAAAATTGGAGATGGATTACTATAATCAAATTTGTCTTGAATATATATGATCTATTGCGTCATTTTTATTGTTGTAACTTTATATTTGTAATATTTCGAATTTGACTATTTCATAATGGAAATTACGTTTTTATGTTTTGACTATATTTTACATTTTATATTTGACTATTTTTAAAAAGATTTAAACTTTTATACACCAAATTTAATTAATAATTATTTTTACAAATTAAAAAATATTCTGTACACAAATGAATAATACTAAGGAAGCTCATGTAAAATCATACTGTTAATACCAAGAGTAGAGATTCTTATCAACTGGCTTATTTTATTTTTAAAATATTATTAGAAATGTACTTATGCCATTTCAATTTACACAAGAAATTTCAAAATTTCACGGTGATCTTCAAATGTGGCAAAAGATATATTTTTTTTAGATTATAAAATAAAATATTTTTTTTACGACAGGACTTATTTCTTTACCGAAAGCACCACGGGAATTTCATTTTGATACGTAGAAAATATTGAGCTCCAAAAAACAAAAACTAACAATATCATTCACAAATGGAACGTTAGAACTCATCACATTGGATTCATAGTCAAACTCATGACCGTTAGGCGCCTTAGCAGTCATCCAAACACGTTAAAATATATCTCACTTTCGGTTAATATAGTATGTTAAACGATTGCAACAGTGCACTACTGAATAAATCTTTACCATCTTAAAAAAAATACACATTATGACTACAATATTTTTATCCAACAAAACAGAAAATTTGACCAGTAATACGAATTATTATTATAGTTTTGGAATAGCGTTAATATATGCTAATAATATTGGGTCCTTACATATGAAGTTGCTATTCTATGACGGAAATTTAAAGCCAAAAAAATTGTATGAAAAATATATATTTAATTATTAGAAATATGTACTCCTATTATGTATGCAGATTTGTCATTTTTATAGGAGTTGCTTAATTCCTCTGCTGTAAAACACTCGTGAACAGGAACCAATAAATGTTTTGAAGGCGTTTTTCACCGACTCTTCAAATGTGATTTTTCTTCTTTGTAAAAAGTTATCTAAATTCTGACAAAAAATAAACACTATTGAAGCAAAGTCTGGCAAGCACGGTGGGTGACCATGAGTCTCCAGCCGCAACTTCTGCATTTTTGCGACTGCTTGCAGTTATATGTTGTCATGCAGAAGCAGTGGCGATGAGCGGTTGACTAGTCTCGGTTATTTAATCACGAGCTTCTCCATCATTGTTTGTAGTTCTTAACAGTACACATTTCCGGTAACTGTATAGCCAGACTATAAGAAGCTGTAATAGAAAACACCGGCACAGGATCTCATATTTGAAAATAATGCAAATTTTCAACTATAACATGGCTGCACAAACGAAAATATTTGAGAAAAAACAAAAGATGGAAAGACAAATAAGCAGCTGATCCTTAAAAATGAATAACATAACCTTGAATTAAAATTAATTTGAATTTGAAATGCCATGTCAAAACCAAGTTATCCAAGTTCAAATTGGCCAGTGTGAATAATAGCAATTACATAGGAAAGGATCCAATCAGTGGCGTAACTAAGCCTGTGCAGCCGGTGCGGCGCACCCGAGCCCACGGTAGTTCGACGGCCCAAAATGGAACTTCCTTTATGATCGACATTCCATTTAACTCTACTAGGAAGCTAAAGAAGTCGAAAAAATGGACGTCTTTAAACTGATCAATGAACAGCCGGGCAAAGGACGCTGTAGTCCGCGATAGATTCGGTTTCACTGCTTCGTAAGGGAGAGGACCGCGCAAGCGACCTCGAACTCGTAACCAATCAAGAGACTGGGGTAATCTGGTCACAATTGGAAGTAAGGGCGTGAGTGTAAGCCCGCCGGGTAACACTCCTGGCTATCTCGCGGTTAAGGCGTTGGCCTCTTACGGGTTTGTGGCGGAGCTAGACGGTGGACTGTTTTGTCCAAGTCTTTTGCGCTCACTCCAGGGAGATAGAACGACTAATCTTTAAAACTTCCTGAGGTGACGGGCTCGCCCGCTGTAGTCGACAACCCTAGTAGTTGATCAATGATTTTGCAGACAGTAAATCAAGACGAAAACCATTCTATTATAGTTTTAAAAATACATTAAGTAGTTAATTTAAATATGTACATACGCAAAAATCGGAACATTTGTAATAATATTGTGGATATTTATAAATCTTACCAGTCTCGCACTTGGTAGGTCCGCTCAAAATAAAGTAATGAAAATTTACATTATTTTTTAAATTTCTCACCAACACTTTAGGATGGTGAAACATAATTCAGCAATTAAATTAACAGTAAAGCGTCGTATAAATATAGGAACGTATAAATATAGAAACATTCTCACACAAAAAAGTTTCTATGTCAACCCGCGTGTCCTTGTTTCGCAACATGTTCGAGGCAATGCCCCAAAATGATTACGCCGATTTATAATGTAGCTACAACATAAAGATAACTATGTAATGTGTCTAGGTATACAGTCATTACATCCTATATGTCATAATGAATGTAAGTAAGTAGGGCCGTTTGTTCAATTTTGCACCGGGGCCCGTCTTTTTACCACGCTTTTTTAGGTCGACCTGCAGTATGTAACTATGTAATGGAAACTAAGGTAACTAATTTAACCATCTTCCAAGGATCTTAGCGTCATGAAAATTGGCAGCTGTATGTAGTTCTGATGACAATACAATAATATGGTACTGTCGAACTGATCTGATGATGGAGTCGGAAGATATGAACTGGAACTTCATGATGGAACATCGTATCATAGCTGTGTTTGGACTTGTTAGAAAAGTCTTGGAATGAACTTTGACCACGATTAGGTTTCAAGGTCTGATGAGCCGGAAGATAGGCACTGGCATTCCATGATGGAATATCGTATCATAGCCGTGTGTATGTCAATATCGTATCATAGCCCAAAATCGTGTTTTTAGTGTTTTTAAAAAAAACTATTAATTCAGTTACGCCACTGGATCCAATAACATACTCGTATTTTCTCCATCAACTTAGCCGTGCATCGAGTAGACAATTTTCAAAATACGAGTAATATTTTAATTTCAAAGTTGCGAACATTGTAACGGATTTAATTTTCCGCAAATGAAAATTGTTATAGCGCAGCCCTGTTTGAAGAGCTCACTTAATATATGGGAGGAGTGCAATCTGATTCCTATCTCTGCCTAACCGTCAACTAAAAACTGTTTAATATATACACGATATATTTCTTTTTTTATTTAAAGCAGGCAGATGGCTCCAATGAATTTATTTATTATCTTTTTTGCCATTTCGCTTTGTTTGCTCAAAAATAAATGTAAAAACAAATCTTCTATGCAGGCAGAAGTGTGACGTTGATATCGAAATATTTACTTTTATTTCAACAAAAACGTCAAACTAAAGCACGGCTGAGTTGATGAAGAAAATATGTTAAGGTGACATGATACATGGGAACGACCATATCGGAAGAATTTTAGTTTTATTATTTTCTTGAAAAATATAAACTATAATTAAAAAAAAATGTAAGCAAATCCCTCGATAAGCAACCAATTTACAATTTGTACTCAAAAAAGTTACTCATTGCCTTGGACATTAAGACTTTAAACTGATTTCGAAAACTGTCAGGCGCGTTTTCTCCTACAATTTAAGCGGTGAGTGTGTTTTATTTTAATTTCATTATGCTTAATTTCACGTGCTTAGCCACATTTTTTAATTTAGGCCCTAAAAAACGTGAGAGCGTTCTGAGAGTTACGCTAAATATGCTTTGCCATTAACACCATTATACCACCACTGCGCAAATATAGTTATTTTGTGCTAGCGCTATGATAGAAAGTTTAGTATGCGCCTGGTCGCCGGCACGAGCGGACGTGGAATCTGTGCCTGACGCTTCGTCAACGCTGGATTTTTATTGGTTGAACCCTTAAAAATTGACCCCGCCTATTTATTCGCGTGTCCGCCCATTTCGGATATTTTCTGAGGTTTCATGTCGCCTTAAGTACTAGTAGCATAATATATTAACGTTATTCCAAAGTTAAAATAGTGCTTCGTATTACTGGTCAAATTTTCTGTTTTGTTGGATGAACAAATATTGGAGACCTGATGTGTATTTTTTTAAGATGTTAATAATTTAATCTGTAGTGCATGGGTCCGCAATAAGAACTCAGCAAATAATCTGCGGATGGCAATCTCAAACTATACATTTCGACGTCCCTCGAATGCAGACCACTTTTGGGCAGAGGCATTTTGTGTACATAGCCCCCAGGATCTTTAATATGCTAGACGAAGATTTAAAAATGTATGCGCCTAAGTCTTCTTCTTCTTTTAAAGCCAAGATTGATTCCTGGCTAAAACATGACACCCGGCAAAATATTCATAAATTAATATACCGAGACAGTTCCCATCATTAAATCCTATCCTTGACAATTCTTATTATTATTTTCGCTGACTTTTTATTTATTACTATTATTTATTAATTCATTTTGGTGACTATTGTGTGCTATTAATTTGACAACTTATTTTATTTTATCTTTATTTTATTAACACGATTATTTATTTTATGTGTTTTTTTTAAATATTTCCTGTTGTGATCATTATTTAGTGATTATTAGTTATAATTTGTAATGGTGACGGTAATATATATATTTCTTTTCCTTTTTATTTTCTTTATTTTTTTTTTCAAATCGCCAAATATATGTGAACTAAAAACTAGAGAGCTCGCTGCCCTGGAACAATTCCTGGCACTTAGTTGGGCAGCAGCAGTACATACCTACTAATGCTCATATCGGCCGTGTTCAATTTTAATACTATATTTTTTTATAGATATGATTGTTAGTGAGACCCATGCATTGTAAATTAATTGTTAAATTAAATATATAAATAAATAAATAAATAAACTTTTAACGTACTATATTAACAGAAAGTGGGATATATTTTAACGTGTTTGGATGACTGGTAAGGCGCCTAATAGTGATGAGTTCCACTGTGAATCCAATGTTGTGATGAGTTCCAATGTTCCATTGGTGAATGATCCAATTTGTTTTTTTTTTGGAGCTGAATATCTTCTATATATCAAAATAAAGTCCCGTGGTGCTATCGATAAAAGAAATAAATGCTTTCTTAAAAAGAAATAATGTTATTTCAAAATCGAAGCAATTATCGCCTTTGCCATATTTGAAAAGCGCAGTGAAATTTTGAAATTCCTTGTGTAAATTATGTTGAAATGACATATTTTTTTTTCTAAATAAAATAAGCCAGTTGGTACGTATCTCTACTATTAGTATTGTCAATATGATTTTACATGATTTACCTCATATGGTATAATAGTATTATTAATGTGTGTACGGACCGACATTTATTTTAAATCTGTAAAACAATTTATAATTTTGGATATATAAAATACAAAATCTTTTAAAAATAAGTTAGGCTGCTCAAATACCTTAGTAGGTATAAATGAAAAATACAGATAATCAAAATATATAAACGAATAATCAATTATACGTTGACTAGTCAATTATACAAAACTGAATAGTCCAAATCAAATAGTTAATTACACGGCCCGGTGGCATAGTGGTTAGCTCGCCTGATCTTACATTTTAAGGTTCCGGGTTCGATTCCGGCTGGGTCTCATTTTTCCTTTGGCATAAAATTAATAGAATTGAATTTGAATTCTGTTGATCGAATAAAAAACTCCATACATATAAACACTTCATATTTCACAAACAATCATAGTACATCACAAACAATTATAGTTCACTCGTTATATCTTCATTTTATTCAAATCCCATTTCTTAGTAGGTACCTCGTTTTCCAAATCGCATACATAAAATGGAATATTTAAAGGGCTCTCTAGACGATCAAGCATGCTTGACAAGCATCGCGTCGCGGGCTGGAAAGGGATCGTAACCCGCAGGAAATATGCAAATATTAAAAAAAAATATTTACCAAAAATGCCTAATTTTGTAGTTTATACCAGGGATTTTATACATTAATTAGACGTAATTGATTGATGAATGACTTGACTCCCTGGTATAAACTACAACATTATGCATTTTTGGTAAATATAAAAAAAAAATATTTGCATTTTTCCTGCGGTTTACGATCCCCTCCCAGTCCGCGACGCGATACTTGTCAAGCATGCTTGATCGTCTAGGAAGCCCTTAAAAGGACACTTGGTGTATTTGGATTATTTTGAAAAACACATAAAAAGATTTGTTACTATGTGATATGCTACATTAAGGAACTACCAAAAACATAGGCTGTTTATATTATTCTTTATTTTTTTGTGATATTTAACAAAAGGAAAAGGGGTATCAAGGGTCTCTATATTCCCTTACGTATGTGTATGTAATATGATGTAAACTATTATCGCTTTTAGAATAATGATGTATTCAATTATATAACTAAATTAATCCGGTGCCCTTGAGACGTCGTCCTAGGCTCTGATGAGTTATTTACGTTATTCATATTGTAATATTCGGTCCTTACCTACGTAATTGCTGTTTTTTCACACTGGCCGTTTTGAACTTGGATAACTTGGGTTTGAGTTGGAATTTCAAATTCAAATAAATTTTAATTCAATGCAATGTTACTCTTTTTCAAGAATCAGCTGTTTATTTGTCTATCCATTGATTTTTTCTTATATATTTTCGTTTGTGCAACCATAGTAAAGTTTTCTATTAGAGCTTCTTGTAGTCTGGCTATACAGTTACCGTAAATGTGTACTATAAGGAACTGCAAACAATGATGGAGGAGCTCGTGTTTAAATAACCGAGCCTGGTATATAGCTCATCGCCACTGCTTCTGCATTACAACGTATAACCACAGATGTTACTGCAAACAGTCGCAAAGTTGCAGGAGTTGCGGGTGGATACACTTGGTCACCCACCGTACTTTGCAGACCTTGCTCCAATAGAGTTTAATTTTTTTTGAGAGTTTAACTTTTTACAAGGCAGCATATCAACTTTGGAGTCGGTGTAAAACGCCTTCAAAGAATTCATTAGTTCCTGTCCACGATAGTTTTACAACAGAGGAATTAAGCAACTTCCATTATAAAGACAAATCTGCATAGATAAATATTAATTAAGTAAAAAATTTCATACAAAAATGTTTGACCTTATATTTCTTTTATAGAACAGCAACTTCATAGGACCCAATATTTAGATAGATAGATAGATAGATAGAAATTCTTTTTTGCATATTTTAGGGAAAAAAACATACAACAGCCGGACTCACTGCCTAATGTACAATCTTGTACAGCCAACCAACATGGTAAGAATTCAGGTGTTTTTAGAGTAAACTAAACAAAATAAACGTAATACTTAACAAAAAATAATGAAATAACAAAAATTCCATTTTTTAAAAATATTATTAGGATTTGGAAAATAATTGCAGAGAGCGGAGGATAGGAGAGGATGGGATGAGAAGTAGGATAATTAGGAATTCAAGGATATGAACTGCTTTTTCAGAGACACTTGAAAAGTTGAAACCGTTGGGGCGTTTCTGATATGTGACGGGAGCTGGTTACATAGTCCAGCTGCATGAACGGTAAAGAATATGTAAAAAAGAAGAATTCTAAGTAGGGATCGCAGTTCTTCACCGTTGATTAAAATATATACCAAACCTAAAGAATAAATATAGTGTGCAATGTCTACTTGCTTTTTTTCGCTAGCAAATTGTCCACTTGCACAAATTGAACCTGCCACGTTAAATATTGGCCCATCCCGAGTTGTGCGCATCCTGAGCATTGCAGTCGTCCGTTTCGAGGATCTCTCTCTCTCGGCAGACAGGACATCCGGTCTCCAGTGCACTTGTCACTCCCACTTTGCCCTCTCGCTCGCACCCGCATCCTTCTTATGCACCGGCGACGCAACACAAACATTTGTCCTGGTTCGAATTACCGATTTTTTCGCCGCTCGCCTCCTCACGTTTAATGGCTTCGAGCGTAGCCCGCAGTGCAGGTGCATTGATTCTTCGGTCGCATTTTTTCTCGATTCCTATTGAAAGACGCCTCGTTCTTTGTGACGTGGGAGGCTGGGCCGCGAGCTTTGGTAGTTGCTTAATCCATTTTTAGGATTTATATAAAAGAGAGAATGGTAGATACTAAATAAACTGAGGATGTTATTGGTAGCATCAGACACTGGAAAGAAAAATAATGGATTTCAAACAATGATACCTAATTTCGTACCAGAAACAAAATTCTTCGTATGGCTAGGTGCTAAAAAAACACATGTCCATTTTTTCTGAAATCGTATTTTTGATATTTTCGTGTTGTATGCATGTGGCGCGGTAGTTTCTGCTAAAACGGATCATGTCCACCAAATATTTAAGCATCGATTGACGTATGTAGGTAAATAGTTGCATTAATTAGTCATATTCATTATTTATCGTCTCTTGAAAAATCTGCATCTGTGGATATTTGTTTTATCATTGAGTAGTACATTTTTATCATTCTTTTTGAATATGTATATAATTTAAATTATTTTGCCAATTTATTCCATAGATTATATACGGGGTGTTATTACTGCACGGGCATTTTTTCTGTGGGTGAATCAGTACAACGTGATTTTTTTACGTGAAAATTAAAAAAAAAATTAATTTTTAAGGTTTTTCTATTTTATAAATTAAAAGTTGCTTATCTTGTTGTATTGATTCACCCACAAAAAATGCCCGTGCAGAAATAACCTCGTATAATTAATAATATTCAATAGATCTTTATTTATCGCTTTGTTTTTTGAGATATAAGGCCTCCAAGATTTTTGCCAAATTACGCTTATCAGAAAAACTTTCTAAAAATACTATTGTTTAACAAGAAATATTCAATACCTGACAATATAAAATTGAAATACATAGGCATAAAAATGTAAACAAAAGAAATTTAAATGTGAAAGAAACTAATATTTTCTTTCATATTTTTCTTAATGATTTAATTTTTATGTAAGATTTCTAAAAACCGTCACATTTTCTACAAATTATACCCTATATTACAAAGCTTTATCTCACTTCATAATCTAAATATAATAAAAATACTAGTAGTAAGAGGAAACGTAGGTACTAGTACTTTTCAAAAAGTCAATGCTAGGCTTTCATCGGTTTGTATATGTCAGGTCCCTGCTTCGGAAACTTAGGGTTCCAAATTTCAGAGCTGGAATATTAAATCAGCTTATCCATACGACGAATAAAACCAATTGGTGAAAGAATTATTCAAATCGGATATTTCGTTGAAAAGTTATGGCCCCTTAAGTCATTCAGCCTTTAATTTTGTAACTCAAGAACAAACAGTCCAATTAAAAAAATCAATTTATCGTATTAATATGGATAGCTACAAAAAATTTTGTCGTCCATTTTTATGGCAAATCCCAGCTCTTTTCATTAATAAATAATACAGATTGGCGAAAGAAATCGGAACGCGTTTTTAAGTTATGGCCTCGCCATTGTAGCTTAAAAAATCCCAGTCAGATTTCAAAAAACAATATTTCGTTTCTCTTTTCAATTCCGAAAACTAATAAACATATTGTGACTGTATAGCAGAAAGGAACACACGTTATTGAGATATCGATGACTGAGAGAGACATCCATCTATCTATTAATCTATCAATGCATTTAGACAGACACATTTTTTCGTTTTTATTTATTCGTTTTTGGTTATTTCGTTCTTCATTTCTTATTAGTTTTCTTATCTCTAAATGTTCTAATTCTTTTAGTTCTAAATGGTTTCAGAGATAGAGAATTTTATTTTTGAGCAAATCTTGCTCCAGCCTGCGGGCTTACTCGTGCTGGCGAAATTGACTAAACCTCAGTACTGGCTTTATAGCTGCCGTTGGACTTGATTTAAATCACAGTTTGGGACGCAGAATACGCGGACAAAATATTTCTGATCCTGAAAACTTTCGAAGTAGTCAAAACAAATTATATACATAAAAGATTGAATGCACAGATCGGCGACTTCAACTTCCGCAATGATCTCGTTACTTGATATGATTTAGCAACAACGTCGATGCGAAAACCATAGGAGATTAGGTGCTGCAAGATTACAGCCATTAGAAATATTTAGACGGCAGCATTAACACGTCGAGCTATAAATTTGTTGACAATATCTTAACGGTTCTTATCTCCCACGCGGCTGCGCCCTGCAAATCACAGCCCAGTCTCGGCGCGGCGCAATGAACATGTCTGCTTGGAAATTACCGCTTACCGATACTGATTAATTTGGCGTAATCAACATATAATGCCTGCCGATGACAGCCACTCGCCACTGCATGAGAAACGTTTGTCTTTAGTTGGCGTTTGTCCGGGAAAATCTGGCTCGAATGGCGGTTTGAGGCCATAGGTCTCCCACTTCGGCCATGATTTCACCCCAAGGCAAACACGACCCGGTGGCATAGTGGTTAGGTCGCCTGATCTTACATTGTAAGGTCCCGGGTTCGATTCCCGACTGGGTCACCATTTTCCGTTGGGATCAAATTAACGGAATTGCATTTTCAATTCTGTCGATCGAATGCAATAACAAGACACACACTTACAGATATGTTACACGCACACATACATATAACACGTCAAAATAGGGTTGGTTGTAAGAGATTGTCATATGACAATAAACCCGCCCATTGTCATATTCACAATAAAGAGTATAAACAAACAAACACACAAACCCTGTATCGTATTAAATCACATACCTACTAGTAGATATTCGCCGATGTGTAAAAATTTGGTTAAAGATTTTTCACTGGGAAGACACCTTGAGACAGAGAGCAGATCAAAAATGGGGTTGGGTCACCCCAAAACATTCCCTGCAAGTAGACAAGCCCCCCCTGCCCGACCCCCCTCCCACCACCCGGACCAACCCCCAACGCCCTCCCTCCGCGCGCTAATCCCCTTTCTTCGATAGTGAATGTATTTATAAGATTTTTGTGGTATATTCGTAGTATTTTAGTAGTATTTCCGTACTATAATATTCCGTGATATTTTCAGAGGTATTTAAATAGTATTTTTCCAATATAATGTAGTATCTTCTTAAGTATGGCGAAGTTTAAAAAATATTTGTGTCGCTTGGATATGATATATTTTAACCAAAATTTTACAATGTGGTTTTGGCCCCACAAGGCATCTGTGTACTGAAATTCAAGTCTCTAAATCTAATATTTCGAGATAGAAATATGACTAACGCACCCCCCTAGTGGACCTATTTCAAGCACAAAAGTTCAATTAACCTACTTCAACCAACTTTTAAACTCTTGCCATGACCATGACCAAATGATGCCTGCACCCCAAATTTCAGGTCAATCGGATGAAGCGTTGGGCGCTATCGGTGAGGAATACACACAGACACACAGCAGTGCGTTCACAATACATTCCCTCTGCTGGGAGAGTAAAAATCAGTCAGAGAAGACGTGTAAGCTGGACAGCACAGTTTCGCGCGAACACTGGCGAAATTAAATCACTTCCGACACTCTTGCGCACGTCGAAACATATCGATATCGTTGGAACCTATGCACCCTGTTCTATAGGCTAACCTGTTCACTTATCGTATCGTCTGTAGGTTAGTCAATTGACCATTGTGACGAGTTGTCTTTTAAATATACTGACTGAAAGAACTTACTAAAAATCTCCCATATTTCTGGTCAATCAGTTGCGACAAGATTTTCTCGATGAGCTGATATTAGCCTCAGAGATGCGTCATGTTGGAGCACATAATATTAATCATAGATCCACTGCAAACCCCGACGTTCCTTCATGTTTTTCCTGAGAATGTCATCAAGAAGTGTGATAGATTACCCCTTAGAAGGCCAGTGATGGAAATGAAACTCACGACGGCATGTTTTCAACCCTCGAAAAATTGTTTGTAGGAGGTGTTAGTGCACCCATACTAACATATTATAACGGTAAATTATTCAATGAAGGCGACTTTTACTGCATATAATTGCATATTTGCGTAAATGCCGAGATCGGTCACAACGGAAAACCACCGATCGATGGTATTGGCATTCCAGCGGTTAAGGGAGAGAGGAGATTGATTATCTTGATTAATCCGATTTCAATTACTGGAAGGATGGCAATAAATTGCATTAAACCTTAAAATATGTACTCCTGTATATATCAGTCATGGTAAAAATGTTGCAACATTTTCTAATATCACATTATTTCAACATGGGAAAAATGTATGGTTTGGTGGCCATGTGCATCATGACGGATTTCACCATATAAAGCCAGATAATGTGAATTTAATATTTTTTTGTTTATTTTATTTGCGAATCTATGTGTGTTGTTATCAGTAAAAAACAGTCCTTGTTTCTGAGAAAGCTAAAAATAAAAAAAGATATTTCGATATTCATACTGTTCGGAAGAAATATTCCCAACGGCATACGGATAATTTATAGGAAGCCTAATGATTACCAGTCAGAGCGTCTTTTCAAAGAATCTAAAGTCCTGGACGTCATTCTATTATTTCTAAAATATGTGATAATATTTTTTTATAAATATAAAGATAGGCATGATCAAATTCAACAAAACTTCTAAAATACTCGGAGTTCGCGGAAACAACATTTCCTTATTCCTCGAGTGCAAACAACATTTGCACAAAGACAAGCTTTCTTCCTTGGGCCCAGGTTATATAATGACATAGAAGAGAAATGGAAACACCTAAAGAACATTCAACAGTTTAAATATCATATAAATAAATGGTTATTTGAATTAGGGAGGTCTAAATCCGAAAACTTGTCTTGTATAGCGTATATTATATAATGGTTGATTTTAAAGCTAATGTCGTATACATATACAAAAAGTATTATGCATATAATATTAATATATCGTATGGTATTTCTTATTTTTCCCAATATTTTTATAATCGTATTTATATAATTGTATTCTAATATAAATATGTTTATACCATAATATATTTATTATTTATTATAATCGAAGTTAGGTATGTATGTACTTAACATATTATTACATAAATATGATTTAGGTATATACATTGTAATATTTATACAGTTTATTATATTGTATTATATATTAAATTTTAATTAGGTACATTTACTATTTCTAAAATTAAAACGTTAGTCAATTTAGTTCTTTATAAATTAAATCGCAAATTTTAATTGTTTACTCTGACCCGCCTAGATCCAGGACATTACAGTCCTAGTTAGGTGGGCACTGACCATTTGCTACATTGCGTGTTAAATTTTTCCGAGTTACTTTATAACATTGGTAATAATGTGGCTATATATATAAAAATATATGAATAACGTACTAAAAAAAATAAAAAATAAATAAAAAATGCAATTTATTGATTCCTTTACTAACGTGGTTTATGGATGCCCCACATCGGTTAACCCGTCACGCCTAGTTCATATGAAGGTGTGGCAACGAAGTGACATTCGTGCGGCGTCGGCATTAGTCGGCGTCGCTAACGACGTCCAACCCATAGAGTATGGTGCATTGTCTCAGCCGAGTGAGGACGGGACGGGCCCACGGGTGGGCGTCGCCGCCATATTTGCATGTGATAAAATTAATTGTTTATGGCGGTGCGGCGACACCTCGCTAGTGAGCGCTGGGCGGCGCGAGGCGGCGCACGAGCCCCGACGCTAATTATAAGCGAACGATCAGCCGACCAGACACGACTGCTTCAACTCGCAACTACATCGGGTCTGATCGGTAAGGTTCTATCGAAAGTATTGACGACAAAGTCTGAGAATCCTGGATGTCGAGCGTGAATGCCCCACGTATTTGCAGGGGCACTTCAGGGTATCCGCTTCAACAGCAAACATGTTGCGCGCAGATCGAACTGCGTCACGCTGTACCGTCGATAGCTTTCTGTCTTTTACAGGTGCACCACTTTCATTGAATTTATAATGGATTATCAACCGAAAAAATACGTTAAAATCTTTTGACTTGGCTTTGTTTAGTCATTATGTCGTGAACCTAATTAAAGACAAATTTATATGTTAAACCGATATGCTCATAAGCGAGCCCTAAATAGAGTACGGCGCCTCCACTAGAGAGCGAGGACTTTTAGTCAAATTTTAGTAAACTTAGAAATTCTGGTAGAAAGTCACTGGTTGATGACCACAAAATCTCGGAGAGATTTATTTTACATGATAACTTGTAAATGGATTGTAGAAAAACAACATCTGTGAAGCGCGAGACACAGTTGGTTTTAAAAACTTTATTTTAATCAATGAAAGTATTTATTTTAAAATGTTGTGATTCATTTAACAGGTGCAGCCGAACGGAAGTAAATGAGCAGTATCGCTATGCCCCCTATCATATTAACCTGTTATTTCGTAAATTTATATGTTCTAGGTGAATCAGGATATTTCCAATCTTTAGCTTGCCATATAAAATGGCGCCATTTTATGTTTTAAAAATAAGTGAGGCCATAATGGCCAAAAGACGGTAACACATTCTTCGTGATGATCTCTTTTTGGCGATTTTGCAACATTATTTGCAACAGCCCTGAGCTGCTGGCAACGCTGCTTGATAACCAGGATCGTATCACACCGTTCTATAAATTTATTAAATAAATAAGTTTTTTCGCGTGTTTTCTAACTGGACAAGTTTTCAGACTGTAGTGCGAAATGCGGCCAAGAGATTGATACGAAATACAACCAAGATCGATGTGAGGACAGGCGAGAAACAGGAACTGTTTTGTTGTTTACATTTGGCGGGTACCTGCCTATATCGACAACCGAATCGAAAACTCGCACTGCGATCGCTTATCGTCTCATAACGGCGCTGCCAACTCAATAAATATTTAATTAAATATTTTGCTCATAAATACTATTTTTGTGCACAAATCTTTTACAGTCTTCCAAAATGAAGTGTAAATCTTGTAAAGCTGACTTTAATGATGGCACTCACTGTGAAGGTTGTAATGGTGACTATGACTTTGGTTGTGCCAGGATTACTGAAGTTAGCTATCGGAAACTGGGCTTAGAGAGGAAGGCAGCGTGGAGGTGTCCCCTATGCAAATCTCGATCGACGCAGCTTGACTCCGATAAACTCGATGTCATATTGCGGGAGCTGAGCGAAGTCAAACTGAAGCTGGTGGCTCTGCCAACTCTCGTTGATGATATGAAAGCGATCAAGGATGAGTTGTCGGAACTGAAGAGATCGCGTGAATATGACAGCGCTAAGCTCCAGGAATTTGAAAATAGGCTGTTGGAGTCTGAAAAATCCTCGAAACAAGTACAACAGCTGCAGGATGCTCTCATTTCCGCTACAGCCGAGATCAGCAACCTGAAGCGTGAGTCTGTCGCTACGGAGCAATGGACGCGACGCAACAACGTCGAAGTGAAAGGTTTACCATTCATCAAAGGTGAAAACCTTTTCACCATTGCTGAGAACTTATGTAAAGTAGTTGGCTATAGCTTCCCTAAAACACAAATCAATTATATATCTAGAGTACCAACACATGACTTTAAGGAAAAAAATATTATTATCAACTTCTTAAATCGATATGTGAAGGAGGATTTCGTGGCTGCGGCACGCATGAAGAAGATGATAGCGGCTAGCGAGCTGGGATTCGGTGGTGACTGCAGCCGTAAACGTGTCTTCATAAACGATCATCTGTCACCTGACTCGAAAAGGCTGCTTAGCAAAGTTAAAGCCACAGCCAAGGAACTTGGATATCAATACGTGTGGGTGAAATTTTGTAAAATACATGTTCGTAAAACTAATGAATCGCCGGTGAAGACTATTACAAAAGAGGACGATTTAAACAAGCTTACCTAGACTGCCACATATGGAACTTGCTTTCTACATGGTTTTCTTTACCGCACCATTGGTTTACGTCATCCATGTCTCTGTCTCCGTCCGTATATAAGTTATTATTATTAATTAATAAGCACGATTTCTTTATAATGTTTCTCGCCCCTGACCTAAGTGTCTTGCTGCTACTTCACTATTATCTACGATTGGACCTCTCTCGCCCAGTAGCTTACTCGAATGCACCTCGACTTATCGATATCACCGTTGCCGCGCTGTCTGCTCGCACGCTCACCTTTATTAACCACCTTTTTTCTGTTTTACCGTATATATGTCTTTTATCGCAATATTACATTACTCTGCCAGATCGTTTATTTATTCTCTATCCAAAGGGGTTATCACTACTCAATTTCTTCTACACTGTTTTTACCTTAACCCACATTACTAGTGGCTGACTATGTCACTAATGAAATCACACCCAATAAATTTTCGGTATATTATCAAAACGTCCGAGGTATACGTACTAAAACAACTACTTTTTTCAGGAATATCAGTAAGCAGAAATTTGACATAGTTGTCTTAACTGAGACTTGGTTACTGGAAAGTATATCCGATAGTGAGCTATTTGACAATCGATACATGGTGTGGCGGCCGGACCGTGACTATAACGTAACTGGCCAGTCGCGCGGTGGAGGTGTGCTTGTGGCGGTGCGAAGGGATCTGTCCGTGTCGCCGCGGCCTGCCTTCCACTCTACTGCCGAGGACCTATGGCTCACGCTGCACCTTAAAACGCAAGACGCTAATAAATCCGTCAAATTGCACATTTGCGCCCTTTACCTATGTAGTCAAAACGCAGGCAACTCATTCTCTCAACAGCTGACCAACTTTCTCAACAGTTTAAACCGTGTCTTACTGTCCAGCCCAGAAGACAAATATTTGATCCTTGGTGATTTTAACCTTGGTAATATAGTGTGGACGCGTACTACGGGTGAATATCTTGATCCATCCAATATGTTGACCGATGATGAGCTATCACTGACGGATGAAATGGCCACCCTTGGGTTTGGTCAATACAATGGCTTACGCAATGCACTCGACCGTACGCTGGATTTAATCTTCTCCAACGACATTGTGTCTGTGTTCGATCACAGTGATGATCCTCTTGTTCCAATAGACCCGCACCATGGTGCGCTCCTAGTTGTGGTAAAATTCTTAGTTTATAACCCATTACGGCTCAATTCATATACCAAATATTTATTTAACAAAGGAGATTATGTAAAACTAAACAATGGATTTGTAAATATAGATTGGGACAAGGAATTTTCCACTAGATCCCTAGAAGATGCCGTCTGTTATTTTTACGACGAGTGTTCATCTCTAATTAAGCAGTTTGTTCCATCCAAAGTTATTACCTCCGACTATTTCCCTCCTTGGTACACCCCTGGCCTTAAGAAATGTATTAAAGAAAAACATAAATATTTAAAAAAAATCAGAATGTATGGTAACAAAGCTGACGAAGAGGCATTTAAATACCTGCGGGGCCGTGTTAGGGACCTGGAAGAGAAATGCCACGCTAGATACATTTCCTCCGTCGAAAACTCTATTACAAGTAATCCCAAAAAGTTTTGGTCGTATCTTAAAGGCAAAACCAAATCCAACTCAATGCCTAATAGCATGTCCTTAGGGATCAGTATATTTACCACAGGTGAGCTGATTTGTAATGCCTTCTCTGATTTCTTTTTAAATAATTTTCTCTCTAGTACTGTTGTTGCGCAAGATGATACCGGTGGTTTCTCGCCTACCGACACATCTGCCACTTATATATCTAAAGTGTATGTTGACGTCAGCGAAGTGGAACAGTTACTTTTAAAATTGGACCCGTCTAAGTCCGCTGGGCCTGATAACCTACCAGCTGTCTTTCTTATAGGCTGCGCTAAAACAATCGCTATCCCTATTTCATTAATTTTTCGGAGATCTTTAGATGATGGGATCGTTCCAATTATCTGGAAAAATGCTTTTATTACGCCTGTGCATAAAAAAGGTCCTAAACATAACATTGATAATTATCGCCCCATTTCCAAACTGTGTATAGTGTCAAAAGTCTTCGAAAAAATTATATATGATCAAGTATATTTTGCGCTCAAACAGTCGTTTAATACTACTCAACATGGCTTCCTGAAAGGTCGATCGACAGTTTCTAATCTTGTCCTTCTAAATACAGCTCTTACAGATGCCATGAATAAAGGTCACCAAGTTGACGTGGTCTATACTGACTATAGCAAGGCCTTTGATCGGATTCAGCACAGCTTACTTTTAAGCAAATTGGAGAAGACTGGCATCTGTGGCAATCTTCTCAGATGGTTTGCGTCTTATATCCATAATCGCTCGCAGGCTGTAGTTATTAATAATTACACATCCAGTTGGGTCCCCATCCCAAGTGGTGTTCCTCAAGGATCTTTACTAGGTCCTTTGCTTTTTATCATTTTTATCAACGATATTGACAGGTGTTTCCGTTGTTCACACCTTCTTAGCTTCGCCGATGATATGAAGATTTTCAAGACGATTCTATCTCCTGTCGACACTCTACTACTTCAAGCCGACCTTGAACGCCTCGAGCGCTATTGTACCTGGAACCACTTAGATTTAAATCCATCCAAATGTAGTGTGGTCACTTTTACTCGAAAGCGAAATATTGTATTACACGACTATGTCCTAAAAGGTACCAAGTTACAAAGGGACTCTATCATTCGTGACCTCGGTGTGTACCACGACTCCAAGCTGCTCTTCGACACTCATGTAGACAAAATAGTTAAAAAGGCTTCCAGAGCTCTTGGATTCGTTATGCGCAGTACCAAAGATTTTGAATCCATTAAAACTCTTAAAATTCTTTACTGTACTCTGGTACGTAGCAACCTGGAATATGCATCTCAAATATGGAACCCTATGTACTTTAAATACTCCAATCGCATCGAGGGCATCCAAAGGAAGTTCCTTAAATACTTATGTTTCCGTACCAAAGACAAATACAGTTCAGACGACTATGTCAAATTATGTAAAAAACACCACCTGCTTCCACTAGCAAAAAGGCGAGAAATCGGTGACCTCACTTTTTTGCAAAAAATTGCCCAAGGTTCTTTAGATTGTACCGAACTTTTATCATACCTATCTTTTAATGCCCCGGTTAAATCCATGAGACACACCATCCCAATTCGGCTACCTGTTGTTACATCTAATTACATGCAAAACACCTATATGTGGCGTGCGAGTAACAACCTCAATAAACTGATTTGCGGCGACGTTGATATCGATCTATTTAGCACTAGTGTTGTATCAGCGAGACGTATCCTCAGCAACAATTTCTTTTAGTACCTACTCTTCTGCTTTTCTTTATTGTTATTATTGTTTTGTATTCGATTTCTCGATATTGTTTTTTTGCCTTCTTGTCCCTTTTGTTTAATTTTTATTTGCGTTTTGTAAATTTATAGTACCGGACCCTGCCAAGCGTTTTTGCTGGCAATTCCATATTCTCTAAACTGTTTCTATATGTGAGAACCTGTTATTGGCTATCATTTATTATTTAAGTTGTTATTTAATATTTTATATGGCTGTTGGTTTTCCTTAAAATAAATAAAATAAATAAAATAAAATTATTGGTGCATCGAAGGATTGTGGTTTCGATATGCTCAATTACCCACTATATTCTCTAGATAACCCCCTCTCCCTGTGACTATTTTCTCTTTCTAAACTCGAACAAAAGAACACAAAATACTCTCAAAAACGGGCAAAAACGTACGGGCGCTGGGCCCATCTCGCCAATAACAATAACGTACGTACCATTGGATTGATCTAATTATCTATAATATTATGAGTACTATAACTTACCTCAATTGAGATTTGAAGTTCGGAATCTTCTTAAATATTACTAATTACTCTAATTAAGATAACTGGAAAACACGATCTACTCAAGCATACTCAAGTTCCTCGAAAATATCTCGTTCCCTTTGTAAAATAAGTCCCCAGCTATCATTCTCTTAGTTGCATCGAAACAAATGCGTACGCGTGAACTTTGGACGCTTGTCTTCGCCGTCGTCGGCCCGAGCACAATGGCACTATGTCGCCTGTTAATTCATGCACATATTAAAACATCAATAAACTTTTATTTGGTCTTCTCCCTCCTCCGAGTGAATGGAAAGCACCTCACGCACCGACACTTAATCACAATAATATATTAGGGTATCCTATTATATTTTCCCGACCGTGGGCGAGGCTACGTTAACAAAATAATAGAAATAATGAGCATGCAATGAATAGCTATAATTCGTAGATAATTTCATATTTAATTTGTAACTTAGCGAATATTAGGTCGAGTATTTGGTATATATACACCAGTCATCTGACATTGCAAAAAGTCATGTATTTCTATGTTTTTATATATCATTTAACTTTTACTAAACGTCAAAGAGTTTGCAGATACGAACGACTTGTGTAAGTTGTACAATGCCTAAAAATAGCAACAATATTCCACTTTTTTCGATTTTTCCTCAATGTCTTTTAAAGTATGCATTTTGCAGACGCGTTTGTTGCAAGTAATTAAGTTTGCTATAATTCGAGGCTAAACCCAGCAACTTATGTCCTGATGTTGCCTCGAAAAAGCAAACTTTAAAAAAAAAAGCAATCTGATTATCGCACCCTCAGGTTACAAACAGGCTTCTCAACGCTCCATAGAATTTCTTTATCATGAATTTTTTGGGAAACATTGTTAATTTTTGAGGAGCTGTCCCTCGGAAACTTCTGTTCATACGGTCCTCGGTTAAGGCTTACATTGCAGCAAACTTAATCTGCCATTTTTTTTTGTTTGCGGGACAAGTTATATTCGGCGGAAGAAAATTTTTCATGCGTGTAAGGGCCTTGTTAAGTTTAAATGGATAGCCGCCCTAACCATACGAACGTACGTGATACTGCCGTTATATTATCGCCCGAACGCAACAAGCCGTATCCCGTATATTCAAACAAAAAAATGAGATACAATTTTTGAGGTGGGTTTGTATGAGGAATGAATTGGTAAAAAGTCATAATTCACGAGCCACTTCATATTTAGCAGTTCATTTGCAGAATGTATTGAAATTAGGTTGATTTACATATTACATTCAACACAAAATATGTCTGAAAACGAAAAATCTGATAAAAAACCCAAAGGATTTTTTACCTATTTTAGAATAATAACCCAAAGGTAGGGCGGTTAAAATTAGCATGTATACGTATACTTATATTTTTATTTGTTTGCACTGTAATAACTGACGTGTATACCTATATGTTACCAAATAAATGAACTTTGATTAATTTTCATCGAAATATGGACACTTTACATCGATATGATATCCGACATTTAAACGAGCGACACCGCAAGAAAAACGTGGTGTCCGGCATTGTTTGCTCGAGAATCAGCCGCCCTTGATCGCAAACAATAATAATCGGCGTCTCCCTAAAATGCTCCGGGCGGAGAGAGACAGACAAAAAACCCGAAACGGGTCCATGTGAAATAGGAAGACTTGTCTTCCGCGTTTCTTCGTGGGAAGGGGACGTCGGCGGATACGATTTCCTAGTGAGAGGCGAAGATTCCCATGGACAGGTTGAGGCGTTCTCACATCGACGGGGCACCTGGCTCGTCGAGGGGAAACACTACACGAGCACCTACCTTATATAGGTACCTGTCATGTGACTGCGACTCACCCTCAATGCCCTTTATCTTATCTGGACGAGTTATCGATATCGAAGTGCACTACAATTCGATGAGGTTGATTACTGTGGGAATTTGTAGAATATACAATTTAGTAAATATGAGAAAGATAGGGTGTATCAGTTTCTGTGTTGTAGAAATATTGCTGTGTTTAATATTTCTTCTGCTAAAGTTATGTGAAGTACAAAGCACACATAATATATTATATTTTATAAAAAAAGTAAAAACATATAGAATAAAATAAATAATCCTTTTAAATAATCATGTAATGGATTACAAAAAACAAAGTCAAAGGAAAAACCAAATAAAATTAGGATTCCTAAATAATGTAACAAAATGAAACAATATGAAATATACATCAAAATGTCAACAATAAAATAAAATGAAATAATCGTCTGAAACATAAATATCCAATTTCAAATGTCTATATCGCCTTGTCGGTTAAATTTATGTAGATTTCGTGTTTAAATAGATTATTGTAGTCAGCATTTCCTGCATTCTCCCATCTTTCGGTAATATTTAAAACTTTGTAATTTGACAACCGCTTAATATATATTTTTGCTTTATACGCTAATCAGTAGTACACTAATCTGTACGAATATAAGGGTGTATTTATACTATTTTTATCTATAACTTTTAACCGATGACATAAAGCCTATTATTATTACCGATGGGAATAGGCAATCTACATTTAAGTATAAACAATATAAGTCGGTGCAGTGGTTCTCGAGTTATCAATACATAGACAAACAGATCTTACATTTTATAGCATATTGAGATATGGTTGTTTGTAATGAGGACATAATTTAGTACTATCGATTAATATGAATAGTGCCATATTAAATATAGTTTTATTAAGAAAGCCGATTAAATGTAAAACAAACTTTTCTCTTGCAGGATTTTCCGAAAAATATATGTATTTATAATATGTATATAGCATATTTTAAAGGGTTATCTGTACATCAAATTAAATAAAAAATAAAAAATAAATATTAAGGAAAAACCATGTTTTTGGATATTAAAATATTTATTGTACAACTATTATTCTACAAACTGAGTTGAAAGTTATTTTCAAGATATTTTGATATAAGCTTTGGTCACTGGTGAAAAGCGTTTTTATGGTGTATTTTTGGATATCCAGATTTATTTTACCCAGTAGCAAAAGCCAAAGACCAGCTCCGTTTTCCATGTAAAATAGCTTCCTAAAAAATATATCCAATATTCAAAAACATACCTTGAGAAAAAAAGCTCAAATCATAAAAAATAATAAAAAAACTTGTTTAGTTTGATTTAGGGGATAACACATTGAAAAATATTTACGGGCATATCACAACCTGTATATTATTATGTGTTCTTTAGTCCTAGTTATATTATAAATCCAATTGAGGGTGATTTAGAGAATATATGTAAGTTAAATAAAATGTCGCAATTCGCAAAAAAAGCAATTCGGAGACTATTTTAACTTATCATCTTTGTGACACATTAACATATTCGAAAGAAATATTACCACTTTTAGACCAACTTTACATATTTGCTGATAATGGAATGTTGGTTTTCCCACACTTGCATCTGAAACGATTATCAGTGCGGAATGGCAGAACGAAAATATTTAAATTTGCAAATGAATACATCGTCACCCCCATGCTTCGAATATATGTAAGGGTGTTACGACATAACCGAGATTGTGCATTATTGGGGGAGAGGCGGTCGTAGTGTCACTAGCCTTAATAAGGTTACGTTCCCACACCGACCAAAAGTGCCCTCTTTTACAGCCATTGGGCTTATCTACTCCCCTTCGTTACAACACTCATTGTGTGTTTATATTCATTGTGAAGAGTGTGTGAGACTGCGGCCGCGTCGATATTATTTATTAATTTGACGAGCTTATCAATTTATGACTACGTCGATTGTGCATTTTTATGGCAGGGATATGTTTCACGTTAACCATAACCATCATCATCATCTTCATTACAGTTGGGCGTTGTCAACTACAACTGGCGAACCTGTCACCCTAGGCTGATATAACGTATGTGATCGTTCTTTCAGCCGTGGGATGAGCGTAGAAGACTTACACAATGACAGTCCTCTATCTAGCTCCTCTAACTAGCCAGCGAGAGACCAACCCTTACCGCCCGGCATCGCTAGTTAACCCAGGGGACAGACCAAGAGCCCTCGCTACCAGTTATGACTAGATTCCTCCGGCCTCCCGACTGGTTACAGTTTCGAAATCAGTTGCGCTGTCCTCTTCCTTGTATAGCGGTGATTTGGTGTCTACCGAATCTATCGCGGACCACGGCGTCCTTTGCCCGGCTGTTTACCCGGTATCGGGTAGCCGAATGGAGCGGCTGCCACGAGGTAAACAGCCGCCCCCGTTATAGAGCGGGGGCCGTTGTCTGCGGTATAGGAAATAAATCCGTTTCCAGACATCCCCGACTATCAGTCGGAATGCACAGTCGATTGGCTGACGCCGCACGGTGCGCAAACCGTTCAGGAGCGCTTGAAGAACGATTCCTAGGGAAACTTGTCCGCAGGCCATGGTCCTACCCGCACATCTGCGTGGAGGCGGCCGGATGGGTGTTGACCCGTGAGTTTGTTTGGCCGACCCTTACACACACGGGTCTTAGTGGCCTAACTGCAACAGGGCCCATAGCGCCCATACTCATTACAGGTTTTGTATGGCTCATTCCTGTCATGGCCTGCCCAGCACAGTAAGCAAGCCATGCGCCACATGGAGCTGTCAAAGAAGTGAGCCGATATGCCCTTTATAGGACCTGCGCCATACTGTGGTGTGACTAGAAGCCATGCTGCAAAACAAATTTAATCTTGAGGTAGGAGGAAGAAGTACAAATACTAAGATTGAAATCCAGGGCAAAGACAACCGAAATAAACCTATCACCGAAAAAGACATTAAAACTACTTTCTCTCAACAAAGGTAAACTAAGGCTAATAACAGAACTTTTCGTCGGTCACTTTCCAGTGAACCAATATTTGGAAAAAATGGGAATTGCTGAGAATGAAATTTGCAAATGTTGCAAAGATGATGCTGAATTCTACTATGCATACGCGACCGATAAAATAACAAAGACTTATTTTAAAATATTTTTAATACCTGAGACGGTAAGCAACATCACATCCAGAAGATTGTAAAATATATAGGAACCTCAGATTGGACTGAATAAATTATGAAGCAAAACGATCGATAAAAAGGGTCGGGTTGCAGTTATAACACTTTGTACAACACTTTCACTTCCATCTATCATCTTACCAATGACAGGCTGGTAATAATAGTACTGCAAATGGTGTTGATGGACGTAAATTTAAAAGTCCCTTTATTTGGTCATTCCAAGTTAAATTACTGAAGGTCAATAATTGATGTTTTGGAGGACGTCTCGATAGTGGTGGTGATTCGCTCCCCCTTACTCTCGAGTATCATATGTACTTATATATTTGTTATTAATTTTGGAAATTCTTCATTTATTGAAGTGTAAAAATATTAATTTTCCTTTCAAAAAATGACCATAAAACCCCGTATATTTCATAAATATAGTTTCCCAATCCACAATAATGTACTACTTCCTTCCATCAAAATGGGCATTATACAGCTTTTTGTTATTCATTTATTAGCTGGAGAATAATGATCGCAGCTTCTTTTAATTATCTGTTTGAAACATGAAACAAAATCAAAGCTTTGACGTTTTTGGATAGGTCATCTAGTATTTATATAAGAAAGGGCATCCGGTAATTTGAAATTTACCTAATTTTTCATCGTTATTTCACTTAGATTCATCTGTAATCATGAGTTTTTTTGTATATGGCCTAGTTTTAGTGGTGAGTGGGTGAATTTTTATCGGTATTTAAAAAGCCTTTTAACCTATCTATACCTTTTCTTTAGGCATGATTCACCCGCTTGTCTCTATTAACTGTGATAATTATTACCAAATCTGATCCAGGGACTGCTTCTTTGACATGTAAAGATGCTTTTGTTATTATTTTTATTGCATTAATTTATCCTCCTAAAGGTGTCTTATATCTATCAGAGTATTTACTTCGTTTATTTGCGTATATTGCGTATATAGTTCTTCTTATAATCAGGTAGATATTCTTTTTATATCAAGGAAGTAGCGTGAGAGTGAGAATTTTGCAATAGTCAAAATATACAACCGGTTTGATTAAGTAATGCCCTAATACCCCACTAAAATGATTACCATTTCGCAATTTAACATATTAGCCTCGTACCCGAGGTGGTGAAAATAACTTTGACAAAGCAATGAATATTAACGCACTTGCACAGCACTTTGACTAACGAATTGCATTATTTAAATGTGCTTAATTTACATTGCACATTGACGCTCGAGAAATTTGCAAAATTGGAGCGGTTGGTTTGCGAAGCTAAACATTTAAATATTTTTCCGGTTTGAGGGGTTGTTTCATCGTTACAGATGCTGCCATCCGTTTCGCGTGGAGTAGTTTTGGTGGGGTGACCACGCGCGGTGATTTGGTTGGATATAATATTATTGTAAAATTATTTCAAATACTATTACAGCCTCTACCCGTTCCTCGCGCAGAAATACCGATCTAAATGATATATAAATGCGGTAGATTGTGAAGTAAATGATATTCCTGAAATGCAGCCAGATAACAGAGGTCGATTTATTTCCATGATTACATATGTCGTCAGCGTACTACTTTTGCCTAAGACGACTTGCTTTATATTGCCTAAGGATTGTTAGTCCAGCCAAAGAAATCGAAAAAAGCTCTCCGTTTTACTTTCAGAAGCAAATCATACAACTTTTGGACAACAGGTATTTTCTCCCTATTTCGACCATGCTGAATTTGAAAATTTCGGTTGCCCAAGCTAAATACCGACCGGAAGTGAGATATCAAAGATGGCCGCCAATATAGCGCCGAAACCCGAAATCATCGCTGGGTTCTACAGTGAACGTTTTTTTTTGTTGAAATAGGAACGCGTCCAAAATGACGCCAGCACCATATTGCTTTATTTTGTCGTAAAAACGAGTGTGACGTTCAGTTAAACTGTAATTCATATCTTTTCGAAAATAGAACAAACAAGCGACTTTTTCGGCAACAAAAACTTACAGAAACTAACAAAAATTATTGTGTCTCTCCAGAATTAGCACACGTACGTTTGGTGGGATTGCATGGAAAGCCAGCAGATGAGGGTAACAAGAGTAAGACAGAGCTCAGGTGTAAGCTTCTTGCAAATGGCATGCACTGGAATATACTTTATGTACCGTGCAGTGCCGCTCATAACTCACAGATGGAAAAACTTTATTTTGGTAAATTGTTGAGCAAGAAGAAGCACAATGTTGGTGTCTCTGGTCGTCACAACGTCATTGTCAGTGATACTGTAAATGGCATGAAAAATCACATGTGTATCAGCTTCCTCGTGTTATGCTTTTAGGCAATCAACATTGCGAGTTATATCAGTAGACTGAGCGTGTGGCTCCTCCTTGAATACTTCTAAGAGCACCACCTCAAAATGACCAAAGTCATGCTATAGGATTCTATCGGACAAAAACCTGCACAGATCGGCTTTGCTATCTAGATCTGAGACAAATAAAAAGCTACTTCAGTTCTTTGGTAACGGCACGTTATAGTCAGTGATGTCTCTGCGTACAGGAGCAAAACCCTTGAATTTTGTTTTCCCTAATTGCAGTTTTTACAGATTGAGACAGACATCGATCAAACACTACGTGAATATCCTGCTATTCAAATGCATGATATTCACGCCTCTATATTCTTTCATGAAGTGGTCAGCTTAGTCATCAAATGTCTCAGCTTTATGTGGACGTCTCAAAGACAAGACAGACACCATACGTCAAGTGCGTGACAGATCGAATAAGTAAGATGCTAAACAGATTCGATATAAAAACGATCTTCAAGCCGACCCAAAATATAGCTCGATTTTTGAGGCCTGTAAAGGATGTAATACCCCTGCAAACCCCGGGTGTGTATAAAGTCGAATGCAGTTGCGGTTTAGCCTACGTTGGACAAACGAAACGGCCCATAGCCACGCGACTGACAGAACACATTAAAGCTGTTAAAAACGTTCAGCGAGAAAAATCGGCGATCTGCGAACATATATTGGATAGCGGAAGTAACCACTGGATGCAGTTTCAAAATCCCATTGTGCTATCCAAGGAACAATTCTACTTTCCTCGCATGATCCGGGAAGCCATTGAAATATGAAGAAACCAGAACTTCAATAGAGACGACGGTTAAAAACTCTCTTCTACGTGGAACCCTCTTCTTAAAATGTTCCTGCCGCTGAACGCCGAACGCAAGGACCTAAGACAGGATACAGTGAGTGTTGTGTGCAAGACGGATTTTCGAAATTCGAGCGCCCGAGCCCGTTCCCCACCACCGTTATAACCTACGCTGTGGCGGCAGCGGTATGCGGCCTACCGGCAAAACAACGGATTGACAGATCTTCCAGTTTACCCTGGACAACGGAGGCTGCAACGTCACCGAAACGTCGGGTGCTACAAATTTCACGCGGTACATTCGTTTATATCCTATTTATAAGACAAACGCCATCCCGTCAATTATGAGAATTGAATCAGATTTTTGATTTACAGATAGATGTTTTAAGCATTTTGGGCGCGTTCCTATGGCAAAGGGGGGCTTTACAGCGCCGATTTCGGATTTCGACGCCATATTGAACGCCATTTTGGCTATCTGCCTTCTGGTGAGGGTTTCGATTGGGCAACCGACATTTTCGGATTCAGGATGGTTGAAATAAGGAGATAATACCGGTTTGCCAAAAGTTACATGATTTGGTTTTAAAAGTTCGTTTTTCAGAAAATTTGACAGGACTTACATGCCAATTTCTATTTTGCCCATTTTCTCAAATGTTATATAATTGATCGCATACCCCCCCCCCCCCCATCTTATTACTTTTCATTCACACATGGACTAATTAACTCTCTTCATCCAGTTTTCTTCCTAGTCACAGCACTATTTCAGCTATTGTCAATGGCACTGATGATATCAGATGAGCTATGGAAACTCATTATTCTTATACTGCTCGATTTTAGTAGCGCATTTAATACAGTCGACCTGTCCGCGACTCCGCAGGCGGGTCGTCTGGATGTCGAATTAAATTCGCGCGACCGCGAATTCGCGAGCGCACGAATTGTGTGCAATTATAATTAAAAAATATACATAAAGATGTTTTGCGACTGGATGGGCAGTACTTATATACCTTTAAGCCATGCACGCCACTGGTTTCTGATATTCCAACTTGATTTCAAGCAACAGTATTTGATTTTTCATATCCTTATTTTTTTTCTCGATGCTTTGCCAGATATCTATATATGTAGATCCAAATTTGAAAGCTAGGTTTTGACCTGTTTCTGAAAAAAATCTGTCTTATACTACAATATCTTGTCGTCTATGGCTTGAGCGTTGTAATGATTGTTTTGATACATACAGATATACCTATTTATTTGAAACTCATTATAATGTTCTTATTTTTATTTTTTTATTAGGTATAATAAAAATACACTTTTAGCAATTATGATACTTCAAATACTATCTATTTGTCCATAATTTGTATATAATTTGGTTATGGTTAACAGTTTCCTTTAATTTACTTTGTTTGTCCAGCTAATAAGGATTAACAATAACTAGTATTGTAGACATTCTTTCAAATTTATTATATTCTTTTCTTAATTAGTTTTTATATAATGTTATACACATATTTATAAAAAAAGAAATATTCTTCTTAGAACAGGCTATAGCCTAGCTACGTGACATTAAAAGTGGCTCAGTAGCAACATTTTTTGGCATACCATGTTATTAGTTTCTTGCTACTGGAGTTTTTGTCTGTGATGTTTAAAAATAAAACACGTATTATTTGAGCAACTTGTGATATTGGATTGTAGAGTAGACAAGTTTCGATTAAGTATGGAATAAAATATCAGGCAAATAGCCTCCGCGACACTGATGGCAGGCCATTGCTCGTTTTATGAAATTTTCAACGACTTTTTGATGTAGCTGTATCACACCGATGACGAGTTGAATCTTTACATGTACTATAGATTATTGTAAATTACAAATTAAAGCAAAAAAAATAATTAATTTACGAAAACCAAAAGTAGATGTTTGTTCGAGCGGAAAGGTCGAGATACAAAAAGCCGTATTTATTTGTGAACTTTTTGTGTCGGTTATCGCTATGAGAGCGTGGTCACCCTAACTATTTTCCAGGGGCGACTTTCTCGCAATCGCACCGAGTCCCTCTTTCAACTTTCAACCGGCGCGGTGCGGTGGTCCAAACAAACAATGGAACGGGACTGGGGTCGAATTCGTTAGCGAAACGGAATCGTGTTATTATCGTAATTTTTTCCGCATCTCGAATGTTCTTTTGTTCCGGGGTACGGCGGGTTCCGCAGCCTCCGATTTGGCGGAGAGGGGGCGCGGAACCCGTGGGAGCAGCTTCCGCAACAATGGATGACCAGGGAGGGTCGCTCGCCATTCCCATCGAGCGACAAGTGAAAGTCGACAGCGTGGGTTCCGATCTCAC
Source organism: Micropterix aruncella (assembly GCA_944548615.1). NCBI lineage: Eukaryota > Metazoa > Arthropoda > Insecta > Lepidoptera > Micropterigidae > Micropterix > Micropterix aruncella. The sequence goes on from OX155951.1 coordinate 13,854,018, forward strand.
AATAATTTGGGGTGCTCGACAAACGAGAGTGACATCCAATTGTTACACAGCAATTTTTTATTACGGAGGTGTTTGGGGGGATCGGATGTAGCAACCCATTTTGTAATCTGATCCTAATCGCATCATCCTTACATAATAGAAAATGCTAACTTGGTCTGAGTGAGATATGAGTAAGAGAAAGATACTATGTGAGAAAAAGATACTGCCTGGTTTTGTGTAGTTCGACAAACCCGATTTTCTTAAAAGATAATATTTTCATTATTATTACTGGCTATATACCTCAGCATTTAACAACTGTCAGGTCTATATTTTTTTGCAGAGCAGGCGGCCTGAATATGGAACTCTGGGCCTTTGCACCTGAGGCAACTTGTACACCTGATTCGGGTTTTAAAAATCTATTAAGGGACATTTACCTAACATTTATATAATGAATGCCCCTCCGCCCATTCTCCTAGATTGTCCTCAAATCCCATTACTTCCATCGATATTGAGTTTACAGATGATATAAATTTCTGTTTTATTTTATTTAATATATTTATTGTTTTTGTAATCATTTAATGACATGTAATAAAATTACAAATAATAATAATTATTATTTTTAATCATTTATTATGAAAGCTATTTTACAAAAAATCTACTTGTTATATATTAATTTGCCAATATTAACTTTAGTCACAATAACCCTGGCGGTGTGGTCATTAGATATTGCCACTTGGCTATAGGACCACCATGTTGTACTTTGTTGTGTATGCAATAAAGTTTTTCAAACAAACATTTTTAAAAAATTTAAATATATAGTCCCACTTTATTTTCCAAATAACGATAACCTAGGTTATTCCACTTATTAGGGTAGGTGGGGGTAAAGCCCCGCAATTTTCGGTTTTTTGAAAATTGTGGAGAATTAGAGATAGATTATCTTACAGTTTTATATTAGAGTTTTAGATTAGGACTTACCTATAACCCCTGAAAATACCAGGCATGTTCAATCATCAGTTGCCGAAAAATATAACATTATGATTTTTTTTTAAATTTGGGGGTTGCCCCAAAAAATGGGGAAAAGCCACGTACTTTCACCATTTCACACTTAGAACATGGGGTCGTCTCCAACTATGTAAACAAATGATATCGAGGAGCTTGACACTCGAATGTGAAGCTAAACCAGGCAGTTCATCACAGTAAGTTCAATTGCGAAAATAGCTTAAACCGTTTTGGAAAAACTCAGATTGGAAGGACAAGAAATATTACATCAAAACACGAAAAAAACAGAATAACCGCATTTTCCAAGCTGACTTGCGACCGAACTTCTTGAGGTGATTGATGTGCAACTGGAAGTTGTTAAGACGGGTCAGCCACTTGGCGGCTATCGAAACAATTACAAAAATTCCACCGAAACCCCCGTGCGTGGATTTGCCCCGTGCGGGGCTTTACCCCCACCTACCCTACTACTTCAAACAACCAGAGAAACTAGATACCTATCGTTAATACCTCAGTTTTTTTTTTTACATATTAAGGAAGCAGGACGAAGAAAGAAGAAAGCTCTAACCGTAGAGCGAGTCACAGCGTGTAAAATTGGTGGAAGTTTCTGAAACCGCTTAACATGGCTGAGGAAGCGTGTTGCTCTTGATACGACATGTTAGCCACCCGATCCCGTGTGAAAGGCGGACGAAGGGCGCCACGGTTAGCGATAAATTGGAACTAAATTACCGCTAACATCAGGTAGAGGCCGCGCAAGCAACTTTGAATTTTCGACCAGACTGGAGGACGTAGAAATCCGGCCAAATCTGGTAGTGAGGGCGTGAGGTAGGCCAGCTGAGTTCATTTGCTGAGGCTGAGGGCCTCGCGGCAAGGCGTTGGACTCTCACGGGCTCGTCGGTGGAGCTAGAATGTGGACTCTCTTTGTTTGCCAAGTTTTCACGTTCACTCCATGGGCGATGTCACGACCTGATGTCGTTAAAGTTCCCTGGGGAGACACCGGTTCGCCCGTTGTGTTGACACTCCTAGATGCTAATCCGATGATCAGTATGCAGTAGTTGCCGTTCCTTAAAAAGTAGCAGGCGATGAGGCAGTGACGAAACATTTCCAAATAGCTGATAGAATGATCCTCGCCCACCAGTTTGTTTTAATCCATCGGTAAACACTACGAAACAGGCAAATTAAAATAACTACTCAACATCAAAACTCACCATAACTTCTTTTTCGGCTAACGTTGTATTCTTAACTATGTAAGCGCTAGAAAATATCCCGCTACGTGTTTAAACAAGGGTATGTTTTTGGTAGGCTAAAGTAATCACCGCTACGATCTGCGCCAACTGGCGTCTCGGCTGTAGAAATTGAACTACCTGTCTCAACACCCAATGTACCTAGAGCACCAGCACGGAGCCTCCGCAGTCGCTCTCTTATTGTCCCCGTGAAGAGAGATAATGGGCCCAGTGCAGTTGGGCCATTATAACCCATGGGTAGGGTCAGCCCAACTCACAGATCAACAGCCATCCGGTAGCCTCCAAGCAGAAGTGCGAGCCCGAGTAGGACTCTGTGCCTGTGGGTCAGTTCCCCTGGGAATCGTTTTTCGGGCGCTCCTGGACGGTTTGCGCACCGTGCAGCGTCAGCCAATTGACTGTGCATTCAGACAGATAACCAGGGGAATCTGGAAATGGCTTTGTTTCCCATAGAGCGGGGGTGGTGGTAAACCTTACGGCAACTGCTCTTGAAGCGATCAATTCACTTTCCTGATACCGAGTGAAAAACTGGGCAAAGGATGCCGTGGTCCGCGATAGATTCGGTGGACACAGAATCACCGCTACGTAAGGGAGAACACCGCGCAAGCGACCTCGAACCTGTAGCAAGTCGGGGAACCGGAGAAATCAGACCACTACTGGCAGCAAGGGCGCTTGGTCTACCCGCTGGTTTAACTACTCAGGGCCGGTCGGTAAGGGTTGGTCTCTAGCGGACCAGTTGGCTGAGTTTAAGAATGAGTTGTCTTGGGTCAGCCTGGGGTGACGGGTTTGCCCGTTGTAGTCGACACCGCCATCCTGCCTCATAAAGATGGCAAATGTAACTTTATCGAATCCTCGGGCAAACTATCATCGAGTGTCAAGCACAAAAATCTGTTTATTTTCAACTAGCTGACCGGTGCCCACTTCGTTGGGCGGTAAAACTTTTTACCTGTGATGAAATTATGAGTGTGGTTCGGTTATTACTGAGTGCTTTGATTTATTTTCTGACTGCCAAAAGAAGGGTTATATTTTTACTGCATATGTATGTACGTATTTGCATGCCAATTTGACTATAATACCGTTATTTGTGAGTGTCTTTTTATGAGTGTCTTATTTGTGAGCTTATTATATCTTTAACTATTTTTTACACAAATAACGTGGCTTTCTATTGGTAAAAGAATTTTCAAAATCGGTTCAGTAGATCCAGAGATTACTTCCTACAACGTCACAAACTTTACCTCTTTATAATATTAGTATAGATAAAAACAAAGCTATAGCAGATTACACCGACTCAGACGACATTACCCTTCAGATCTTACTCTAAATCTTGCCTGTTATTTAAATTACTCTCAGAAGATACCGACAAACTGATAAAAAATTGGTTCCAAGGAATAAATACCGAAATAAAAGGGTGTCTAATACTTTAAAAAATATAAGGGTGTCTAATACTTTCGCTAAGTCTGTTTATATATTATTTATCACTACGTACCCATTTTCTTTTCTGTTGCACATTATTAGAAGATATTTTGGCTGCAATATTTAAATAAATATGTGTTGACAAGATCTGAGTGCTGTTTTTCTCATTTGTCTGAATTAAAATTGAAAACCACTCATGATAATTTTTATGACACTTTCGTAGACCTGTGCTATCTTGACCTAAATACGAGTGACCTATCCATATGCTCTGAATCTGCGCTGATCCTTTACAACGTCAGTGACCCTTCGTCATAGGTCGCTTTGCGTTTTAAAGGCACTCTTGTATTTACGGCTTCCTGGAGTGAGGTATAATGCCCCCGCATAATAGGCAGTTTATTTGTTTGTCCTATTATGACAAAAAATAAAAATACAATACTAAAAAATTAATGATAGCTATGACTCGTTTCTTAGTCATATTTCTTTGAAATTGTTAACAAGTAAATATATTAAAACGAATTTTAAAAGACGACTGCTGTTACAGAAAGTGAACTATTGTATTTATTTATAATTATTTTTAATACGGTTTTTTTTATCTTTGTGGTTTATGTATTTATCTTTATATATAGATGTATATTTCTGGAATTTACTACTTAATCAGACCTTTCATTTGATACCAAACACGATATACTATATCTATGTTAATTTATTGACATTTGGACATTTAGACAACTAATACTAGATATTTGGACAGTTAAGTTACCCTATGACACTAGGGATGACGTTATGGTTGTAAAAACATAACACACTCCTAAATCAGTCCAAGAGTTTAGAAGATATTTTGGAATAAAGAAACGGAAAATATACATACATGAACCCTGAACCCATTAATCTCCTTTTTTGTTCGGCAGTCGTGTAAAAATAAGCTAGATTTCCAGTATTCCGGAAACAAAATGGGACACGGTGTATGTATAGTAATCAATCTAAATATCGATAGGTACTCAGTCCCGCGCGAATGACTATATCGTCTACTTTTATAGCCCATTAAGATCGACAGTCGATATTCGCGAACGCATTTACCCGTTGGCAAGTTTGAGCTATTCAGCTGCCCTGTAGATAGTATAACGGACAACGCAGCACCGATACACGCTAATTATAGATTAATTAACCGATAATTATCCTAGGCGAGTCTAACGCCAGTGATAACGCGGGGTACTATTCTGATGACAATTAGACTTGATTAGAGAATTGGCATATTGCAATAAATAGGCTGAAGTATAGAATGCTGCTTCTCATGTTGCATAACACGAAAAATGCTGTTTTACAAAGATATTCCTTCTAGAAAAACCTTTATTGCTACTTAATTATTCCCGATGGTGGGTAAGAAGGTCTCTCAAAGTTGCCACCACTATTTATAATCAATAATGTATAATCATTACATTGCTAAATGCCGTACTACGTTTTGGCTACTAGGATTTTACTACGAAACGTAATGTCTAGATGACACTCATAGTTTCAAACATTGATTAATCTTCTCCTATGTTCAGTAGCCCAAAAGATGGCATTCTAAACACGCCGTTAAGGTATTCTTGTCATAATTATGTAACTTTTTATTTTGGTAGACAGGTTTCAATACGTAATAATTACGCGCTTTAATGTTCAAATATATTAATAGATGGCATTCTGAAATATCTGTATTCTTTCTGTTATGTAATCAGCCTATATAAGAATACGATAAATGGCACTAATGATTGAACGTTATTGTTGGTTAATTAATGGGTTTTCATTATCAATCAGGCCTTTATAAAAAGTCCATTCGCGATTAATCTATTATAGATAAACAAATAAATTGATATTAGTTTCGCCGCACAGTTCTATCAGCGCCCACTGCATGTTGTCCACCGCCGGCGCATAAGAGTTGCCGAAACATACTATGCCATTGAGCAAACTAATATTCTATTTAAATGGTATATTCTTGAACACAGATGAATTCTGTGGATTATATTGTCGTCTGCTTCTATGCTCCATCTCATTAATGAGAGGTGTCTCTCTCTTGAGACACTTGTCTCTCTCTCTCTCTCTCTCCCTCTCAAGAGAGAGACACACTCATTAATGAGAAGTGTCTCTCTCTTAAGACATACTCTTAAGTCACTCTCAAGACACTTACGTGTCTTACTCTTTCTAACATATATAATTATTATTTATTAAAGAGAATTGAAAATAATGTCTCAATCGAGAGCTTTGAGGAATAGGTCCACCAAACGAAGTAGAAGCTTGTTCAACCTCGTTAAACTAGTCTCACAAGCGTAACGCTAATAACATGGGTGCGGAATCGAGCAGTTCCGATTACTAATTTTACAAGGCTTCAACAGACGTAATTAAATAAAATAACAATTATAACTTGAAATTAGGTATTCTATAAATACAGCATGGGCCTAAAGACCCATAAGACATAAGAGAGTATATATATTTCAATATTTAGGACGTTAGAAAGTTATTTTTTTTTCTAAAATGTCGAAAAATTATAGTGTGGTCTGACCAGTTATGACCTAGTGTGAAATTATTTATGTATTTATTTAACAACATAAATCACCATTCAGTCTTAAACTACCACCTAAAAAACATTTATGCATGTTTACAGCGCCATCTCAATTAAGCAGCCACACTGTTATAACATGAACGCCGCCATATTGAACATAATAAGACACATTAATATTTTTTGGAGCTTTAAGTGCCATCTACACGTTGCGTTTCGTAATAAAATCCTAGATGTTAAATCGATGTAAGACGCTGATCAATCTAATACACTTTATAATCGACGCTACGACGTAAAAACGCCTAGAGCGAACATGCTCGCAGGGGCAATAACTGTCAATCAAATAAATGTCAATCACCGCAATTTCAGGCAGAGGTAGCTCAGTATGCAAGTCAACAAGGAGTGTAGAAATAAAAGGTACTCTCGAGAAAGTTCACCCGCAAATAAAGCAGATTCAATTTTCCGAGACAACAGAATAAATTACTACGGTTTCACCTTTGCAAGTTTAAGAAGCGAGTACTTACCGCTTTGAAGATAATATTACTTTACGCGTTACTTTAACATTGTGGCCCGCACGCGTGGCTCGCGTAGGCTAGTAGTTTACCGAGTTGCGTAGCAGGATATTGGACGCCTTGCTGAGCGGTGGCACCAATAAAATGAACGATCTCGTGCTGTGCGTGATAACTGTCACTCTTGTGTGAATTTTATTACGCGAATACATGCGTCGGAGAGAATACCTTCTGACGGCAGAAGCAAAAATAAATTGCAGCCAGTGTTAATAAAATATAGCAGCGATAAGAGATTACAGAGTGATAAATAATTAAGAGATGGGTCATATTTTTGCTAAGGTACACTGTTACAATGATGCGGAATATCACCTTGTACGTACCTTCCAACGTAACGCTATGTAATATAGTCTGGAGATGTGTCAATTACTGCAGGCGAACCCTTAACCTAAGGAAGGTATAAGTACTGATGTCGCCCTTTCTTCCTTGTGATGAACGCAAAGATTTTAGACTGCACAGCTCTCATACTAGATGCCATTCAGCGCACTTCCTAGAACCCTTACTACCATATTTAGACGGATTTTTCCACCCTACGGTCTTATCATAGATTCGAAGTCGCTTGCGTGGCATCTAGCTGACGTTAGCGGTTATTCGTAATTCTTATAAGTCGCAGATCTGAGGCGTCCTCTTCCCGTCAAACTCACTTCGAATTCGGATGCAAATGAATCGTTTATAAAGATAGGCGACACCAGGTCTTTGAATACCGCCACTTCTTAAGAAACGTATGTTTCCAGAATCCCCAGTTATTTGCCGTATTTCGCAAGCGATCAGCTGACACAGCCCAGTGCACAAGCCGCCCGATATGTTCTCCAGATATTAAGTCCTTCTTCGAGGAGGTTACCGGATGAGAGCTGTGCCGTGAGTATGTCTGGCCTTAAAGCACAAACAGGCTATCAAGCCCAAGCTGCACGAAACCATTAGGAACTAATGTGGTACAGGCACGCCCGGATAACAGCAAATACAACAAGATAAAAAGATACTGAAGAGAAATATAAATTACCGACATACTACAAAATATTACTAAGATATAATTGGTGAACTTAAAATAAATTTTCAAATAAAATTGTGAATATATCGACTTAATTAGAGGGGTTATAAATGCACTTGAATGAGAAATGAATGAGAAAAACAATATGTAGAATATATTATTTAAGAAAAGACCGATAATAATTTTTTACATCCTGCTTTACCTTATTGGACATTATCCACATTTAAATAAACATAATATTCACAATGATTTTTATTTCATTGCCGTCCTTAATCGACTAAGGAAATAATAGCCAACCGTGAATAATGTCCGATAAGTTCGCGCAGAAGTGCAAACCGCCTGTTGTGATCGTATTTCTACCAGCCTGATAACACTTGTCTGAAACTACCTATAATGGTAAAGCACGAATAGTTACTTCCAGCCGCTGATAGGAGACACTCTCAGGGCCGGCTAATGGAGAAACTATGAAATAAAGGCGCTTTATTGTTAGGAGATTTCTACGAAGGCGCCGGCGTTATAACCGTCGTTAGTTTACATAAATATTGGGTCCTTACCTATGAAGCTGCCGTTCTATAAAAGAAAGCTAAGGCCAAAAACATTGTATGAAAAATATATATTTAATTAATAGAAATATGGACCCCTATTATCGATGCAGATATGCATTTTAATAATTCCTCTGCTGTAAAACTCTCGTGGACAGGAACCAATGAATGCTTTGGCCCGTATTCAGTTTCTCGCAGGTGCCTAAATCGAGGTCTTAAAAGGCGGCTAAAACGACGCCTAATTTTGAAGTGACGTTTTGGTATTCCATTTCATGGGTCCTAACTAACGCGTGCTTATGTAGAGATCATCAGGTGCCTAAATTGACGTTAAGCACCGTCGAGACCCTTTTAGGTATTCCGTTTCTACAACTGTCATGGCGGATGTGACTTGTTCGGGGTCTTATCTAAGAACGATCTTAAATTGATCAGTCTTCGTCTGACAGCCGTGTACCTAACTTGGATTTGCTTGTGATTCAGAAGACTTTTCGTGTTGCAATTTTTAAAGATGTTTGCTCAGCATTGGTTTTTAAATCGAAGAATGGATGATGAGCGCAGATTATCATAAGTAATCGTTTATTCATATCTATATCTTGCCCTGAAAATCCTGTGTATTATTTTTGTAGGTTATGATAAATTTCCCTATATATTCTTGTTAAGGCACATTCTCTTTATTATTGTTTGCCATTTTATTTAAAAACTAACGAAAACGCGAATCGACACACAAACAAGAAAAGGGGCGGCGGCGAGCGATCGAGCGACCGACCGGGCGTCGAACTGTCAAATGTAAGAACCCGCTTTAGAACGGCCATAGACAAAACCATTTTTTTAAGATTTAAGACCGGTTCTTAATTTTGATGAAACGGAATACTAACAAAATAACGAAGGTGCTTAAGTTCTTAATTTTTAGCAACAGTTTAGTTTAGGCCTGCGAGAACGGCCTTTGAGGGCGTTTTTCACCGACTCTTGAAAGTTGATTTTTTTCCTTGCGTAAAAAGTTATCTAAATTCTGAAAAAAAATCAACTCAATTGGAGCAAGGTCTGACAAGTACGTTGGGTGACCAAGTGTTATACGTTGGGTGGTTATATGTTTTCAAGCTGAAGCGTGATAATTGAAAGATTTTTTTAAACTGTGATAATTGAAAGATTGTCCATTTTGAAACTAATTTCTGTTGCCTAATGATTTCCTCTGTATCACCTCGATGTTTAGATAGTGATGATTTTTTCAGTCGGAAACTATTTTCCCTTATCTGGTTATGTGGCTGGCCACTAAGAGATAGATTGCTTGAAAGATTGACGTTCACATATTTATCTAAAAATTGGGGAAAAAATAGGTTATTTAAAAATATACTAAAGAATCTAAATCATCTGATGATATTGTTAAAGAAAAGGTACCACTGAACTCAACTCACTGAAATCATACTCATTTCTGTTATTTGTGGAACTGTTAACATTATTTTAATCAAACCCTGCCAATACAAAACAACAAAACCATAAAGCCGTAGTCCTACTACTGGATATGATTTGAAGGAGCGGGGGTAAAGTAGTCGGGAGCGCTCACTCCTGCTCCGCCCTCTTTCAGCAAGTGGCCTCTGCTTAGGATATAAAGCATTGTTTCCTATCACAAAGTGTCCAGCAGTTCGCACTTCGCACTCGGCCTCCGAGAGCTCCTATCAATTTGCTTTATTCGCCAATAATTTCAACGCGCGGTCATGACGGAACCTTGCGCTGATTCAATGAATTTTATATTTGAAACATGTAAATATATTAAAAAGAATAAAAAACACGACTGCCATTACAGAAAGTGAAGTGTTGTATTTATATTTATTTTAATTACGTTTTTCTTGTGAAATATTGGTGGTTTATGGATTTATCCATATTTATCATTCATACATTAAACACGTTTTCGCTATGTACTCAATCAGACCTTTCATTTGACACTAAACACATTTTTTTTACATATTGGTAGAGAGTTAACAACTAGGGTTATCGACTACAGCGGGCGAGCCCTCAGGAAGTTTTAACGATTAGTCGTTCTATCTCCCTGGAGTGAGCGCAGAAGACTTGGACAAAACAGTCCACCGTCTAGCTCCGCCACAAAGCCGTAAGAGGCCAACGCCTTAACCGCGAGATAGGCAGAAGTGTTACCCAGCGGGCTTACACTCACGCCCCTACTTCCAATAGGGTAGAGAGTTAACAGTGTGATCGTACAGATATAATTTGTAATTTATTTATATAAGCAATAAGGAAATGAACACAACCCATACGATCATTCTAGACGAATGCCCAACTAGACCGAACAGCCTGTATCTGGGCATACGAAATATACTGCCTTTGTTTTTGAGTAGTACTAACGTTTGAGTAGTACTGACTAATAGACTACTTTCAATACTAACATAAAATAGTACACATATTAATACAAATATATATGATAAACGGTTAGTTACATACATATATACACATATACACATACAAATATTCATACACATATAATAACACACACACATACATCTACATACACACATATTTTCAATTATTGTAAGAAGCAATTCTTTTTCAGTCTTTGCACGATCTACTTCGTAAAGGAGCCATTTTTTTACTTTTATCTTAAATAGGTGTACATTTTAAACATTTTTTACTGACTCTTCTAAAGTATTGAAATTTTTTGGAGCGATGAAATACAACTGTCTTTGGGCAAAGGTTGTATGTAAGTGAGGAATTATATAGTTCATCCCTTCATATATACCTGTATATATGTTAATTTATTGACATTTGGAGATTTGGCCCTTTATACAACTATTTATACAACTATTTGGACACAGATATTCTATGTCACTCGGATGGTGCATAAAGACATATTAAAATAATTTGTTATTTTCTCGTTTCAGATTTATCGACGCACAGCTCCTTTAATTCACTTACCGAGAATAATATTGGTTACATTGATAGAAGCTGTGCCTGCGAGGGATTTTAAGCGAAAAAAGATAAAGCAATGAACATTGAGCAACAGCATCAGCTGTCGGAGCAAATTAATAATTATTATTTCATAACTACATATTTTAAAGTAATATCATTAGGAATATACAGAATACTAAAAAACGATGTTTGGCAGCAATTTCTGTATTCGGAAAACGACTTTATTCGTTCACTTGTTGATATACCTCTATATATCTATACGTATATATCTATACGAGTATACAGGATATTTTTACTGGCCGGGCATTTTATTTAGTAGGTGAATCAGTACAACAAGGTAGGCAACTTTTGAAATTAACTTAGGAAATTTGTTTCATTTTTAATAGTGTGAAAAGCCGTGATCACGATGCTCTAGCTAGCAGTAAGTAAAATGACGCTTATATTGTTTATTTGCGCTGTATTACCTTGCTACCCTGGCTTCTCAAACCTTTATTTAACAGTCAACTTCTTCAAAATTTCGAAATAAAAAAAATATACTTCTTCAAAATTTCACAATAAAAAAATAAAATGTCCTTAATTTAAAAAAAAAAATTAAAGTTGCTAAATACATTGTACTGTTTCACCCACAAAAAAATGCCCGTCCAGTAAAAAGACTCCGTATATAAAAATTGATGTTGGTCTGTCTATCCGAGTTTAATAGACTCAGAAACAATCTGACCGATCACTATGAAAGGTGGCACATATATGTATTTCTCATGGAAAAGGTTTTAGTGATATCTATCTTCTTGCAACGACATCAACTTACCACTAGATGTCGTTGCAACACGTCAACTTCTATACCGCTCAACCGAGCGCCATAAAATGGTATAGACATTTGAGCACGCATAATATTTTCGCGCTATTAACTTTATTGTAATTTGCCACCAGATGGCGCAGCAGCACATCAATTTCTATACCGCACAACCGATCGCGGTGAAGATTGGTATACATAGACATTTGAGGGTCCGCATACTATTTTCGCGCTATTAACTTTATTGTAACACGCTACCAGATGAAATCGGAGACTATCGCCGTTATTTCACATTATTTATAAGATAAAAAACGAATTTACCGCGTGAATTTAGTAGCACCCGACGTTTCGGCGACGTTACAGCACGTTTGAAAGAGCTGTTTCAGTCTACCATGGACAACGGCAGCTGCAACGTCGCAGAAACGTCGGGTGTTACAAAATTCACGCGGTAAATTAGTTTTTTTATCTTATGCTACCAGATGGCGCTGTAGCACATCAACTTCTATACCGCTCGACCGATCACCATGAAAATTGGTATACATAGACATTTGAGCCCGCATTATATTTTCGCGCTATTCACGTTGTTGTAGCCCGCACGTGGCGCTGCAGTATATCAACTTATATAGCGTCCGTAGCCCCGTTGACACCGGTTCTCCTCGTTGTTACCGAAGTTAAGCAGCGGCGGGCGGGGTGAATACTGGGATGGGTGACAGTTTGAGTGTTTAACTGCGTAATGCTTCAAATGCCCACCTAGAAGATGGTGCCAATAGGCAACAAGGCGGGTTCCACGAAAGAGCATAATATGCCTGGCGGGTAAAAAAAAAACATATACCTGTTGGTTGAACCGATCGCCATGAAAATTGGTATACATAGGTATTTGAGGACGGATATAACACGGGCAACGCCTGGTAATATAATACTTGTATATTATATTTAAATAAATTAATATATTATAATTAAATAAATACTTTAAATAAATTGACATTATTAGACATTCACCAATCATATGCGAAAATAATACTTTGCACTGCAATCTTAACCGCCGAGTTCTGAGTCAAATGTTGAAAGGGGTTGTAGCATATCAAATTAAACGTTAAGAGCATATTTAAAAAGGTCGCGTTTAAAATCTTAAAGGAATCTTACGAGGAATCTTTAAAAGCCCACAAGTTCCTGTTATTGGAGAGATTTTGCATGTTGTCTAATAATACTATCGATACGAACGCGATTTTGGCGGGCTACCTAGCTCCCTAGCTCCGCCAACTGGCCCGCGAGAAAATTACTCCAAACCGCTTGGGGCCAGGTAGAAACCAAGGGCATCCACGCGCCCTCGCTACCGAGACAACACAAATCTACTGTCTAGCTATGCCTACATGCCCGTCAGCGGCCAACGCCTTACGGTGAGGCACCGGGAAAGGTAACCAGCGGGCAGCCTCGGCCCCTGACCATCAGTTTTGAAAGGATATCTCCATCTGGAATTAGTATGATAAGTACCTCCAACTACCCGACTGGTTACAGGTTCGAAGTCGCTTGCGCGATCCTCTTCCTAGTCTAGCGGTGATCGGTGTATACCGAATCTATCGCGGACTATGGCATCCTTTGACCGGCTTTCACCAGAAATTGGTTAGCTGAATGGTTTCAAAAGCAGTTGCAGTAAGGTTAATAATTACCCCTGCTTAATTGGAAATATTACTGTTTTCAGACTCCCCCAGCAGTAAGTCAGAATGCACAATCTATCGGCTGACGCTGCACGGTGCGTAAACCGTCTAGGAGCGCCCGAAGGTTGACTCCTATGGGAATCTGGCATGCAAGCCGGAGCCCTACCCGGGCTCGCACTTTTGCGTGGAGGCAGCCGGATTGGTGTTGACCCGTGAGTTTGGCCAAACCTAAACACATGGGGCTTAGTGGCTAAACTGCAACAGGGCCTATTAGCTCCCCAAAGTACAGTAGCTTGACAATAGGCATACAATTACCTATAGTGGAGTGCGTCGATTTATAAGCGCAGGCGCCGCGCAGCTACCAAGCTCGACCAATCACGCGTGCCTGTCATCAACTTATCGCCCAATCACGACAAGTGTCCGATTGATGTACGCCAATAGCTGCGGCCGACGATCGACTGCCTGACATTTACGCGAAGCGAATAACGAATGAGACAACTGACGACATTAAATGACACACGTACGCATGTTACGTGACCGGAGTTTCTCAAACTGTTAACAGTTGCACCAACAATAAATAAAATAAAATAAAACTTGACGGAGTATCCCTTACGTCCTTAAACATTAATATTATCTGCATTCGCAACGTTTCATTAACACGCTTTTATTAGGTCGACCTGTATGTAACTATGTAATGGAATCTAAGGTAACTAATTTAACCATCTTCCAAGGATTGTAGCGTCATGAAAATTGGCAGCTGTATGTAGTTCTGATGACAATACAATAATATGGTACTGTCGAACTAATCTGAGTCGAAAGATATGAACTGGAACTTCATGATGGAACATCGTATCATAGCTGTGTTTGGACTTGTTAGAAAAGTCTTGGAATGAACTTTGACCACGATTAGGTTTCAAGGTCTGAAGATAGATAGGCACTGGCATTCCATGATGGAATATCGTATCATAGCCGTGTTTGGACTTAAAATGCGTGTTTTTAGTGTTTTTTTACACGGTATTATTATTTTCATACTTTTTCCGTACGGAATATAGAGTTTTAAGTTTTTTTTGTTTATTTAAAAAAAATGGTTGTGTCACCACAAAACGTTCTCGGCGGATAGCCAAAGACTTTGGGCATGTGTCGAAAGACGGAAGGATTTAGAATGAAAAGGAAGGATTTTGTCGCGTGTCCTTCCCTTCGGAAAAGAGGTTGACCTGATTAAAAGAGATAGCGGCGACGAGCGCGGATAGTTAAAATGCAACTCAATTTTATTTTAGCCCAAGAATACATCTGTGTACAAAAAGATCAAGTCTAGGTATAAGCCCAATATTTCGAGCCAATTTGTGCTATTTGAGCTAGTGCGCCAATTTTAACCACAACGTTTTTCTTGCCATGCAGAAATGGTGCCTACATACATGCCAAATATCTGCTGAACCGGATTAACGCTATCGTAGAGGAATACACACAAACGTACAGACAGTGGGGCGGTGTCGACTACAACAGGCGAACCCGTCACCACAGGCTGGTTTAACGATATGTGACCGTTCTTTTACTCGTGGAATGAGTGTAGTAGAGACAATAAAATTCTACTGTCTAGCTATGACAACATGCCCGTCAGAGACGAACGCCTTACAGCGTGGCATCGGGAAAGGTATATACCTATCCAGCGGGCAGCCTCATCTCCTGACTACCAGTTCTGGAAGGATATCTCCAAAGATATCTCAGACGCACACAGACAGGCAGGTAGACTCACAGTCAGTCTTCCATCTGGAAATGGTCTCAATCGTCTGAGGTGGGCTCAAAATGGATATTTCCTTCTTTATCCCGAAAAAATATATATCGCATTGACAATTCTTTTCTTACTCATTTGTTGGTGGGCCGAGTAAGTACGTTTTGAAACTCAAATTCGTGCATTTGCGGCGCTTCGAAGGCATCAAATTTTAATGACGAAAATTTATTCGAAAAGTAGGGTCGGGGATGATGTTAAAAACTATGATTACCTAATACTCGGCATACTTTTCCAAATTTCGTCTTGATGTAGCTAAAAATGATGCGCCCTGTTCTAGTAATAGGCTATAATAGTAGCGATTCTCAGATTCTTTATTTTCTATCCATCATTTTCAATTTTCCTTATTAAAATTGTAAATCACTAAATATATTAAGAAATGACTTACCACACAGTAAAAGGCATTATCTCAGGATTCTAAGACACTGTTGGATTCCATTCTAGCATTAAACTTAATAACTGAGTTATGAAATGTAAAATTTTCAGTTTATAATATTTTAGAGGCAATATTTTAGTAGAATCAAAAGCAATATCATTAAAATTCTTTATTATATTTATTTATTATTCTAGCACCGGTATTAACAAATTTATGACTTTTTAAAATTTGGTAAATGCTGCCATTTTGAAGCAAAATAGCGGTTAACTCTAATCAGCTTTTTAAATCTTAGCTTTCTACTCGATTAACAATGCATGAAATACAGAGTAATGTAATCTCTGCCAAAAGCAATTACCCTTAATAGATTTTAGATCCTTAAGAAAGTTTACTCTTTTCCTTAATTATATTTTACCTATTCATATAGGTTACATTTGCACCTGACTTTTTTTAGTGATCAACATACACGTTCTTCTTGTCACGGGGAGATGCGCTCCGTTTGGTAGTTACAACTGCGTGACTTCACAATTACGTATTTGTAAAAAATGTAACGAAGAAAGCACCTGCTGTCTGCTTTGGATAATGTGTCGAGAGGGTCGTTAGTTAATATTGCTTAAAGTTCATTGTTTTGACCTCTGCTGGAGTATAGGCTAGGCGAAATATTTAGGTTTTCCTAAAATCTTTTATATATCATGTTATATGCTTGGTGTGTCTGTATTAGACTCCTATTTCTATTTTTATTTTATTTTTGTACAAATTTTAATTAACGTGAGTGCATTAGAAGTGCACTCGCAATTTGTAATCTCAATAAGCGTGTCTGAGTATGTATGAGTGTGTATATATTTATTTCCAAAATTTCAGGTAGAGAAAAATAATAAAATTTAATTTTATTTCCTGTAATTTAAATTATATATCCAATAGTAATAATATAAACTATATTTTATCTGTTATAAAATAATTTAATTTAAATAAAGTACATGTTTACATAATTTTTAGGTTAATTTATACTTAGAAAACTACTTTTAGAGGAAAAAAAATATCCGCATGATTAATTTCATATTCGATATAATAATGCCAGATATAAACCCCTGAAAATCGTCAATCTGTGAAGGCTTCGGGTCGGATACGTAATTATTTGCCTACCTTCATTATGCTGGGCAATATTACAATAATAAAAACGAAGTTCGTAGGAATCGCACGGCAGCCGTCGGAACGGCAAAAGGGCGGTATCGCATATGTTTGATATGATCTGCGGTTAAAATTATTAGATAATATAAATAAAATTTTATTTGTTTTATTTTTCTGACACAACCGTGGCACTCCAATTAGACTCAGGAAGTGGGCTCGCCTTATCACAGGAGTGCCTAGCAAGGCGGGCTCGGTTTCACTTTACTTGGCACATTAGGAATACAAACTTTAACATATAATTTATTCACAATTTGGCCTGGGCACAGACAGATGTATCCCTAAATTTAGAAGTATAAAGCGGTATTTTCTGGGCTGTACGTTATATTTCTTTTGTGCTCTTGCGTTTGAATGTATATATGAAACGAATAAATAAATAAATAAATAATAAATAAATAAATAATTTTATATGGTAATTTGTGTTTATATGTATGAAGTCAAACTTTACGAAAGAACCTTACATGCGTTTGTATAAAGCTGTCATTGCTTTGAAGTCGACGACTATTACGGTTGATTAGCTTGACAAACAAAATAAAATAGATTTCCCGCGTAAACCTTGTAGCACCTGGTGCACCTCAGTGTTACAAACTTTACGCAGTATATTCAGCGTGTTCGCAACCTAAAATTTTATTTTTAAATGTGATTCTTTGGATAATATTGAGCAATAATAACAAATACTTTGGTTTTTCGCAATAGAAATCTGTGTTTTTAACATTTATTTTGAAGATATATACAAGGTTTCCCTTTACCGTAGATTATTTTACATGAAAAACTGAGTTGAAAATTATGTACGACTTTTCTGATTTTGCTACTGAGGAAAAGTATTTGATATCCTAAAATATATGCATAATAATAATGCCTTTTACTCAGTAACCAAAGCATAAATAGAAAAAAACTATAGGGAAAGGGGCCCAAAGCGGGCTTTTATTTTGATTAAGAATGACCTACTGCAACCTATTTAGTACCTTGAGAAGCTTGACTTGAGGCTTTCGAAAAAAGTTTGGGAAAAATTGTCAAAACACTAAAAACAAAAAATATAAGGCAAATTACCAAACTCACACGAATGCCCGCTTTTGTTTAAAGGGGTGGGGGAGGGGGCTAAAGCGGGTACGTGTTTTTTCGACACTAAGTAATTGCTATCAAGAACTAATTTCAAACTTAAAACAAGTATAATTAAGTACAACCATATCGCGACCAGATAAACACTCAATAACGAATGAGTAGTAATGATAATGTAAAATACACAAAAATAAAGTAAACATAAGTAAAATACCTCGCAATTTTGTTAAAAAATCCGATTAAAATATTTGTTTTTGCACATATTCTAAACTCTTGCTCGCAGGGGAACAGCATGACTGCAGCAAAGTGAGAGGCACGAGGGAATTACCCTAGATGGCGTACGAGAGTACGCCATTTTTAAAAAAATTACTGTGTGCCTACACGAGTGTACCCGCTGTAGGGACTATGCCCGCTTTAGGCCCCCTTCCTCTACTTTATTTTCAATTCAGTGTTTCATGCTTACAGAATAATGACCCGTAAAGAGAAATCTTCTAACATCCAAAAATAAAAACTTTCTTATCTCAAAAAAAATGGTTTGATGCACAGAATCACTAATTGAAAGAACATATTTCGGGTCTCGAAAAGCCTATACAATCATATGTATCATTTTACTGCTATTAATTTTCAACCTAATATTTTGTAAGAAGTATTAATCTTACCGAATAGAGCCTGTAGATTGTCAACAATATTTGCTAGAAGGACAGTGTAAAGGAAAACTTAACTAACTGCAACTCAACAGTATACTGCTCTGCAAATAGACACCTTATGGCGCGAACCCGCATATCACTACGCATTACATCATCGATGCTTATCGCGACAAAAATGTAAAAATGTAACGAAATTCAAATGAGTGTCGTTATTCAGCGTAGTGGGTGCGGGCCGGCACGTGCCCACATACATCCCTAGAATTGGGGTGTAGAGCATCCACCGTGACGCGCGGACGGACAGACCGCGACGTCAGGTGTCCGCGTGACCCGCCCGCGTCCAAACATCGACCTGTTGAGCGACGTATCTTATCAACCCGACCCCGATGCACTTGAGCAGCTCCAACGGTCGAAACAGTGAATTGCTCGTAGACCATCGATAGCGTCTGAATGTCGATGACCTGCGAGTATATTATTTTTATATGCGTATATCTTCTAGGATTATATTTTTGTAGAATCAATCTACGGGCAATTTATACCCAAGAATTTGGAATGTCACATCTGTCTAATAAGTATTTCTGAAATAATAAGCGCAAGCAGTTGTAACAAATAAATATTAAAAAAAAAATGAAATATTTAGATTTCATTATTAATAGACTGAAATGGGACGACGACATAATTGCAACTAGCACCAAAATACGAAAACTTACAGAGGGCGAGTTTGAATTATTCAATGCCTCCTTCAAGGGGGTGAATCACCACTTGCAGGTAACAACTTTTGATTTTAAAAAATGAAAAAAAAAAATTTTTTTTTTTAAATAAATAAAAAAAATATATATATGTTTCTGATTGTTAAATAAAAGTTTGACTGTAGGTTAAGGTAAAATATCACTAATAAATAATATTAGAAATATTTTACAAACCGATAGATAGCGCATAGTGCTCAGCAATTTCTAAACTATTATTTTTTTAAATATATTTTTACACAAATTTTTATCATAAGTTGCTTACTTGCACGTACTGATTCATCACTGCCTGCCATCGGATGCCTGTTAATTAAAACTCAGACTGTATATGCCTTTAGTTACCGAGGAATTTTTAAATATTAAAATAATAAAACACGTCTATATCCTTGGTAAATAGCATTCTGAAATATGAAATTCATGGCAGCGATGGAACATCACAGATACATTTAAACCCTGTTGTAAAGGCACAAAAAGGTGGTAAGGAGTTATAAGCTAAAGTCTTACCGTTACCCCTCAGATTAACTGTTCAAATAGTTCATGGTTCTTTAAATTATTGAACAAATTTTCGCAAAAATGTACTCGTTTATTACCAGAGTACACTTACAAGACACTTACAACACTTACAAGACGAACTGCCCCATGGGGTAATAATGCGTAATATGAGAGGCAAATACGTTACCGTCCCACAAAAGACGAACTCCTGTGGTCAAAGACCTTTCAACTATCTGGCCCAAAGGTCATGAGTATAATAAAGCAATATTGCTAAAATTGTAGGTTGCTAAAGAAACCATTAGCAAATCAATAAATATGGGTAGGAAGACATTACATTGAAACATACATTTAACTACTAGGATATAAAATCGAAGACAATCGCTGTTGTTTTACATTATATATAGGTTTAAAAACTAATTTAAGGGCGTGAACTTTGTAGCACCTGACGTTTCGGCGATGTTGCAACTACCGTTGTCCAGGGTAGACTACCTAGACAACGCCGGTCGCAACATCGCCGAAAGATCAGTTGCTACAAACTTTACACGGTAAATTTGCATAAACCTATTTATAACTACTAGGAAGCGATATATATACACCTTTCCTTTGATCTTCGTCTTTAAAGACTACTTCATTCTTACATTATTGATTATTTACCTATACTGATATCAGTAATTTACTATTAGGAGTTTTGAAGCTCTGTAGGCCCAACCTGTTTGCAAGTATTCTTTTTATCCAACCGAAAAGGTGATACGAGTGTGGTTCGATTTTTGAAGATTTATATGTACAACCTCAAGCCCTACAGAGTTGGTGCCGCTGCCTGTATGTTTCTTTCTACTCTCTTTATCGTGAAATTTTACAACGAGCGTGTTTATCGTTTACGTCATAAGACAATCTCTTACAACCAACACTATTATGAATGTATGTGTGTGTGTAACATGTATGTAAGTGTGTGTCTTGTTATGGGGGCTAAGGGGCCCTTGCTGAGTTGGCCACGAAGACCCATTCTGTTCAGGGTTGGTCACACTCACGGGTCAACACCCATCCGGCGGCCTCCACACGAAGTGTGAGCCTGGGTAGGACTCTGACCTTTTTTAGGTTTTCCCCAGGAATCAACCTTCTGGCGCTCCTGGACGGTCTGCGCACCGTGCGGCGTAAGCCAATCGATTGTGCACTTTGACTAACAGTCGGGGGAGTCTGGAAGCAGTACAGTTTCCTATATAGCGGGGGTGGTTGCGAACCTTATGGCGACTGCTCTTGAAACGACCATCGGCTACCCGATCCTGGGTGAACAGCCGGGCAAAGGATGCCGTGGTCCGCGATAGATTCGGTATACACCGTTTCACCGTTTCGTAAGGGAGCGACCTCGAACTCGTAACCTCCGAGAGACTGGAGTAATCTGATCGCAATTGGCAGTAAGGGCGTGAGTGTAAGCCCGCTGGGTAACACTCCTGGCTATCTCGCGATTAAGGCGTTGGTCTCTTACGGGCATGTGGCGGAGCTTGACGGTGGACTGTTTTTGTCCAAGTCTTCTGCGCTCACTTCAGGGAGACAGAACGACTAATCGTTAAAACTTCCTGAGGTGACGGGCTCGCCCGTTGCAGTTGACAACTCTAGTTGTGTCTTGTTATTGCATTCGATCGACAGATCATATGTGATAATTTCCATTATTTTTTTCGATCCCGTATAAAGTTACTGTAGCTATGAAAATCCGTGCAATCCATCTGAGTGCAACAAAGAAATAACAACATTGCGCTATTAAAATTCGAAAAGAACACGGAGACATATTAACATTTTAGAAAATCAGCCGATCATCCTCTGAGATCCGATCATCGTTCATTACGTCACCGACTGCCCTCATGACTAATTATTGTGGTGTATCTTTGACCCCTACTTGTTCCGGTACGTTGCTCTGTTTAATTTTGTGCGCGTGGCATGTGGCATCATGCCGACCTGCATGCATTACTAATAATATACGCTTTTAATGAAATGATTATCACATCTGGCCAATTAGATAGGGTGACGGGTGGTGCGTCCTTTCAATAAAATTTATTACATGCTTGGTGGCTTTCAACAACGTTTATGTAATATTACAAAAATATGATAAAAGCGAATTTACCGCGTGAACTTACAATCGTGAAGAACCATCTACGCATACTGGTGAGGGCGCTCACGCTCACTATCACCCTATATTTTTACAGTGTTTCAATCGCCATTGTCCAAGGTACGCTCTTTGTCTAAGGTCTGTTTTTGTCTTCTGGTTGTCCAGGGTCAACTCTGGACAGTGGCGGTTGCAACGTTGCCAAAACGTTGGGTGCTATAAAGTTCAAACGGTAAATTCGTTTTTATCCAATCTATAATATCAAACAACCGTGATAGTCTTTAACGTTGCTGTATATGGTATCTACGAAATTCAGTGTGGACAAATTTTGCCATAATTTCTTCGGCTACCTCTAACCTAACTTAACAAGGTTATACATTTCTCTAATTATCTTCTAACCTAACCCAACAAGGTTATGAATTAATTTCATTCGTAATTGTTGTTAGGTAGGTATGTTTATATCAGGTAATAAAATATCATGCTACATAACAGCACCTTTCCTCAGATCTCGAGTGTTATGAATTCTCGAAAGTATTTGAATTCATTCTGCTTTGGATTCAGATAACAGATTATGCCTCAAGCGACTTACATTTCTTTTAGATAGTTGTGAGGGTGACGGGTGGTGAGTCCTTTCAATAAAATTTATTACATGCTTGGTGGATTTCAACAACGTTTATGTAATATTACAAAAATATAATAAAAACGAATTTACCGCGTGAAGTTACAATCGTGAAGAACAATCTACGCATACTGGTGAGGGCGCTCACGGGGCATTGTGGCCTTAACAAACACATATACAACCTCAAGCTCTGAGACACAAAAATGTGCAGGTTCTGCCAAGTGGCAGAGGAAACTTTCCTGCACCTCATGTGCGAGTCCTTGACGTGCATACCGTGATTATGGGAATCAAAATTGGCTTGAGCTCGAATTTATAATCTATGTATAGCTATCGCCTCTGCACCAGACGGTCGCTTTTAGGAAGTGATCCGTTGAATATAAAACGAGCTGATTTTAGAGATTTAGAATTTAGGTAAAAAATACTGGGACAGAGACTCGCCTGGTAAGGTTTGATCAATGTCGTGGGAGACTGAGGTTCCGGAATTGAGCGGCGCGAATCCCACTGGCGCGAATCCCATAAAACTGACCGCCATTGCTCTATGCTCCAACTGACTTCCTCTCGAGAAAATTAAAGGCGCGCTTGCTGGTGGCGTGTGGTCAATTTAAGGCATGTGACAGGTCTTTTTGGAACGAGGTCGGATTTTTTCAAGAGTCTACTGATCGTTCACTGACTGACAGCTACCCCTTGAACTTGTCTCAGCTCCTGCTGTACATTAACGCCAGCGAGGTCGCGATTCTGCAGTAACGTCGAAGCGATGTAACGGTCGTCTCTCTCAGAAGCGAACCGGAGCCGGCTGCTATTTGGTCTCCGATTGATGGTACCTGTGAGTGTGAGTCTGCTGGTAAATGATACTGCTGGAGTTCATATTTAAACATTTACTAAACAAAGCCACCAAACAAAGCGGTTTGATCGCGCTAATATCAGTAACCGCTGGACGGATTTTGATGCGGGTGTCTTTGTTGGATAGAATTTCTATCGCGAAAGGTTTTTGTATAACACCAACAATATATATTTAAAATGAGCTAAACAGTGGTAACTAAAATGTTAAGTGGTAGAAAAACAGCCGTGCGTGTTGTTTTTAGACATTATGTCCGACCTTAGATCATGATAAACTCATACACAAATACACAGATATTAAAATGTATACATTAGGCAAAAAGAATTAAAAATTTATATAGAAATAACAGGCAAGAGGTTTTGAAAGGATTTATTAAAGCAGAAGAAGATAGTGCACATAGAGCTGTCCCTAGTTGATTCCAATAAGAGAAACTTCCCTGGAAGCTAGATTTCGTGCGCTTGGAAACGATGGTGCATGCTATTGTCTCTATATACTGATACGCTAGCGTAAGATATGAATTCGCATCACGAGACCATACGGAAGGTGTCGGCTACAACGGGTGAATTCGTCACTCCAGGGAGTTAAAGGGACAACAGGCCATTCAATCTCCCATGGAGTGAGCATAAAGACTTTGCGGACAAATACACTATATAGTCAACCTACTTATGGAGAGGCACGTCGACATGGAAACACCGGGCTGACCTAGCTCCCTTACTACCAGATTTGGACGCATATCTCCACCCTCCAGTCTGGTGGCAGATTCGAGGTCGCTTGCGCGGCCTCTACCCAATGTTAGCGGTAATTCAGTTCGATTTATTCGAGGACCGATGCGCCTTTTGTCAGCCAATATCACAAGTAGTGGGCTAACGCATAGTTTCAAAAGTGGCTGACATCAGGTCAATACCACCTACCCCGCTGCTTAGGAAAGGTACGTTTTCAGACTCCGCCTGTTATTCGCCAGAGTGCACAGTAGATTTGCTGACGCCACACGATGCACAAACCGCCCAGTTCGGCCCAAGGTGTTTCATCAGATCGAACTTAGGTTCCCAACTGCCCACAACTGCAGGTAACTTTCTAAGTTAGTCCCTCTTCGAGGAGGCTACCAGGTCATCTGACCCAAGCTGCACGGTCCAATTAAGTCGGCCATCACGAGACCAGGAAAATCTAAAGTAGAAATATCGTGTTTGATTGAATCCCACTATCAAGAAAGAGGCTAGGTGCATTTTACTGCCTAATATTAAATTAAGATGCTCACTTGAGAAATAGGGTCGATGGGGTAGGTAAAGCGAAACCAAATATAGCACAGGAATTGTACAGTCTTTGAAGTTTCTCTCGGTTTTCTCATATAGACCAACTTCTAAAGTCCACAAACGAGTTCTTTAGCTGAAAAGATACGGACCCTGAGTCTAAGAAAGTCCTTTATTATTTATAACGCTCTAAGACAAGAGAAGTTTGACGATTCTGCTAATGTGATTCTAGCAATAATAAGTACCAATATTTGGGCAGAAGAAACTATAGTAATAGACGATAAATTCTCTAACATGATAGCCCCCAGGATCTCTAATATTATAGACGGAAATTTAAAAATGTAAAAGTCTTCTTCTTCTTTTAAAGCCAAGATTGATTCCTGGCTAAAACATGATGCCCGGCAAAATATTCAAAAATTAATATACCGAGACAGTTCCTATCATTAAATCCTATCCTTGACAATTCTTATTAATATTATTATTTTCGTAGACTTTTTTATTACTATTATTTATTCATTAATTTTGGTGACTATTGTTTGATGTTATTAGACAATTTATTTTATTTTATTAACACGATTATTTATTTTCTGTGTTTTATTTTAAATATTTCCTATTGTGATCATTATTTAGTGATTATTAGTTATAATTTGTAATGGTGTTGTTAATATATATACTTCTTTTACTTTTAATTTTTTTTTTTCAAATCGCCGAATATATGTGAATTAAAAACTAGCGAGCTCGCTGCCCTGGAACAAGTCGTGGCACTTAGTTGGGCAGCAGCGGTACATACCTACTAATGCTCATATCGGCCGTGTTCAATTTTAATTTTAATAATATATTATTTATTGATATGATTGTTAGTAAGACTTATGCATTGTAAATGAATTGTTAAATTAAATAAAATAAATAGCATTGAACGAACAACTTCATAGTACGCTTTAGCAACACTTTTGCTCTGGTGCCACGCAGATAGCGCTGATAGCATTGACGGCTAAACTAAAGCAATTTAATTGGCCATCTTTAAAAACGTTTATAATAAATGGTTTCTTTTATAAAAGACTGATTGATCTTAAAAACCAACAATTTAACCAACGATAACAATATTACTATTTAATTATTAGTTCCATCTATTGCATTTTTATATAGGCTGATTAAATTATATCATATAATACGGAGAAATAGAATGCCATCTATTCGTCTACATTAAAGTACGTAATTATTACATATTGAATTATTCATATCAAATCAAAAAATATACATTTATGTAAATATTAATAAAATGGTGAGAGCTATGATTTAAAAATTCATTCATTTAACAAACTTTATATTATTATTTTATGTCGAGATAGATACCGTACAGGCGTGTTTAGAGCGCCATCTATAGTGAGGCGTAATACTGCTTTACCACGAACGCCGCCGTATTGCGTCTATTGTTTAATGTGCCGTACCATCGTACAAATATTTTTGTAGACAGGCCAGTGGGAAGGGTTATAGCTCTTCTTAATTCCTTACCCACAGAAATATACATCTTTTGTATATCCCTTTGGCAGCTAAAAAGGCAACTCCCTGCTATCTCACGTTTATCATACATAATCTGTCTTTTATTTAGTTTTATATTTTTATGTTTTTTTTTCTTGTCAATGTTAGCATTAATTTAGTTATGTAATTAATTTATTTTTAGACTTACACCCTAGCTTCAATATTCAAGGGCTAATTGGATTCGTCTGTAATGCTCTTGAATAATATTTGAAACTAATAAATAAATAAATGAGAGAAGAATAATCAATATTTGGAATTATAGTAATATCTTAGCTAGTTTCATAGTAATATCCTAGCTGCCAAATCGTAGTACGGCATTGAGCAATCTAATGCCCTATATAATCATTGATGCTGAGAAATCCAGAGCTGGCGATCTTAATCCTCACTGATAGATAATTAATTATTGGATATCCCCATAGCTTTGGCGGTCGCCGGCGCCGTTTGACTCAGAGCCGAAGAATTTGATAGCGATGCTGTTTAAATGGGCGGAATGCCACAACGCGGTCAATGGAAGCGAGTCCAAGTCAGTGGTAGGCCTGGCCGCGTACCTAACTGTACCGCTTTTGAGACAATAGCTACCATTCTGGTAGTCTAATTGGACACCGATAAAGTTATGGCATGGCGCACCGAACAATGGGACGATTTTGTTTCTCGCTCTGCTGGAATTGAACAAACTAATCGTTCGGAGCCTCCGGACAAAGGCGGTTCGGTGGGTGTAGAGTAGTGGCGTATGGCACACCTGAAATGCCACCGTCTCGTCGATATAGATGGGCGATATCGATTCAGTAGGACAGACACAGTTCAGACAACGGTTGTTGTTGCTATTTAATCAGGTGCTTTAATAAAACCGTCTTAAGGTACCTCTTAAGGCCTTATAATATGCGATAAATATGATGACATCACCCTGTTTATTTAAGAGTCACTCAGTCAGCGATTTTCGAAAAAAGAGTTAAAGAAGTAGCGGCTCGGCGATGATAGTACCCTTAGAGACAGAAACCTAATTTAACATTCTTAAATATAAACAGACAAACTCAACAATAACCTAATATTTTTAGATTATTTTATGACGGTTACGATTATATTAACTGTTCTTAACTTTACAATTGAATAAACTTATTTTTTTGTCATTTGAATCGTATTTGTTTAAAACTGATTATTCGTTTATGATTATGACTATCTTATGACTATGATGATTATACTTATTTTAACTGCCTTACTTTTTAAAACTGATACTGACATTTATATATTATGTAATTTATATATTATGATTTTTTAAATTATTTAATAGCTGGCATGTATTTTAAATATATACTGTAATAGATCACGATTTTCGAAATGTACATATTATTATTTAATATTTATCTATAAATTATATATGTATTTATGTATGTATACGTGTATCTATGTATATAAAAAAAATCATATTATTACGTACTATTAAATGTATACATATCTATCTTCTTAAATTTAATATTTATTACATTTATTTATTACATGTTATGTACGAGTATATAAAGAAAAAATACAGCAAGTTACCTAATCCACTCTACATTCTTTTTAAGCCTACCTTAGTACAGGCGAGACCTAGTCAGGATGGCTATGAAACTAAACTATGTGAAACTTTATAGATTTAATAAAGACATTTGAATTTGAATTTGGTAAATTTACATTACAATTTTTTTTTAATGAAATTTATTTATTTTTGATTTTAATTTTTTGGCCATTGAAATTGCTCCTAATATATATTTTTTAGCATATTCAACCATTAATTAATGCAACCCTATGTTGATAGAATGTCCGCCAAAACATTGGACAGTAAACATCATATAACGATTGAGTTTAATTTTTTGCTGTGGATAAAAGAATTTAGTTATATAATATTTTATTTGATGTTTTAAATGAAATATTATTGTTTATGATTTGCTTCAAATTGAATTAAATTAAATGCTAATAATATTATATAAAAATAACGTCATTGTATTCTTCGGAAAGAATATATAATATAACATAGATACGATATAACCTAAAACGGCCAATATCGAATTTTTCAGAATTGTTTTTGCCTACTGCATTTTATTGAATTTAATATGAAGCAGTGGTATGCAACTGGTAGTTTGCGTGCGTCTGAAAGCCAGCGGACCAAACTTTAGGCACTTGCAAACAAAAGCCGGATTAGAAAATATTTTTACCAAACAAATTATCGGACTTGTACACGCCGGCCAGTGGACTATCACTCGCGAACTCGACTATCGCAGGCGATGGAGAAAACCTCGATCAGCTGAGGTCCCAATTTCACAGACGATTCCTAAATATTTTCCCCACGGAACCTGTTTTTATGTTCACGAGGAAGCCTTGATGCAGCAGAACTAACTTCTTTGATGGAGGCGCTTTGTTTGTGGACAAAGCTGAAACCGACATTGACATCGTTACTCTTTTAGTGATAGTGATATCATCCTCAAAAGTACACATAGCAAACTGTTTTTTTTTTCGAACACATGAACCCTGTTAACTACTAAACCATTCGTAAATGTGCATTTCTTGTCGTGGCATTTTGGAATCGACATATTTGTATGAACAAGCCTTGTCGCATCTAAACTTAATAATAATAAATATATATACATATATTCAAAACCTTCGGATCCTACAAAGGTTTTGTTTCCTCGTATTGTACGATATCAAGCGTCGAATTTGTATCCTTTTCTATAAAATAGAATCCTAGAATGTATGTTTTTCTCTGCAGTATCTTCGACGATACCATCAGCAGTGAACATCAGAACGTGACGTGTGCACTTGTTGTCAAAGCATTTTTCAGATCGACATATTTGTGTGAACAAGCTTTCTAGGAGCTAAAAGCAAGTACAGATATACGCTAAGACAAAAACACTTATAAAATTGAATGATGTTGGATGTTGGCGACATATCCGATTACAAGCCAGATTTCAACAATTTGTTAAAAATGTAAACAACCACATATCCTATTAAATTGTATGTTACCATACTGCATTATTTACTATTGGTAATTTATGTATGTACTGATAAAATATTGCTTAATACTTAAAGCATGTACCTATATAGATTTGATCAAAATATTTGAAAAAAGCCAGGCCTCAAGAGTCCAGTACATGCGAAGCATGCCAGATTTTTTTCAGAAGTACAAATTTTGAAGTGCAATGTTTAAGAAGACAAAACTGGTTGGACACCACTTACCTGAAGTTTTAATTTAACTATAAATATATTTAGATTTACAACTTTTTGATGCTTTCTGGCTAGGTGTTTTACATTTTTAAAACCTGAATTATGAATGTCTTGAAGATTCTTCTCCCAGAGAAGAATTCTTCGGAGATTTGGAGATTTCTTCTCGCAGAGAACATAGTCATTACATGTAGATATAATCTTTAAAAAAATGTCATTAATCGTTTTTCCACGTAACCTTTCATACGCCTATTTACAACTACACACCTTTTTATATGATCATGTGCTGTGTTGTTTACAGTGGGTACCACTCTTTAGTCTTATCGGTCACTTTGTATCATTCAGAAAATTGAATTTATTTACAGTTAAGACAATAAGAATGATCATCAAAAATGAATTTCCCTTAAAATCAGTCCATCAAGGCTATCAGTCTTATATTCAATATGTACATATATAATGGCTGACCTAAGTCACGCCAGAAGTACCCAACCTAACCTATTTCGGATTTTATACTTAGCAAATCCACCTCGTATCCATTCTAATAATTTTCAGTAAGGTACACTGTCTACAGCACGTTGACCCAATTCCTACTGGCGTTCCACATTGGCTGCCTACGTGCAAGTAGCAGAGACGGACTCGAATTTAATAACAACATAAAACAACACATCGTGGATATGCCAGAAAAAGTGTCTAAGTCCAATTAACATTACGAGATGATTTTTTTGATAAATTAAGTTAGGGTTCCAGTTTAATTTGTATTTCACAAATAACATAAATAGCTTTAAACGTGATATGATTTATCCTAAGTAGAAAAAGTATTACTTAGAAAAATATTGAATAACAATCATAAAAGAAAACTTATTAGGTACCTAAAGACCACTGTCTTCAAAGAACGTGACAAATTTGCAAGTATATTACGAGTAAATAAAATGAAAATCTCTAATACACAATCAAATTAATTATTTTTTTATTTTATACATCCAATTAACTACTTAAGAATTCAGTATAAATTAAATACTCTTCTTATATAAAGTCTTCTATGTTTTCTATTTTAACTTTGACACGGCTGCTGCACCCAAGGTTGGCTCGAGACCGAGCATTTTAATAAAAACTTGTTTAAAAAAATGTGCTTTTACTATTAAATTTAGCTGTTTAATCAGTGGCACTGCTATTTGTACAATTTCCTTACCCTGAGGTATTAAAAAAAATAATTGATTTAGGTTTTCTTGTTTATATAAACATTTTATGTAACATGATGTAAAAAAATTACATTTTTCTGTAAATCCCTTCTGCTTGTATTGCATGTAAGAATATTAAATGATTACGATACGGCCCTATGTCTGTTGTAATATCAAAATTGTTTTCAACTGCATTTCAAGCAAGTGAATCACCGTCGTCTATCGCAGACAGACACAACTACTTGAAGTATTAGTTGACTTGAGTCTAGTCCCAAACCGGTTGACAGCGTTGTCAATGGCAAAGTTCAGAAGCGGAGTTTGCGACTGCACCGGCAAATTAATAGCGCAATCGATTTTATTATCAGGCGGTTCTAGTTTTTAGATTTCAGTTGGCGATCTTTTACATTACATATCGGTAGTGGAATATCATATTGGATGGTTCCCTATATAATCTATCATCAACTGTGATGGTTCATGTCATTGAGTATTATGGGATTAATTTATGCATCTATGATGGTTAACTTGAACTTTGCAAATTTAATATGCAGAAAACTATTAATCAAATTCTTTTTATTATTCTTCTGTGACCATGTCTGACATCGAACCTTTTACATCTTTGCTGGACGCCGTTCTAAACAAGCCTATGATTGAGGCCTCAAACAATTCCTGTGGATTACGGAGCCAAGATTTGCTTCTTCGTTCCAGACGTTGTCTTCCTGCTATTTTGTCTCGAATTATTAGACGCATATTGTAGTATTTTTTGGTATGATATTTGAGCTAAGTATTCGAGTTTGCGGATCTATTGTCCTCGATAATTTTATGTTGAAATCGTTCAAACGCTTAAAGACATCTTCATTCAAGACTCGATAGTAGCATTACTAATGTCTACTGGCATCAAAGAGCGCAAATTAAGGTTGGAAAAAATATTTCTTAAGAGATGGAGTCAGACAGGGTTGCATAATATCAACTCTGCTTTTCGTAATATTTTTCATTACATAACTATGTAGTATCCTCCGATAGAACCACATTATGACTGCTTCAAGCATTTAGTAGCGTCTCTAGCTTTCCATCTCATAAGAAATATTTGAAATACATAGCATCTTAGGAGTCAGACTATCAGATAAAAATTAATGTCTCTTCTGCACTGTTCCTTTATCATCTTGAAGAATTCACTTCTGGATTTTCCAATTCGGATTTTTATCTCTTTGGTCATATCCCAAATGTCGTTTGAATTGCAACCTAGGTAAACATAAATTTTTGGTCTTCTCCAGTTGAATTGCTTAAGCTGTAACTATAGTTGTGTTTATGGGCACTTTTTAACTATTATTTTCTTAGTGTTTCTGCTGATCTCCTTCAACCCATATTCGGCATAATAATATACTTTTACAATATTGTCAATGACAACTTGCGGTGTCAACTACAACGGGCGAGCCCGTCACCACAGGACGTTTTAACGATTTTCTCGTTCTATCGCCCTGCAGTGAACGTAGAAGACTTTGGACAGAACAAATCCAACGTCCAGCTACGTCACAACCCGCAAGAAGCCAACGCCTTACCGCGAGATAGCCAGTGTTACCTGGCGGGCCGACTCTCGCGCCCTTGCTTCCAATTGTGACCAGATTTCTCCGGTCTCTCGATTGGTTTCCGAGTTCGAGGTCGCTTGCGGGGTCCTCTCCCTTACGAAGCGGTGAAACGGTGTGAACCGAATCTATTGCGGACCAAGGCGTCCTTTGCCCGACTCTGAATCGGGATCGGATGGCCAATGGTCGTTTCAAGAGCAGGGGAGACTGGTTGACCTAGTGTCCTACCCAGGCTCGCACCCCATGCGTGGAGGCCATCGGATGGGTGTTGACCCGTGAGTGTGACCGACCCTGAACACATGGGTCATCGTGGCCACCTCATCATGGGCCCATTAGCTCCCAATGCCCATTAGCTGTCAATGACAAGCTGAAATTCTTCCACGTTCCTAGCAAATAATACAGTGTTCTCTCCATTTCTTCTATTGTTGACGTTTACCACATTTACCAAGACCCAGTTTTTAGATTTACTTTGTACTTTCTCACACGCCTTTCCTCATAGTTCTTCTTAAAACTTTTGTATATACGGGTTACGTTGGAAGTTTAGTTATTGTTTCATTATGTTGTTAAGAACTACAAATTAAAAGTTGTATTACATAAAAATTACCATTTCTACTTTAGGTAGTTTATGTAATTTGGTATGTGAGGAAAGGAAAGTGTGATAGTGGATTCTACTCGTACTAAGAATAGGAATGGGAATGCGTAAAGAGTTATAAGAAAGACTTAAAGACGAACTATGAGTAAGTATTGAAAAGTAGAGGTGATATTATGCAACCCTGTCTGACTCCACCTCTTCAGAAATATTTTTGTCAGATATTAGGAATGATACGCAAGACTTTCTCATCTATTCACACTTGTTAAAGAATTTTGACCACCTTATTATTAACAATTATTATTGAATAGTGTAGTAATACTGTGTCTATGTATAGACGAAAAGAAAATAAACCACTTAATAACGAGCTTAATCTTTGTACCGACATTAAACACGTAACCATCGCAACGCCTGCCGATTCCATTATTTACTCGTATGACTAATAAATAATAATGTTAATGTCATTTAAATACGAGGTAAACACGAGATTCACTGCATGGCGCCGGGCATTGCAATGCTAATGGTCCGAATTAACGCAACAACCAACACAATGTGCCGTGACTAAGCTCTCAGATAGACAATTGGTGACACCTTGAAACGTCTACGCGACGAAAATGTCAAACACGCGAGCCGACCAACCGGATTTCACAGGCGAAGCAATTAATCCATCCACGCCATCGCGATCGAGGGACACGGAATGGGACATTTACTAGATATTGGCTTATTTATTGGAAATTAGAGCTGGGTGATTCAGACTGCACGTTTGGGTGGCCTACATTTTAAAATGCTTTATTTTTATATTGATTTATTTATTTATTGTAATAATGCAAATATACTATTTTAGTAAACATTGCAGAACTTAGGAATTATGTAGAAAAATATAAAAAATAAATAAATCAATAACAGAAATACAATATATCGCATAGTCTAGTGACAACGTCACCTAACTAGGCCGGGACTTGTTCAAAGGTATATATTTAATTTGTAAATTTAAAACTGTTTAAATTACGAGTGGAAAAGTCAAATCATAAGAAAACAAATTAAAAGAAAATAAAATAGTCAAATTAGAAAAATACAAAGGTATAAAAAAACCACCGAAACCACTTACCATCATTATCATTTCCATGAATCGATTCTTTCGGGTTTAGATAGAAAGAGGGGATCCTGGACAGCTAGCGGTGACGATCGATGAGGTGATATGTCTCGGTCTCGTGACCCTTTAGCCAAAATAATAGAGGGAGGCGAAGACACAAACTACACTCTCTTGAGATAAGAGTAGACCGAAGGTAGACAAACTCACGCCACCGTTAATACCAATTTTAATCATAAGAGATTGATACTCTTGCATGAATGCAGCAAAGGTTGGCAAGCAATGCAGCAACATTATACTAGCTAACTAGATAATTAGAGGCCTGTTTAAAAGATAAAAAAGTAACTTTTTATTTGCTCGGCTGAAGATCAGGCTGACGACATGACATCCTGTAACTATGACTGAGAAAAGTGCTATTATATAGTTTTTTGTCAAATATTTGAGCCAGACCTAACAATTCCATCGGGTTCAGATAATGATTTATGGAATAGGATCTAGGGAGATACTGCCGGATCTTTTCAAGAAATTAATATCCCTATCGTTGCTTCTGTGTTATTATTTTAGCAAATATAATGACTCTGTCTATATAAATTTGAATCTTTTCAATAAATTCAGCGACCGCCATAGTATATGTACCAGATATATAAATAATCTTCCAGTTTTCATGTTCGGATAAAATAATAAGTGAGTAAAGCTTTAAAAAAACAAAAAAAATAAAGTTTTACTTATTAAGATGGTACAAAGTTTTTGTATTATCCTAAGTTTTAAATCGTTACGACAATAATAATTATAAGTAGGTGAAAAGTGAGTTGTGTGATTTTCTTACTATGTTACAGAAAATGCCTTCAACAGAATGCCTCCTTCCTTCAGGAAATTCGGTGGCCAGGGAAAAAGGAAAATACTGTAATAATAATGACTAATGGAATGATTATATCAAAAAATAAAATATCGAAACCACCGAAACCATATGCCTTACGTTAAATACAAATTATTTTTCAAATTGTTTTCGCCACATATTAAAACTAATTATTTTTTTATCTAAACTACTTTTATATTCCTTTTCTATTATTTCTTTTTCCTTTCCAAAAAAAAAAAAATACAAGAAATGCCTTGTTTTTGAATAAAAGTTAGAAATCAAGGTTTCAACGGATCTCTATGTTTTGAGATCCCAGAAATACACAAAAAGTTTAAAAAAAAGCAAGCAAAAATATATCATCCTAACGCCGGGATGTGTAATGTTTATGAGATATAATAGCTATTTGGTTTCAAAACGAATGCCTTTTCAAAATTTAAAAAATCATAAATACGTAAATACTGATCCTAGAAAATGTAGGTATGTTATCCAATTATATACTGATTTCAAAATTTTATTTTTTTGTGATTTTTGGATAATATGGACACTGGTTACAGAGTCTACATCATAACAAACTATAATTTTTAAAGTTTTTCCTAAAAATCGTAGCGAAACCTCGTAGTGAAAGCCGAATTGCATGATTAATCGGTACTAAGATGACAACAAACTGTGGACATGAGAGGTGTTATAATTAGCTTTGACAAAAGTTCTATGATACCACATCCTCGGCGAGAGAAGAAATGCATACATACAATATGATTACGCCTTAAAACGATAACAAGACGTCTACAAAAACACTTTCTCTGAATACTGCTGTCCATGCGCAGGAAATATCAGAAAGTAGAATCACTCAGAAGAAACCACGTTTGTTATTATTTCACCTAACGTAGAAGACAATAATTATAACTCAAATCAAGAGGACAAAAACAGAAAATTGTAATTTGTTTATAAATAAATTAAACGATAGTGAAAAAATAAGTGAATTACAAAATAATATGCTAACTCCGGTAGTGAGTCTGGTTTCTCATGCATATGGGAATGACTCCGTTTTAGAGCCTATGTGTCGATATCGGTTCTAAAAACTAAAGATGTTCAAACTAGAATCAGAAATATCAATTTTTCACGGCAACATCAAGATTAAGAAACGTTGTCTTGTTAAGTCTTAATAAGACAAACTTTCTTGATCTATTTGTAACTCGGTTAAGACCCAATATTTTATTGTTTAGTGAAACATTGTTAAACACTGATAGTTATTTAATGGTCATAGTAATTAAACAAATATCTGCCTGTCAGTTTACAACTACTAGACAACAAGGACGAACTGCAATACATCTAGGAAATAAAT
This sequence comes from Micropterix aruncella, assembly GCA_944548615.1. Taxonomy (NCBI): domain Eukaryota; kingdom Metazoa; phylum Arthropoda; class Insecta; order Lepidoptera; family Micropterigidae; genus Micropterix; species Micropterix aruncella. Next base: position 13,890,087 of record OX155951.1, read on the forward strand.
TTACCAAAGAAGTTATACTAGACATTACCAGCGTTAATGACGAGAATAACTTCGAAGTTGCGGCGATAAGAATAAAAACTTTACAGTTGCCTGCGTATGTAAGCCATGCTAAAGGGCATTAAAGTTTTAAAAGCCATGCTAAAGGGCATCGATCTATTCTTTGAAAAATTAAAGATATTTCTAAATTCAATCAGTGAAAATATGTTTGCGTATGTGGAGACTATAATATCGACTTCTTAGCAAAGTCAAAATAAAAAAGGAGGCATTATTAATATAGCTAAATTAAAATATCTATTTAGGGAGAATCTGCTGAATAATATCATTGTAAATTTTTCTCCTTATTATTTTATAAGAATTGATACAATTTCTAACAACTTGTCAGGCCACTCATTCGCTGCATTTTAATTGCAAATATATTGAAACAAGTAATTATTACAACAAAAGAACTAGACAATTTAGCGTACAAAAGCAGAGACGGTTTGATAAACGGCTAAATACAATCAACTGAAAATATATGGAAAGTATAGCTGATATCAATGAAGCTTATGATTTGTTCAATAAGAAAGTAAACAATTGCTTTGCGTACTCTTTTCCACTTGATATCTAAGAAAATTTACGCTATTTTAATAAATAAAATATGCAAAACTAAAGATATTAAACAAAAATGCAAACTAAAATGAAGATACTAAATGAAACGTCACATGCAAAACTTACATGTAGTCAGAGATGTAGATGCGGGAGGTCCGATATCAAAAACCAAACTTAACTAAACAAACAACAAAACGCAATCAGCATAAACTGCAGTCCAGTGCTGGTAAACAAATCATCTTTGCTTGTGAACGTATTGACAAATGACGGGTAGGTTGTTTGTGTGGTGTGTTTCCTATTCTATATCTGGTAATATGTTTTAATATATAGAAATACCTATACCTTTGCAGCAGGTACACAGGAAGATTTCAATAGGTCTCCCCCTGCTAATTCTAATAATTTTATTGGAAAGTGATTAGTGAGGTATTGTAGTATTGCTAGTTTGTTTGACTATATTTATTCATTATAAATTCAGTATCGTATTATCAGGAAACGCACGTAAGAATATACCTTCTGATTGGATAATTTTTGTATTTGTATAAAAACCTGTCTGGTTTTTTGACAGCCAACTGCCTTTTATGACAGCAAATTTAAACTATATATTAAACCTATTTAATTTCGCCTATATTTAAAAAATCCAGTATCTAGGAAGCCAGTTTTAAATGGATCTAAGGAGTCACCTTATCTATCGGGAAATAACATCCTTTTAAAAAAATAAATCTAAGGATTTCGCGGTTAATATGACTTTTAATATGGAATAATAAAATGTGCATTTTGTTTCTGGAATTCTCTATTGCGATTGAAGCCTGTAGAATCAGCAAAGATAATAGTAAACTTGTATACCTTCACCAACAGCTTTATATTCATTCTTAAGTAAACCTTAAAAGACGATTAGTTTAGTTATACGTCAGTATTTACGAAACAATGCAAGGTCTCGGTTGTTAGTTTCGATATGTTTGACAGATAAACGTCAGAGCCAGCTGATAGTGATAAGCGAGAGTGGCGTTCGAGACACGACGAAGCAACCTGCAGCGGCGTGCAGCCACGACCACGGACGGAGTACAGAGCGCAGCGCTCCAAATTCACTTTCCATATTGTCCAGAGATAATTGGTTCTCAGGAGGCACAACATGTATTATTAGTGCGGCGCCCAAGGTTACGTCGGCGGACTGTACCAGAGCGGCGATACCGCCACGACGTAACAACAGAGAGATAAGTAATAAATATTCAATTTTGAGTATTTTTCTTCTTCTTGAAGTGCCGCTCCATTACTGGAGGTTGGCCGTTAGTTCTGAATGCTTTTGTCGGTCTCGCGCCATCCGGAAAAGCTGTTCCGTACTGGTGATCCCGGTCCACTCTCTGACATTGCAAAACCTCGACTTTTTCCTCCTTCCACGGCGCCGTTTACCCTCAATTTTGCCCATCAATATCAGTTGGAGCAGCTGATATCTGTCATGCTGCAGCGCGTGCCCCAGATATTCAATCTTGCGCTTTTTGACGGTGTGAAACAATTTTCGGGTCGTACCAACACGCTGAAGCACTTTTTCGTTGTTAACTTTATGGGTCCAGCTATACGAAGCATTCGACGGTAGCACAACATCTCAAAAGCAGTATTCAGAATTGTCAGAAATGGAAAAAACAGAGCTATACACAGCGCATCGCTGGATTCCAGAGTATAAAATAAAAACTTATAAGTTTCAAAATAATTGAGTGTTGGATTTTTAATATTGATATAACATATATGATTTACTGTTACTTTTGCAAAATAAGCTAACCATAATTACTGTCCTAATCAAATATTGTAACCATTGCAGGTACCAGTGTGATAAAAATAAAATATCTTAGTATAGCTTATAAAGGCAGCAAAATATGAGTTAAGAGTAATAAACAAAAAGCCTTACCGTTAACCCACAGATCAACTGTTCGAGTAGTTCATGGTTCTTGATTTTCGACAAGCTTAGGCAAAATATTTACTCGTTTATTATCAGAACTACAAAAGAAACGGCCGCATAGCGTAAGAACGTGCAATATGAGAGGTAAATATCACTTCGGTCCGCAAAAGAAGACCTTCTTTAGCTAGAGACATTTAATCTAACTGGGACCTAAGTGATGCAAAAAATCAATATGGCTTAAAGTGAAGCTTACTAAGAAGTAGGCCGTCAGTAAATGTTTAACATATATAAGTCTGAACAAGACAAAAATGTATACATTATAATCAAACATAAAATAAACTACGGAAGCATGGACCCCTTTCCCTCGACCTTGATTTACGGACTATCTCATTATTATATTATTTATTATTTACATGTACCTATGTATATGTATATAACTATATCATTTATTTTTATTTATCATTTAAACTTTATATATTTACATATACTTCTATATCTATTACATCATACCTAATTATATTTCTAACTAACAAAGTGTGACATTGTCTATTTTTGATTAATATCAATGTGTGTATGAATGTCTTGTCTTTGTGTGTCGATTGATGTGAAAAATATTTATTATATGTGGAGAGAATGTGTTATTATTTTTTTTCAAAATTATATAAAAAAAACTGTTTTTAAATTACTTAATAATTAGTAATATTTTTTAATTAAAATATTATAAAGACTAACACTTATTACTAATACTAATGACTTGCCCGCAAGCACCCAAATTTATGCATTTATATTCGTCAATTTTGGAACAGGATTTGACTGGTTTTAATGCCGACAAGAAATTAAATGCTAGGTTGTAGCAATCAACTCTACATTGTCATATACGGATACGATTTTTTTACCCATATTTATATTGAAATAATAAATAAAGGAAAAAATGGTTTGCTTCATTTATTCTCTTTAATCGTGGGATATGTCCCGAGTTACCAATTTGTAAGGCACCTGCCTAGTTTACTTAAGGAATTTCGAAGGAAATATTATTATGTAGTGACATTGTCAATGAAATTGAATTGCCATGTGGGCTTGTTTTGCCAGCCATCCTTTTGGATGGAAGATGCATGTGATTTTAGCATTTTAAATTGTTTAGAGAAGAGAATTTGAATTTTGAATGTTCAAAGAATTATTAAAAAGTTGTTGTTACTAGTGTTTTTAAAAGAGATAATGAGATTTATCGTCCTACGACAATTTCTGACAACCCTAGCTATACAATAAGTAGTTGCTATAAAATATACCTTCGATTAAAAACAGGATTAAAACCATTTTTTAGAGTTGCAGAGAGATATTTAACCATAGCAGGAGATAGAAGATTTGACTTATTTAACCACAAATTCAATACAACAGCGATTGAGTCGAAAGATATGTAAAGATTTTTTCAAAAAACCTTTAAACTTGAAATTGAGATACATAAAAAAGTAGAGAAAATAATAAATTTAATAATGGAAAACATAGATTCGAAAATGAAATATAATAGTGTTTTACCATTTAAAGCACATGCAAACCTAAACTTCAATTATCTCGCAACAAACTTTTTTGAGATATCTCCTTGTTACTTTGGCACGGCGATATAAAGAGACTCACTTGTCGCGTTCGCTATTGTGGTGCAATCGAAAGTGATTGGCAGAAGTATTCAACCAAAAGCTAAATTATTTTTATTATCGTCACTATTAACGCTACAGGATCAGGTGTATTGATAAAATCATCGTGTGCCTTGATGATTCAAAGACAAATGCAACGAAGAGAAGATGAAAATATAAATATGCAATCTTTCACACTATAAACCAAAAAATCACTATAGCCCATTCCTATAATATTAAAAGTGAAAGCTGTTAGGTTAATGGCTTCAGGATATATATAAAAATATCGCATGAAAATATGTAGATTACGCTTCACATGGGTTAAAGGGAAACAGTGGATTTAAAAGAGCGGAAATATTTAAAGACGTACGATGCCGGTATCATGGCGTCTACTAATCAGACTGAAGCACATTTGCTATTGACAAAGAAATGCACAGATACCTCCTTGTGTGACAGAATTAAATAGGGAATAGGTAAAGCACAGGTGAAGAGCAACAAACTCTATATTTGCGCTTAGCCTAATCTTAAAGAAACCCGAGAGTCAAACTTCGAAACCCATCGTCTGTTCAACGATTTTGAAGCTTTGAAGGTAGAAGCTAAATGCAAGTACTATGAAAAACTGGCATATACCTAATAAACTAAAAGCATTGTGAAGCTTTCAATGCCAAATGTCCAATTTCAAGGGAGAGTGCAGAAAGACCTCTCAGAACCCATCTATTCCTGCAATGGGCTGCAACAGGGAGATGCATTAGAATACATGATCCTTAGCAGGGAAAACTAAAGGTACCGTCTTCAATCAATCGATACAGCTAATGGCGTACGCTGACGATATTAATATCAAAGCACGCTTTCCATAAGCCCTCTAGGAAGTCTTTACATCAGCAAAATACATGAACCCCAAGATAAATAAGAAGAAAATCAATACATGGCTATTCACGTTGAATTGGGTGAAAGTGGGTTTTGAATGTGTTAAGAAATTTACCTACCTTGACTCATTATATAGACTGTTTATATCACAGAAGTAATACGGAGATAATGCCATATATTAGTCTTTCTGAACGTTAAAGTGCGTAATTATTACGTATTGAAACCTGTAACGAATTAAAAATGGACATCTTTATATAAATAATAATAGCTATGATTCAAAAATTTACGTTAGTACGTTAGTAAGCTAGTAATCTAGCTTACTACACGTTGCGTTTCGTAGTAAAATCCTGGTTGCCAACTTGTACTACGAAGTTGATCAATCTAATACGCTATATGATCAATGGCTCTATCAAAGAATTTTGCCTTAGTTATTCCATACACTAATCTTTGTAATTTAAAAGTACTCTATTAAAATCGAGCATATCTACGCCTTTTTGCATTATCTTTATTAATTTTCTATTACACATGTACCGACAGTCGCTCACTCATTTCGCAAATAAATAGACAATATCGGTAATAGTGGAAAATTAGCGTCGACAACTGCGTTATCAGGTGCGGTTTATGCGATTAGAGTAATTTTGATTGATTTAATCTCCGCTATCAAATTGCAAGCAAATGCGGGTAATATGTCACGGTTATCTAATAATCTCCGTGAGGTGAGCCTTTCGGATTGCTTTTGACATAATTGAATTGAGCCGGACTGTGTATAACAATATACTGCCTTAAGCGGTCGATTGCTTAGCTAAATAAAAGTTAAGTGATTTAACAATCGAGCGGTTGATTTTAATTTAGGTACTTTAACGTTGATTGGATTTATGTTCGATGCTGATTACGAAGGGCATAATGAAAGTGTATTTATTGTTCTATACCTATTTAGACTATTGGGTAGTTATAACACAATATATTTAGACTATTGGGTAGATATTATTTTTTTCACAAGGCTGGTGTCTCATCGTGGAACCCGCCTTGTTGCCTATTGGTAACATCTTCTAGGTGGGTATTTACAGCATCACGCAGTCAAACACTGTCGGTCACCCATCCAACTATTGACTAAGCCCAACGCTGCAACGAGGAGAACCGGTGTCAACGTGGCTACGGACGCGAATCACATAACACAACAGCCATCACAACATTTCACTATATGTTTCGCACATAAAAACATATCATTACCATACATGACCATCTACAGGCTACGACCTAGTTAGGCTGATTCTGAAATGAAAACTTTTTAAATGTAATTTTTTGAATGAATAAAATATTATTATTCTTTTTTTTAAAATGATATGAAAAAAAGAATATTACAACCTTACTGTATTTACATTGTATCCTACACTATTTGAAGGCCTATAGACCATAATAGTATTTTTTCCATCGGATTCTATCAGATTCTTCCTGGAAATAACCGCCAAAGTAATAAATGGACGAATTAGTGAGAAAGTATATACTCGTATAAGATATGGCACACCACAAGGGTATACATATATTTGGGTTGCTCTTGTTTTCAATATATAGGTACATTGATTTCTAGAAGGGATTTGTACAAACTTCCAATTAATGCAAACCTAATTTCACTTACAGGCGACATTATCGTGTTAAATGAAAACACTAGGTTGGGTAGCTAAATATACATAACTTGACAGTAAACTCGTCAAAATCAAAAATTATGAACTTCAGATTACGATCGGTTGATATCTCCATATGCACATGCTGTTATAAACGAATAAGTTTTGTAGAAAATATAAAATATTTAGAGCTAATTGTTTATTCTAAAATTGGTCTAAGTACCTATATAATTTAACTTTCCGATCGGTTACGCAAAAGAATATAGTTCATTTGTTAACAGCGCAACTTGTTGTCTCCTAAAACAATTAAATTACCCTTTATGCCAGTGTTGTCTCGATGTTGCCAAACAGCGCAACGTGTTGTCTCGTAAAACAATTATATTTCCCTTTATGCCAAAGTCTAATGATTTAAGGAGTCATATGGTCGGGTACAGGTACGAAACAGGCCATTGATTTAGACGCAAAAACTTCTGGTAAGAATATTTCATAGGAAACATAATGGCTGGCAGTCAGGTCGTCTCTTGAAAGAGTCCCGGATGTCAGGTAATTGTTTCTAAATGATTTACTAATATTTTTTTATAAACTGCAACAACATTTGCCCAACGGCAGTTATATAGTCTACAGTTTAAAGATAGTATTAGGGTAGTTCGTCACGTTTTTTTCATTCTCAATTCTATTCTAATATTATATTTAGGTTATAGATGTTATTGTTTACAAAAAAAAATGACAAGCCTTCCGCTATACTAATTTCATTAACTTGGGGCTCTTGGAAGTGTTTCTTTTTCAAAGCTGAAGACAAATTTAGTTTAAATTAACGACTTGCTTTACATAATTCAAAACATATAGTAATCAGCATAGTTTATAGGAAATAGAGTGCTAATCACCCAATTGCCTCTCGGAACATTATTTCGTATTGAACATTGGACAGCGGTCGACAGAAAGCAGTACCTACATATAAACTCTGTAACTTCGAATTTGCAAAATACCGAAATCTTTTTATTGAATCCCCTCTCTCGATACAATCACTTTGTCTTCAGTTTAGGGTTTGTATATATATATATATATATATATATATATATATATATATATATATATATATATATATATATATATATATATATATATATATATATATATATATATATATATATATATATATATATATATATATATATATATATATATATATATATATATATATATATATATATATATGTACTGGTTCGAAAATCAAATTCTAACTAACTGTTGAAGACCAATAATAGCTAATATGAGGCAACTGAATTGTTACAAAAATCTAAAACGAGAGTTTAAATCCTCCTGTAATGGTGCACGCAAATCCTTTCGCGCGTCTTTTACTCTTTCCACAATACCGCGTCGAAGACACATTCTATATCATTACTCCATTGAAAGTGCAGCGTGATTATCTTTATCTAGAGCATCGCAAAATGGGCTAGTATTCGCCAAGCGCTGTGCCTCTATAATCCTCCAATTCAAACTGTCGTCCGTCGTGTTGTAATTTTCCCTCGACAAAGGGGCAAAGATCTTTTGTAGCAAACAGCTCAGCTATGGAATCTTTGCCTCGTAATCCACATTCGCCACGTTCTCCTGTCTAAGATGGCAAATTACTTGTTAATGTGCTTCTAAAACGTTACGTAATAATATGTTGTTTCATTGCTAGATTTCAATCGATCTGATATCCAAAGATCGAGAACTGATATCCAAAGTGATATCAAAATATCGAGAGCTGATATACAAAGTGATATAAAAAGATCAGAGCTGATATAAAAGTGATACCAAAAGATCAGAGCTGATATCCAAAGTGATATACAAAGTGATATACAAAGATCGGGAGCTGATATCCAAAGTGATATATTGCATTTGTAAAATTTAAGTAAAACAGTTGTTAAGGGAAGATATATGCGGAAACGCCACAATAACATCTCGCATAATCAAAATAAATTGCATAATTATGAATGTTTCTGCTAAACGATTGCTGTATGAATTGTAAATAAAGGTGTCAAGTTTCAAGTGATTAGAGTTTTATTTAGTAATCTCCTATACGAGTAATACGCGGATTTAATCTTATATATAAAATTGGATGTTGGTATATTTGTCCGACCTGTATATCTGTCCAACCTTAATAGACTCCGAAACGGCTTGACCAATTACCATGAAAGTCGGTAAAAATATGTATGTTTTCATGGAGAAGGTTTTTATTGCTATCCGCTTTGTTGTAACTCTACACTAGATGGCGCTGCAGCGCATCAAATTCTACAACGTTCAACCGATCGCCATGGAAAAAATATAAATGCGGAAGTGGATGTTGAAAGGACCAATGAACCTATGTGATTTTTTGAATAGCGATAGCTGAATGAATAGAAAGTAACATAGGTTACATGGGGGAACGGGTGGAGAGGGGGAAGGACGGCGGGGAAGGAAGCAGATACCCAAGCATCGCCCGGTAACATTCTACTAGTCTTATACCATATATAAAAATGGATATTGGTATATCTGTCCGAGCCTAATAGAATGCAAACCGTTTGACCGATCACCATGAGAGTTGGCACATATATTTATTTATTCATGGAGAAGGTTTTTATGACATCCGCTTTGTTGTAACTTACCACTTGTATTTTCGTGTTATTAATTGTATTGTAACTTGCCACCAGATGGCGCTGCAGCATATCAACTTCTTTACCGTTTAACCAATCGCCTTTAAAATTGGTATAGGTACATAGATATTTGAGAACGCATAATATTTTCGCGCTATTCACTTTATTGTAATTTGTCACCAGATGGCGTTGCAGCAGCAGCAGCAGTTGCCGTAAGGTAAGCAACTATCCCTGCTCTATAGGAGATAGTACCTACTGTTTCCAGAATCCCTCGGCTGTCGGCCAGAATGAGCAATGTATTGCCTGACGCCGCACGGTACGCAAAACGTCCAGGAGCGCCCGAAGGTTTACTCCTAGGGGAACCGGCTCGTAGGCCAGAGTCCTACCCTGGCTCGCACTTCTACGTGGAGGCCGCCGGATGGGTGTTGAACCGTGAGTATGACCGACCCTGAACAAATGGGTCTTAGTGGCCAAACTTCAACAGGGCCCATTAGTTCCCAAGTTTATTAATCTGGAATAAATATTAATGAGGAATAACATTAAATTAATTATCCAACCGCCGCGCCGCCCCGACGACCCTTATTCGTTACAAATTGGACATGGCTATCTAGCACAATTCTTGTTAGGCTTGAAAGTTGGTGAAAAATGGTGGCCAATTTGGCAGTGGACAGGTTAGACGATAAGCGTGGTATGAAACTAATCGGCTCGAATGAGATGCGCGGGCGGTGGCCAGCAGAGTGGAAAGCGCGCCATGTGACGCACTTCCGGTCAGAGTGGCGCCAAAAGTCACTTCCGCCTAACAGACGCGTGCCGAGCGCGTGTCGTGCCTCGGGACCGCGCGCTCGTCGCACGGAAAAAGAACGCGTCATAACAACATCAAAGAACATCATCTGAAACAGACGGAAAGCTAAAATATTTACTACTTTTTTACGTACCTAGCTATTTTCACACACCTACTTGTCTGGTTAAAATTCGCCATTTGCATAAAAAATAAGTTTTTTTTTTAAAATAATAAAAGTTTTACACTTGCCATTATGCTTGCAGCTATCCTTTTTTTGGGTACGACAAAAAATATTTTATTTATGGTTTAAATCTGATCAATTAATTAATTTCCTTAGCAGTTATAATATGCTGAAATAAAATAAAATACAAACGGAGCTGCCATGGAATTCACCGACCGAAAATCGGGCCCATCATATATAATTATTACACTTCTGGAAGGTGAACGGTGGATTCCGGACTAACGACCGGCTGTGGTAGGTTTAGGACAGCTGTCTTGCCACATGTGAGCGTGCACCTTGCCAACCATTCACTCCCCCTTCGAAGCCATAGAATTTGAGAGGCAGAAATCGCGGTTTTAGATAATTTATCTAGAAAGGAGTTGATTATTTTCCTGGAGAGGCCAAGATCTTTAAAAAGGTGAAACAAAGATTTAACTGGCAGGCCACGAGCGCCTACTTTCACCGCGTGAACGTGAACAGTGAAGCCGTTCCGGGTGACGGCATTTGCGAGATCATGGTATTTATTTAATTTGTACTCGTGGTCTTTTGGGATATTTGATTCCCATGGAACAGTTAATTCTACGATAAGGACCATCTTCCGAGATAGAGAGTAAAGAGTTATATCTGGACGCAGGGCTGTGCATCCGAGACTTTCAGGGAATTTATTATATTATATTAATTATAAGCCATAAACCGTAATTGAAACTTTTATTACTTATGTAAATATTACTGATCGCGCAGTCCATTTCTTGTATAATATCAAAAATAAGTTCATGCATGTGCAGTAATACATTCAGAAAGTGTCGAATAGGGATACATCTACGTGGAAGCGGCCCCCAAAGTCATGGCTGGATACTTTTGTATTCTCGTGTTTTTGCTGTAGTTAATATTTTTTTAGATCTTTTGTATGTCAATTGGAGGAAAAGCGTCTCTAATCGAATCAATTTACGGGCTTGTCCAAAATTGTAAATTGATAAAATTAATTCCGAAGGCCTACATTCATTAACTCAGTTATCAACTCTATTAACGCAAAATAAAATCTCTATGCTAAAATACCTACACTACATTATTTCTAAATATATCAGACGATACAGTTCGCCCAGAAGATACGACAATTGCTTATATAAATGTTTTCTTCTGATTTTGATAATGGTTTAGAATTAGATAATTTGAAATTTTAAAATTTTTTATAAAATACAAAATATATACCTAGTAGGTTTGGTAATTAACAATTACTTCACTTACTAAGTATCATAATCAGGACAGGGTTTTTTAGTAGATTGGCCTTTTTATTTTCCCAAAATAAACTTCGCTTTGCAGGAAGTATGTTAATAGAAAGTCTTGTTTTTGAGTAAAATTTACAATTCAGGTTTTTACCGGATCTATACGTTTTGAGATCCTGGGAATAAAAAAAAATATTTATGGAAAATGTCTGTCTGTCTCTCTCTCTCTCTCTCTCTCTCTCTGTGTATGGCTGTCTGTGGGTCTATGCCTACTCACTGTACCTCGGGAACTATACAATCAAGAAGGATAAAATTACGTAAAAATTGTTTATCCTTGTGCCAAAAATTCAAAAGCTGATGCAAGATATTCGTCATTTTGTTACAAAAAACAGGTCATAGAAAAATAAGTAAATATAATTTACAATTCTAACGATTTTGTCTACAACTAATACTTACATCAATTTTCGATATCTTTAATGGGTTTCGAATAAAAAATGTTAAAACCTGAAATTGAATACTTCATAACTCCTTCATAATGGCAGAACGGAAAACGAAAGTGTCTTGAAATCCTGAGAATCTCTAACTCTTCTGTACACTATTTCTTAGTATCTGTAGTAATTTACGAGTGCAGTAACTAAAATATTAAAATATTGGGTAGAAAATGAAGAATTTGAAAAATCGAACCTAAAAATCGGGATTACCTGTAGCCGATAAAAAATAAGTCGAAGATAAGAAAACAAAAGAGTCTGGAAGTCAAAATAATGAAATAAATTATCGCACTTATTACTTAGCTAATATTAAGGATATCAAGACGAAAAATTGGGGAAAGTACTTACATTATATGATAACTCTCTAAGGTTGAACCGTTCTATAATAGACGGACCGTAGCCGACATGTCTTTCCTCTATGATATTCTGCATAACACAATAGACTCTACAGCTTGAACAGATCGGATATCCCTGAGAGTACCCCTCAGAAGTACGCGAGTTTCTCGTTTGTTTGCCAAGATGTAATACAGCGTGTTTGCTGTTCAGCGGGTGTCGAGATGTAATACAAGCCACTTCAGCAATTCCACTATCATACGGTTACTCAGTTTGTTCAATAATAGGTTCAATGATCTAGACATTTTTAGTTAGGCAAGGAACCCTTTCTTTTTGAAGTCAGAGAAAAGCTTAGGATCACTTACTAACGTAATGATAAAGATACGTACTATTGCATTTTTTTTTGGTGATCATGTATGTATTTAGCCATTTCGATCCCACATTTTCTCCCCTCTTCCTTCCCTCCCCTGTCCCTTATACTGTTAAATTTGAATATATATTTTTCTCTTTTTCTTTTAAAAATTATCCTTTTTCAAAAATATTTTCCCAGTAAGTAGGTGCTATATATTTTTAGGTAATTTACAATGTATACATTGCTATACTCGTGATATTTAACAATGTGTTTTTCTTAAGAATAAAATGAGCTGTATATATTTTGGCTAATCTTACTTTTCAGACTTATGCTTCTCAGTTATTTCAACCAAGGACCTCAGAGAATCTTCTTAAATCATGTCCGTTATTCGCCATACCGATTAACTATCAATTAATTAATTAACTATTAATGCTTCCGTGTCATTGTGATATCAAGATATCAAAATATATGCAACAAATTAATAACAACAACAAAACAAATTAACAACAACAAAACTAAACAGAACTACTACGAAAATCAAATTGCGGAATCTAAAGGAGACCCTAGAAAAACATGGCAAATTATAAAAGAGGCCTCCATTCCAATATTATAAAAAAGCTGTCTATCTCGAAAATTCAAATTAAAGATGAAGTCTTCACAATTCAAACCCACCCAGAAAAAGTCCTAAATAGTATAAATCAACTCTTTTGTAACGTGGGTACTAATTTGGCTGAAAGGTTTAAAAAAAAATATATAGCTTCTTAAGTACAAATATCGAAAAGGCCATTTCCCACCAGGCATCTTTATATATCTGAGGCCAACCAATGCTATTAAAGTCCAAGAGGTTATTGAGAATCTTAAAAATGCGTCTGCAAATGGTAGTGTTGCTTTGAGTTCAGATGTTTTTAAGCTGTCTAAAGTTTACTTATAAACTTTTATTATAAATCGCCCTTTATATCTTTTGGGTTATTATTCAAAAACTAGGCAAAAAATCGTTGGGTTTTTCATTAGATTTCTTAATAACAATACTTGTTTACAATATACCAGAAAACTTTTTCACACAATAGACCTATTTATGACCTTTTTTTTTGTATTTAGAATCGTAGGAACAATTTGACGTATCACGCACTCTTTGTGGGTTTCGGTTATTTTTTGTACTTGGACGTACGGATTACGTTTTGTTGTGTCCGGGTGATAATGTAGCGAACGTATCACGTACGTTTGTATGGATAGGGCGGTTAATATAGGTTTCAGAAGTGGTGTATTTCCTGATGAATTGAAAAATGGTTATCTCACTCACTCTTTCTCAATAGCGATAGGCCAATCTCGTTATTAAATATTATGTCCAAGATAATCGAAAACGTAGTTAAGGCTAGACTGATGAAATTCTTTGTAGATAATAACATACTTTTAGACAACCAAATTGGCTATCTGAAAGTATGTTACTGAGATATGGCTAATAAATTAATAAATAACGTGTATCGTCCACATTTTTCAGGCTTAGGCTTCTCAGTGATTTCAACCATGCACTTCAACAAGAACCTTCTGATATCAAGTCCGTTATTCGCCAAGCCGATCAATTAGTAATTAATTAATCCTGACACTTGCGGTGGTAATTAATAAGGCTTCCGTTCCATTGTACGCGCAAATATGGAGCAGGTTATTGCGTAATTTACGATCGGCGCACAGTGCGCCCCGAGTAGACATTGACCTTTCCGAAGGAATGTCATGTCCGTTTTAATGCGTGCCGGCATTGAACTCACGCTGGGATACATGCAGGTACAATTCCATTAACTGTATTTTTACCGGGCAGTTTACATGTGTTTATTATGCAACGAGCCGTGCGCCGCGATATGTCAAAACGGAGTCACGACGCCATGCCACCAGAGGAATCCGAGTGGATATCTCGAATTGGGAGGATGTCAGGTTTCACATCCCGGGTCCCAACTTTAAGCTATCTCGTATGTGCCGTTATAAAAATCGTCTTATTTAAATTATCCCGGAATATTTTGGAATTATGGCAGCGGCGAAACCAGAAATCCTGGGAAGTTACGATATCCGCAGGTGAAAATTTCGGGTTTCGCATCTGTTAGCAATATTTCGGTCGTAGCAATATTGAATTGTAGTTTTATTGTATTATGATCGATATTGGGGTCGATTGCGTTTCTTCGTGAACTAAAATCGTAAATTAGTCCGTGTGAACGTGACAGAGCAATACGCTAGAGCGGAGTGTGAGATGACCGGTTATCACTTTTTCGCATTAAAACTGCCGCCAAGGTCAAATCTTACACCGCACGAAATATGCTCGAATTTATTCGGACGAGTATAGGTTCGGCAGGTAGTATTTATCGACGATCGTTCGTTTCATATCCCGCTCTAACATATTGCTCTGTCTCGTTCGCTTGGACTAATTTTAGTTTTAGTTCACAAAGAAACGCAATCGGGCCCATTACCACCATTGGCATTAATGATTGCGTTGAGCCCTTAGAGTATACATATATTAACAGCTTAATATACTCTAAGGTGGGGGGGGGGGGTGCGGGATTCCCTGCCATTCTCGCCGAAGACAAGCCTTGAGCGTATTTAACATAGTTTGTAATGCAACATGTAAAAAGAATCAGTCGGTATTAATTTTTATTCATACGTAGTTGTATGACGCAAATCACATAAAAATAGGTAACTCAAACGATTCCTCAAACTTTGACCAACAGCAATATTCGATTTCATTAATTAGTTGACAATAGCTAACTAACTAGCGATAACTGTACAATGTCACTGCAAATTCTTCTGTCGAATTTTCAAACGTATCAAAGCTGGGAGGTTAGAATGGTAACGTGATTTTGCAGAATTTCATCGCATGTCGCAATGCGTTTAAAGGCGCTAAATGAAGCTAATTCTCGCCCGAGGCCCGTCGACAGAATGACCGGGATATTTCCAATTGAATGGGCGACGGCAGCCGACAGCGAGGAGACCGCTACTGAATAAATTGCAAAATGATTGACATGAGGGCACTTCATTAATTATCGCAATGGCATGTCCTACTGCAGCGCGCTTATTGCCACTTTTGTGTAAAGTTCTACTTATGGGTACAGAGATTAATACATATTGGTTAGTTATATTATTGGCGAGTTACATTATTATTGGTGAGGTACATTATTGGTGAGTTATAATATTTTTAGATGGTTTCTACTTTGAAGTTGTTTCATCCAGGGACGTTGTTTCATCCAGGACGCACGGGTTGAAGTCCTAGGTTTTAAGGGGGCGGGGGGGGGGGGGGGGGCTAAGTTTAGGAAAATTTTGATATCGCTGCGAGCATTTTTTTTGTTGAGAATTTTGCTTCTTTATGGTAAATATAACAATTTTTAAACGCGCTACAGAATTTTTTTTGAAAATGGATGGTTTTTGACAAATTTTGCTAGAGTGCCGTTTTTCGGGGAAATAATACTAATTTTTCATAACGCCGCACGATGTAGGCAGTTTTACGGAAATAACTATTTTTTAACATATTCTTCCAGGAAATGTGTGATTTGACAGCGCCGCATGTATTTTTTCCGATGGATAACTGTTTTTTAAACATTTGGCGCCCTTTGCCCCCCCCCCTCCTTCCTCCTCAAGCCACATGGAAACGAATGCATCTATTTGGAATCCGCATGAAGATATTTATCTTCATGCTAGAAAATCTACAGAAGTGTTGAGATTTTTGTACTTCAAACAGTAAGGATGTGATCCATTTTTGTATTTGATTGCATTTATCACAGGTATGGTAGGCTATAATTGTCTTTATCAAAAAAGAAATTCTGACCATGTCCTTTATTTCTATTCTGATTTGAGGTAAAACTGATAACCCTATGAAATCGAAGACTATCGGTGTTGTTTGAAATAGGATAAAAACGAATTTACAGCGTGAACTTTGTAGCACCCGCCATTGTCTAGGGTAGCCAGTCTACCCTAGACATACGGTCATTGAAATTTTGTCTCTTTAAATTTATTGTCATGGGATGTGTGATATGTAGCACCAATTTGTAGAAATAAAATCTTGTCTAGATCAAAATCATCTAATTTTTGCTAGAGGCAATCAGTAATTAAGCCTCCGTATCGCTCTCCATTGAAAGAAACGGCATCATTATCTTCTTCGAACAAAATGTCGTTCAATTACTCCTTCAGGCCATAAACCACATCAAACTGTAAATTTTTGTGGATATTATTGTTTTTCAACAATAGCATGTGGGTTATTAAAACTCCAAATGTGACAATGTTGCTTATTTACGAAGTCATTTAACAAAAAAAAGAACTTCGTCGATCGCTGAAAATGATATTTTCATGAAACAACGGATCTGTTTTCATTCTTCTTTTATCAGCAAAATTCTTCTGTAAAATTTCTTCGCGATAAATACAATAAAATACAATACAATACAATTTAGTTCTGCTCCAGTAGGTAGGCTTTCCTACACTTGGATGCGTCTTTGCCTCTAAAATTTTAAATAACGTAATTAATTAAAGAATATTAACTGTCATGATATAGTTGTGGCAATTTAAATTAATTTTAGTAAATTATAATTGGTTTGAAAACCATTGATAAATAGAAAATAATCTAATAATCAAAATTGCTGATCAAAAAAAGAGCTCAATGTCTGTAGTCATAATTATCAAGGCAATAATATGATGGTAATGAAAATAGATAAGCGTATACTGAAAATATCTAAATTTAAATGAATTGTCAAATCTAGCAATATAGCCGTCGTCGATAAAAATAAAAATAAAAATTACGCTCTTTGGCAAAGTTGATTATCATTAATTTTCCGTTATTTTACATTAGGATGCTCTTGGAATAAGAATTCAGCATTATCCAAATATCTTAAGTCATATACTGGATTCTTGACTAGGCCATTAAATAAGATTTTTTTGAATTGGTTCTCTCCAAGACTTCTGATATGTGTTGGGACCTTATTATAATAACACAGGTTTTGGTGAAGGAAACTGATGCGCACTTTACTAAGCCTGTGCCGATTTAGATGTAGATCAAATTTATTTCTTGTATTGTGTTGATGAAAATCGCTATTCGCCGGGATATGAAATCGTCGATTGGTTGCAGTTCTCAAGCCAACTGAATTGCATATACCTCGAGATGCAAATCATTGTGAAAAATAGTTTATATAGTGCCATAGGAAATTTTAGGTTCTTGAGAATGACGTATACTTGATTGTTCTGGATTCTCATTCACACTTTGGCTCAGAGCATTGATATTTTCAGCACTAGATCTATGTTTTTCACGGATTGGATTCTTAGGATCGCAAACGCTACGATTTGACTGTAGTTTTTTTAAAATGAAATTATGAACAGTGGAGCATGTGCAGGTTGATCATGGTTACCGTGTCTCAGCAAATGTTTTTACTTTAACTTTGGAGAACAATTTACGGCCCGAGTCTTCGTCTGGTTGTTTAGAAGAACTAGCAGCGCACGCTATTCACCGTATGGCGTATCGGCGATCGAGACATTGATGTTTTCAGAGGAAAATAAAACTACATCGGTATAATTATAATACAGTGTAAAAAAATACTAAAAACTTACTTTTCAAGTCCAAACACGGCTATGATACGATATTCCATCATGGAATGCCAGTGCCTATCTTCCGGCTTCATCATCAGACCTTGAAACCTAATCCTGGTCAAAGTTAATTCCAAGACTTTTCTAACAAGTCCAAACACAGCTATGATACGAAGTTCCATCATGAAGTTTTAGTTCATATCTTCCGACTCCATCATCAGATCAGTTCGACAGTACCATATTATTGTATTGTAATTAGAACTACATACCTACAGCTGCCAATTTTCATGACGCTACGATTCTTGGAAGATGGTTAAATTAGTTACCTTAGATTCCATTACATACTTACATACAGGTCAATCTAATAAAAGCGTATTAAAAATAAGGACGACCACGTAATTGGCCGGAGATGGAATTGATAGAGAGGGCGAAAAGAAAACGGTGATAGAATACATCTTGTGGAACTCCATCCGTTAGGTCAACCCTTTGTGATGTTCGATCGTCCACTTAAACGCGTATGACCATAAAAATCTCTAATCAAATTCGCTCATTAGCTGGGATTCACTCATGCTGGACGCGCATAAACATTCAGTATTCTGAAGATCTGGATACAAAGGATGGATAATATGTAATGTGATATAATTATATATTGTGCAATTATTACCTCGAGCTCGTAACAATAAACTTAACAATTCCATTCTCATCTCTTCTTATTCTATTATATTCCATATTCCAGAAATTTCCGAAAAAACAAAGTGGGTCACTTCCACATTGTGCTCGAATCAAGAGTAATCTCCGACAAGCTCCACTTTCTACGCACACAGAGAGCATTTGAATGACAAATGATCTTATTAAATTTGTCCAGCGCTCTTCATACAATTCCGTGTCGCGACATTTAATCCACAATGAGTCAATTTTTACCGGCCACATATGATACGTACTTTCCACGCTGACAAAACGCCTGCCATACTTTCTCCGCACTGACGGATGTAAATTGCCCTTCCTCCGATGAGATTAACCCTCGCGCGGGCGGACTGGTCGAAAGGACTTCGGTGAGTTTGTGATAACATTTTGTATTTTATATTAGTTTATTTCGATTACATCGTGTGAACATCGACTATATCTACGTATATACAGACCTAATAGTAACGTAAAATAGTAACACATTTCAGCACTATTTTCCAATATTTACATATTTTAATTCGAAGAGCATTACGATAACAATAATTCATTTTAAATATTTAAAATACGTAATTCCAAGAAAATACCGAGAGTAACATTTTACATTAGTGTGAATAATGTAACGTTGCGTCAACAGATAAAATTTCTAGATATATAAGTTGTTTCGGTAGCTTACCCTCATTAGGAAAGTGTACAATTTCTTGCGCTGGTGAGAGATAATTTAAAAGTATAGTCATTTGCACTGCTATCAATATAATAAAGAACATTTGGTAGACAACAATTATTTGATAAATAGTAGAGTAATAGATATAAATATAGATAATTAATAGATATATATATATATATATATATATATATATATATATATATATATATATATATATATATATATATATATATATATATATATATATATATATATATATATATATATATATATATATATATATATATATATATATATATATATATATATATATATATATATATATATATATAAATTCCTAATTTTTAACTTCACTTGTTAACAAGTAATTACATTATGCATAACAAATGAGTACAATAAAGTATGGTAAAGTCCATGCATGTAAAAATTATGTCGGAATTGGAAAAGTTGTTAAAGAGCTGAGTAAATAATGTGGTTGTTTTTTTTTAAACCACATTACCTTTTGATTAATTTTCTTGCAAATCATAGATTTGTGTGACTTTTGTAAGACTTGGAGGATTGTGTCTCTTCTTCATTCACCTGTAACAGCAATCCTCTGCTCCTGCAAAGTTTCTGGAGCGTTGGGAATGCTCTGACTCATCTCATTAGCAAATTATAGATGTTAGATATGGTTCATGTCTGAATTACGAGCAGGCCATTGCATCTTTGTAATTTCCACCTCGTTT
Organism: Micropterix aruncella; assembly: GCA_944548615.1. NCBI lineage: Eukaryota > Metazoa > Arthropoda > Insecta > Lepidoptera > Micropterigidae > Micropterix > Micropterix aruncella. The sequence goes on from OX155951.1 coordinate 13,910,312, forward strand.
TGGTACGTCGTAACATGGCGAGCATTATCCTGCATTAGCAAAAAAAAATCTTAACCGATGAAATCTTGAGAAGGCTGACATGTCCTTGTATGATAGTCTTCGATATAATGGTTGTTGGTTATTGGTCCATCGATGATAACCAACTCTCTGCGGGATTTGGAACATACGCCACCTCATAATATTATCGACTAGTCTTAGTAATTGATTTCCTGGCGTATAGTATTGGGAAAAAATCATTCCCATCTTCTCCTCCACACTTGTTCTCTACCGTCTGGAAATCTGAGTGAACCATTACTCTGGAGTCGTTCGTGGGCGAAATCTTGCTACACTGGTCTCGCTAGGCCATGTCGCTTTGGCTTTCGGACTGTCCTCCTGCATGCAGATTCGCCTAATCTATTATTCGTCTTATGGTCCTTTCACTTACAACCATATTTCTCAGCATTTGGAGACGCATTCATATCTCAACGCCTTCGTGTCACTAATTTATTGAATCGATTATCTTGCGAGGATATACGATTCATGACGCCGGTTTCAGGTCTTCCCATGTAGGTTATGTTCCTTTTGTTCCTCCTAACGCTGAAGTGTGGCAGCAACTCTTCTTTGCTGCCGGTCTTTAATAAGGAACATGGCTCGAGCAATTTCAGATATAGTGAGAGGCATATTGCACTGTTGAAATCACACTTAAGCACAATCAATTACTTCTTTTCAACTAATATATGAGTGTATGACTGAATAATACAGTATCTGTGTATTATACAAGTGTGAATATTTACAACTTTTTTTATATCGAACGTAATTCTAAGTAAAATATCAGCATCCGCATACAGGCGTTTTTGCTAAGTTAGGTATGCGATGATCAAATGGCTTTGGGTTTAATACGTTTCTCCTGCACGATTTAAAATCATGTTGACTGAATATTATAGCCATTCTGCTGTAAATTCTATTATATTTAATAAATAAATAAATAAAAATAAAGTAAAATAAAAAATATTAAACAAATTCACAGATAAAAACAACAATGCTTCCTAAATAAAAGAACTCCCCTGTGTCTCTTGGGCGCAAACCAAATATGACCCTAATTTTAAATATCACCAAAAATATACGCAATCTTTAGCTTGGAAGAGATAATCTTAATCTTTTTCTTTCAGTATTTACACGGCAAGGCTGTGGAACGATCTACTAGCAAAAATAAGAAATTCACCTTCCGTAGACTCACCTGACAGAGGGAGACAAAACCCTTAGGGTTAACTTTTGCTATGTCACCCCTTCTAACATCCTCCCCTCGGGCATGTAGTCATAAGGTATTTTTTATTAATTATTAGTTTAGGTTTAAACATCTAGTGGCACTTTTCTTATGCACTCTTTATGCAACGCGCTATTGTATCACCCTGTTGTAGGTTAGTTGTTAGATATTGCCGATTGGCAATAAGCTCGCCGTTGTGTATAAATAAAAATCCTATTAAAGAGTTTTTTATTATTATCTATTACTTGTTTTCCTACAAAACGACAGAGCTTCGTTGCGGCAACAATTAGAATTCGTAGATATATAAGTTTTTTCGGGAGCATACCCTCATTAGCGAAGTGTACAACTTCTTGCAAAATTATAGTGTAAAGCTACTACAAAAATGAAAGTAATAAAATTAAACTAATTTAATTTACCCACCTCACCAGTACAGGGTTGTGCGCAAGACCACCTTGTAATCGATCAGATAAAGAGTTTATACTAACAAGATTCAATTTAGACAATCTCCTCTAGACTAATGGAAAACATTTACATAAAAATTATATCTGATCGCTTTCTCGCTTTTTTGTGCACCGCATTGTGTCTATATGCAGATAATGTGTACGAGATGTTCCACATAAGCCAATATTTCACTTTGCCACACCCGTTAGAAGGAAATCGACTGCCGGATGTAACAAGAATCAAACGGGAATTTGTCTTAGATATGAAGTTTGTTGTGATACAGGCGATATAAATTCTTAATTTTTAACTTCACTTAACAAATACATTATGCATAAGAGTATGGTAAGGTCCATGGATGTAAAAATTATATCGGAATTGGAAAAGTTATTAAAGAGCTGAGTAAATAATGTGGCTCATTTTTTTTCAAAACCACATTACCTTCCGATTAATTTTCTTGCAAATCATACATAGATTTGTGTGACTTTTTGTATGGTTTCTTTACAATTTTTCTTATTTGTCACTTTTTTACAAGACGTAGTTGTGGTACGTATGTGTGTACGGCCTGGTTGTATAGTGGTTAGGTCGCCTGATCTTACATAGTAAGGTTCCGGGTTCGATTCTCGGCTGGGATACCATTTTCTGTTAGGATAAAATTAACAGTATTGCATTTCGAATTCTGTCGATCGAATGCAATAACAACACACAAACACATGTTACACGTACATATACATTTTAATTAGGGTTGGTTGTAAGAGATTGTCGAATGATAATAAACCCGCCCATTATAAAACTTCATAATAGAGAGAAGAAACAAATTTATATTACTAACCTCTATGAAATGTCCTAGATTTAATGAGTTGTGTTTGAGAGTATACAAGTATTTTTATGAGTCTTTCTTCCGACATTAGGTTTTCCTGCACAGCACCTAAGTATTGTATCACTCTTCTTTTGAAGTAACCATTTCTTTGCCTTTGGCAAGCTTTGCCTTTTCAGTTTTCTGCATAAATTCCGTGATCTTTTTAATATCTCCTTGAATGTAGCTTGTATTGTTTTCGCTGTGTACACAGAATGGCAGTTTTTTTATTTTTAAGTTTTTTTCTGTTTTATATGGCAATGTCGCTTAGTCCTATATCCTTTACAGCGAGTTGTTCCGTAATATTCCCAAACTTTTGCATCCAATTATATCAGCATATTACATATATTGTATTACATTAGTAGTTACATATATTGATATACCTATGCTGATATACGTCTTCGCAAGAGTTTGGGAATATCAAATCAAATCAAATCAAGTTTATTGTCTTCAAAACCTCACAAGGTGGATACACACCAATGTAGATATATGCTATTATTGAATTTAATTATAAAGTCCAATGAGCAAGACCAGTGGTTACGGGAATTAATATAATGATTAAGTAAATAGCAGCATAAGATTAACAACTTTAAAAATTGATTATTAAGGTTTCTGAAGAGTCTTACCACATAAATTATAATAATCATATTAGATACTTAAACTAAAAGTCAATTAGAAAATTATTTGACATGATACAGTAATGAATATAATATAATACTAACATACTTTAGAACAGTAAACCCTATATTCGCTTCCTGTACAAATTTCGTGATTTCTTCTGTGATCTATTTCAGATATATTTAATGTATTTCTTATTGATGATATTTTATTCGGCAGTTCCAATTACTATGTTATCATTAGCAGTACGATCATCCGATTCATTCCTTATTTATTTCTGTGGCATTCTTGAAGACTTTTAGCGTTTTCCAGCTAGACCAATTCTTTCATAGTTCTGTTACAACTAGAGTTGTCAACTACAACGGGCGAACCCGTCACCTCAGGAAGTTTTAACGAATAGTCGTGCTATCTCCCTGAAGTGAGCGCAGGAGACTTGGACCAAACAGTTCACCGTCAAGCTCCGCCACATGCCCATAAGAGGCCAACGCTTTAACCGCGACATAGCCAGGAGTGTTACCCAGCGGGCTTACACTCACGCCCTTACTTCCAATTGCGACCAGATTACTGCAGTCTCTCGATTGGTTACTAGTTCGAGGTCGCCTGCGTGGTCATCTCTCTTACGAAGCGGTGAAACGGTGTATACCGAATTTATCGCGGACCACGGCATCCTTTGACCGGCTGTTCACCCAGGATCGGGTAGCCGATGGTCGTTTCAAGAGAAGTCGCCGTAAGGTTAGCAACCACCCCCGATCTATAAGAAATAGTACTGCTTCCAGACTCCCCCGACTGTTAGTCAGAGTGCACAATCGATTGGATTACGCACGGTGCGCAGACCATCCAGGAGCGCCAGAAGGTTGATTCCTAGGGAAAATTAGCCCTAAGGCCAGAGTCCTGCCCGGGGTCGCATTTCATGCGTGGAGGCCGCCGGATGGGTGTTGACCCGTGATTGTGACCAACCTTAAACAGAATGGGTCTTCGTAGACAACTCAGCAAGGGCCCATTAATTCCCTTGTTGTTATGTTACAGTAATGATGCTACGCTCTTTTTTGGGTCTTAGCATTTTGTTTTTTTTATTAAAGTAATATTTAAAAAAATGCATATTATACCTACGCAGCTTAAGCAACAACCGACCGTTGAATAATAAAGCACTCGCGGATTGGAAAGCGGCGCTCGTGCGATTCACTGTGTGACTGATTGCGTGAGTGAGTATTTAATGTGACCCTTTTTGTTTTGTCCCGTTGGCAGGCGGGCAATTGCAATGATTTAACGGTTGGAGGCGTGCTTCGTGACCTGTCCTCTCCAACCCGACCACTATAATAATTTAAGCGCCTCCCATCAACTGGTACTGATAATAATTATCGCCGATATGTCCTCTCACGCATTCATATTTTAGTATTGCCAATCGCGCTAACGTAATACTCGCTATGGCATTTCGAGGCTCCACTCGGGCTGAACTGAAAACTTCCACACTGACTCATACATGCGTGGATCCGCTTGTGATGGGGGGGGGGGGGGGGGTTATTAGGGCATTCCTTCACCCTCGAAACCACCAACTGCACTGGGATAATTATTCGTGTGATTATTACTTTATACAGAATAACGATGTACTGATTCTTACATTATACAGAATACGCTTGTATGCAAATTAACGATGTTTAAATCGTAAGTTTATTGAATTACAAGGAATTGTGTTGAAACTCTATTACTCGGTTATATGTATCGATATTTTCCTCAAGGTTAATACGGTAATAACAGTATACTGTAGTTTCAACATGATTCATGTGTCCGACTAAAACCGCACGTATACTTCTGCATGCAGTCATGTTAGAAGCGAGATCTCAATGAAATAACATTATTTTTTAACAATACGGCCCGGTAACTACCTAAGCGTCATGTTAATTCATACGTATGGACCACAGTTCGAATTATGTACGTAATCTTGTTGAAAAATGCGTATTTCCGTGTATTACAACGTTACATTTTTCTCAGTGAGCGGGTACAAAGGATTTCCTTATCCGATTCGAACTGCGATACCGTAAGGCAGTTGACGGTCAAATGCAGCTTGGGCCATATGACCTGTATGTCATTTTGGGTAGGCTCAAATCACTGTACAACTCTTATCCGGTAGCCCCATCGAGGAGGGATGAATATTGAAAGGACTCTGTGAACCCTGCCTCGGCTGTGTCTTTGACAGGTGGACCGGATCATCTGGGGGAAGAACTCGGGCGCTGCTGGGTCGTTTGCGTCATCATGCAGCTTTATCCAATCGACTGTGCACTCCGGCGAATAATCGCGCAAGCGACTTCAAATTCGCGACCAGACTGGAGGACGGAGAAATCCGGCCAAATCTGGTAGTAAGTTCGTAAGGTCGGCCCTCTGGGTTCATCTTCTTAGTGCTTTGCGGTAAGGCGTTAGATTCACGCGGTGGAGCCATGGAAGATACAACAACCTGATGTCGTTAAAACTCCCTGAAGTGATGACGTCACAGGCAAACCACATCCTGCTCGACGAGCACGCACAAACAAGATCTATCCGTTGTAGGTCCAACTCAAGATTTTAGCAATTAAAATTTTCTTTTATTTATTGTGAAATTTCTCAATAGGCGGGTTTATTATTATACGACAAACTCTTACAACCAACCCTACTATGAAGTGTTGTACTATGATGTGTGAGTGATGTACTATGTGAGCGTGTAACATTTGTGTAAGTGTGTGTCTTGTTATTGCATTCAATCGACAGAATTGAAATGCAATTCCGTTAATTATATCCCAACGGAAAATGGTGACCGAGCCGGGAATCGAACCCGGGACCTTACAATGTAAGATCAGGCGACTTAAAATTTCACCGGCCACTAATGTAAAGAGCGAATAGACGCCCTCACGTCCAATCGTTTATCGTTTTGCAATCGTTGTGAGTTTAATACGATCGTCGGCAATTGTAAGAGATTTGATGGGTGGGTGGGCCAGGTATAGGCTACTAGAACGTGCGATGACCCGGTATATTTTGTTGTACAACCAATAACCGAATATTGAGGCTATTCTATAATCTATTCTACGTACTTAGTACAGTCTGCTAAAACGCTACAATGGGCTCATTTTTATCAAGCAAAACTTAGCCATATCATAATAAAGTGCCCGCCAGTGAAAAATTGACTCAATTAAACGTCATACTCTTTATATCATAATCAATAACTGTTCTTGCGAAATAAAGGTTTAAAACCTAAGAAAAATTCTCTTACGGCACAAAAGACCTATCGTCGTCCCCCAACTCTACTTAATATCTAATATATAATCTCTAGTAATAAACTTTTAATGTCAGCTCGTAACCTCAAATAAGTCTTACATCGCACATCAAGGCACAGGCGTACTTAAGCCTAGTTAGATGTGTGACGTGCCTCGGGTTGCATGGGATTAGGATGATTTAACTTGTCGCTTCACTTAACTAGAAAGTAACTATTTATCCTTATGTAACCTTAGATAAGACATGTAAAATTAATTAAGTAAATAAATAAATAAATAATAAATTCTATGATATGTACCTACATATGTCGTCGTAGTTTTAATATTTTTAATTGGTTTTATGACATTTTCATTTTATTACTCTATTTTATTTATAGGCAGTATTCAAGTAAACGTATCTGAGCCTACCTTAGAGCAGACGTCTCGTCTCTATTTTATTATTAGGCAGTATTCAAGTAAACGTATCTGAGCCTACCTTAGAGCAGACGTCTCGTCTCTATTTTATTATTAGGCAGTATTCAAGTAAACGTATCTGAGCCTACCTTAGAGCAGACGTCTCGTCTCTATTTTATTATTAGGCAGTATTCAAGTAAACGTATCTGAGCCTACCTTAGAGCAGACGTCTCGTCTCTATTTTATTATTAGGCAGTATTCAAGTAAACGTATCTGAGCCTACCTTAGAGCAGACGTCTCGTCTCTATTTTATTATTAGGCAGTATTCAAGTAAACGTATCTGAGCCTACCTTAGAGCAGACGTCTCGTCTCTATTTTATTATTAGGCAGTATTCAAGTAAACGTATCTGAGCCTACCTTAGAGCAGACGTCTCGTCTCTATTTTATTATTAGGCAGTATTCAAGTAAACGTATCTGAGCCTACCTTAGAGCAGACGTCTCGTCTCTATTTTATTATTAGGCAGTATTCAAGTAAACGTATCTGAGCCTACCTTAGAGCAGACGTCTCGTCTCTATTTTATTATTAGGCAGTATTCAAGTAAACGTATCTGAGCCTACCTTAGAGCAGACGTCTCGTCTCTATTTTATTATTAGGCAGTATTCAAGTAAACGTATCTGAGCCTACCTTAGAGCAGACGTCTCGTCTCTATTTTATTATTAGGCAGTATTCAAGTAAACGTATCTGAGCCTACCTTAGAGCAGACGTCTCGTCTCTATTTTATTATTAGGCAGTATTCAAGTAAACGTATCTGAGCCTACCTTAGAGCAGACGTCTCGTCTCTATTTTATTTATAGGCAGTATTCAAGTAAACGTATCTGAGCCTACCTTAGAGCAGACGTCTCGTCTCTATTTTATTTATAGGCAGTATTCAAGTAAACGTATCTGAGCCTACCTTAGAGCAGACGTCTCGTCTCTATTTTATTGTTAGGCAGTATTCAAGTAAACGTATCTGAGCCTACCTTAGAGCAGACGTCTCGTCTCTATTTTATTTATAGGCAGTATTCAAGTAAACGTATCTGAGCCTACCTTAGAGCAGACGTCTCGTCTCTATTTTATTTATAGGCAGTATTCAAGTAAACGTATCTGAGCCTACCTTAGAGCAGACGTCTCGTCTCTATTTTATTATTATGCAGTATTCAAGTAAACGTATCTGAGCCTACCTTAGAGCAGACGTCTCGTCTCTATTTTATTATTAGGCAGTATTCAAGTAAACGTATCTGAGCGTACCTTAGAGCAGACGTCTCGTCTCTATTTTATTATTAGGCAGTATTCAAGTAAACGTATCTGAGCCTACCTTAGAGCAGACGTCTCGTCTCTATTTTATTTATAGGCAGTATTCAAGTAAACGTATCTAAGCCTACCTTAGAGCAGACGTCTCGTCTCTATTTTATTTATAGGCAGTATTCAAGTAAACGTATCTGAGCCTACCTTAGAGCAGACGTCCCGTCTCTATTTTATTATTAGGCAGTATTCAAGTAAACGTATCTGAGCCTACCTTAGAGCAGACGTCTCGTCTCTATTTTATTATTAGGCAGTATTCAAGTAAACGTATCTGAGCCTACCTTAGAGCAGACGTCTCGTCTCTATTTTATTATTAGGCAGTATTCAAGTAAACGTATCTGAGCCTACCTTAGAGCAGACGTCTCGTCTCTATTTTATTATTAGGCAGTATTCAAGTAAACGTATCTGATCCTACCTTAGAGCAGACGTCTCGTCTCTATTTTATTATTAGGCAGTATTCAAGTAAACGTATCTGAGCCTACCTTAAAGCAGACGTCTCGTCTCTATTTTATTTATAGGCAGTATTCAAGTAAACGTATCTGAGCCTACCTTAGAGCAGACGTCTCGTCTCTATTTTATTTATAGGCAGTATTCAAGTAAACGTATCTGAGCCTACCTTAGAGCAGACGTCTCGTCTCTATTTTATTATTAGGCAGTATTCAAGTAAACGTATCTGAGCCTACCTTAGAGCAGACGTCTCGTCTCTATTTTATTTATAGGCAGTATTCAAGTAAACGTATCTGAGCCTACCTTAGAGCAGACATCTCGTGCGATCCAGTTTTGTATCTGTAGGTACCTATGATTTTTAAAACAATAAAATATTTTAATTTGTGAAAAAAAAGTGAAAAACAGAATTTAAACATTACTCCGCGTTTAGTAACGATGCTGTTTTAATGGTGCGTCTTAAATATCCCCATGTTAGTACCTAGTTAAATAAGTCTATTCATCGTAACTTTCATTTATTTTATTTAGAAATACTTATGGTCTAAGGGGGGTATTATAATCTAAGTCTACCCTATAATCAAATATTTATAATCTTAGTCTAATCTATGATTTATTTATATATTTTCAAGCCTAAGGGGGATCGCGTAAGTTATTTTTCTTTACCAAAAAGGGTCGCGATCTTCAAAAGGTGGAAAACACTGTAGTAGACTATATTGGCAATGACTCACAAAATGCCCCTCCCTTAAGCAAAGTTTTGGATCTGACCCTGACTCATAGACTCGTGTTGAAAATTACAAAACAATGTTTTTAATTTGCATTACCAGGGAAGCTATTCGAGTACTACAAATACAAAACAATTGTCATTTGAAAACAATAATATTGCTGTTTTGACATAAAATTAAATCAAGGAAAGACAAGAGAATAGTAAGTCAACCGTAACTAAAGGAATAAGTAGATGGTACAGTAATTCAGCAGTTATGAATAAGTCTTCTTAGCTAAACGAGTTATTCACTGCATAGTACAGATAGCATTTGCCTTACAAAGAAAGTTACCTACTAACAAAAAGCTCTTAAAGAAGATAAGCATATCAACAAGTTATCGATTAGGTATAGAAGTTATCAATTAAGATCTAAAACATCGGAATAATTTATGTGCTAATTAATCTGGGTTCAGACAGATGTATACCTGAATTAAGACGGTATAAACTACAGATAAATGTAACATAAAACGGTAATTTCTACATTCATATATTTTTTTCTTTTGTGCATTTGAATGTGTATGTAACAAAAATATAAATAAAATAAATAAATAAATAAGCAGATGTTTTTTCCTTTTAAACATTAAAACTCTACACCCACCTTAGGAAAACGATCAACTCCATATCTGTACTAAAAGTCCTGACCCATTTCCTGTCCTATATCGATTCCTAAAACGAAAACTTCTTGTGATCGGCTATCAGTTATAAATCCATCTATCAAACACGTGGTTTTTATACTAAGATATTTATAGATATAGTATGCAAACACCCTCACGTCACTCTACAATGACGTACAATGCTATGCCTTTACAGGCTCGTACAGCTGCGCAATCTTAAAGGAATAATTATGTTTATTTGCCGAACGTTCAAACGTCTACGCCTGCCCCGTGCGCGACGGGCAATGAAGTACTATCAACTGTATAAATGGGAATATTATTGATGTAACTTGAGATTTGGATATAAATATATATCTAAATCTACTTCGATTTTAGGCTCTAGTTTACAGACTGAAGACAGTCTGGTGACAGTCTTACTGTCAGGTGACATAAAATTTTATTGCTTTCTTTCTTATTTAACCTATTTTAAATTAAAAAAAAAACATTTAAAAAAATCTATTTTAAGATTATTAGTCATTTGTAGTCTACACAATTCTATTTATACAATGTAGTATATTTTTCTTATTTTTTGTACCTACTGCACATTATTATTTAAAATCTATCTGTATCTAATTGTATTGTATTATTTTTTGTAGCGCTGATTTTCATGGTTTTTGATTTGTTGTATTTGTCTCCGTCACGAATAGCAGAATAACTATTAAAGTAAAGCAGAATAACAAAAATTGGAAAATTGACGAAAAATTAAAATAAAAGAAAAAACATTTTCCCATACAAAATGTAAATCCGTCTTTTTCACATGGTCAGTTGTACGTGGTTCGTTTACGTGTCGGCAAATTATCCGCTTTATTTGTTCTTGCGCCTGATAAAAAACAAAAAATGTCGTATTTTCACAAGTTGCTTCAATGAAGAGAATTAAACCGAGTGCATCCCATGCTGCACAATATGGAAATAGTTTAATTCAATCATGTCTTGCTGACGCGCGATTGATATACTAAATTTTTGTACTTTTATATTTCTTTTTGTGTTATTATCTTAATAAAGTAGTGAACTTAATATTTATTTTGTGTTCATTGTATTACTTTCATAAAATCATAAATTAAGTTCAGCTAATCTGTAACACGACTTTCATTGACTTTTAGGCGGTACGAAGTTCGCCGGGTCAGCTAGTAATTAAATAAACAACAATCGTCATAAAAGTAAAACATCGCGAGGTCGTCTTTCCAATCAGTCTGGTCATATTTTTTCTCTTCATCTCTTCTTTGTATCATTTATGACAATCCCGATATATGGTGCAATCTTTAGATTAATGGTTAATGTAAGATTATTATTATATGATTATTAATAATTAATTGGATGGCGCAAGACTGAAACAATGAAAAAGACAATTACAACAATATAGAAAGGATGACAAAGAATGTGAACAATGTTATGAAGGAGTATAAAAATAGAGAGAAAATATATATAATTATATGCAAATATATTAAACTGAAATATTACTCAATATTTAGAGTAAATTTAAATATTATTCTATGTATTTTAATGGAGTTGTGGGATAGGAAGTGAAGAATACGTACGAGTTGGAACTAATGGTTGACAACGTCTGGGATAAAAGTAGGATAGTTGGTAAGGATGGGGCTGTTAAATAATAAGTGGTCCAGCGTGCGATCCTATCTCCATGGTCGCATTGCGAGAAAGCGAAAATGTTAATCCGATGAAGGTTAAGAATGGAATAGTAGCCAATACGCACGTGAAAGATTGTACCTATACCCTTTTGATTAAGTGGCTGGTAGTATGACCACTTAGAAAGAATTTTAAGCTGGCTAAGTTTAGTAACTCTTGCCTTTTGTTTTAAAGAATGTGCACCATGTCTGCGGCTATTTTAAAAATATTTTTATTGGTGAATTCCAGTAATCCGGCGTTTACAGTAATCCGGCAGTGCCCAGGTCCGATATCTTCCGGATTACCTAAACACCACTGTATGAGGTATTTTGTATCATTATGGAACATTTAATATTTCGAGCGGCAGCAGATAACAAAATAAGTCATTCCTTAATTCATTTATCGATCAATTGCCACGATGTGTAAAATTAAAATAGGAGGCTACTTTACCAGTGATAAAGAAATATTTAGATTTTCCTTTTTTATATGGATATGGCATATTATATTATATACACCTAAATAATAACTGTATTTATGAAGGTGACTGTCCACACAGCAGTATAAGCCAAGTAAAACGCCGCCAGCATGTGTGACTGAGCTTGCGAGTGCGCAATGGGCAGGTGTTGTCACGTGCCAAAGCGAAATAAAGAAATATTAATATTTCATGGCGAGGAAACGGTTGCCTTTATTTTGACTAACTCTTCGCGTTTGTCGTTAAATTCGTCACGAGTTACGGCTTGTTCCTGTCGGCAGAGTAATGACTAATAGTGCGATTGAGCTTTTCTTTTTACTTTCCCGGCCCACCAACCGACGAGGAGGGAAAGTATTGTGAATAAGCTAAAAAAATCGAAATGAAAATGGAAATATCCATTTTTAGCCCCTCCTAAGACCATTTCCAGATTAAAGTCTGTCTGTGTATTTGTCTATGTGTATTATTCCACGATAGCTCCCAAACGCTTCATTCGATTGAGCTGAAATTTTTTTTTGTTTCTACCCTTTATTGTAAAATTTCACAATGGGCCGGTTTATTGTCATACGACAATCTCTTCCAACCAACCCTACTATGAAGTGTTTATATGCATGTGAGCGTGTAACATATGTGTAAGTGTGTGCATTCGAACGACAGAATTGAAATGCAATTCCGTTAATTTTATCCCAACCGAAAATAGTGACCCAGCCAGTAATCGAACCCGGAACCTTACAATGTAAGATCAGGCGACGTATAGCCACTATGCCACCAGGCTGGTTTGGTCATGGCAAGAGTTGAAATAGAACCTTGTCATATTTCAATCTCAAAATATTGGACTTAGAGACTGAAAATTTGGTACTCAAATGCCTTGTTGGGCTGAAATCCCGTTCTAAAATTTAGGTAAGATTATCTCATATGCACGTTACACTAATAATGTGTAAATTCCGCCATGCAATTAAATATTAACGCTATCTGTTGGCGATTGGATCAACCCCACCCTTAGCCGAGAAACGAACCGCGGCGCCTGAGGCGTCGCAATGTCACCCAATCGACTTCTTCCGCCGGCCGATAGAAAATGCTCATCGATTTTATTTATAAAATTTATATTCAGATAAAATCAGTCCTTGCTGGGAACAGTCGAATCGAAATTAATCCTCCCGGCTACTAATTGTCGGGAAAGTTTTGAGATGACACTACCGTTTTTTTTTCGGGTAATTTTAATACCTCTTTTTTGTGAAAACTTCTAGAATTTAGGAAAATTGCCTCAGCTTTCTTCTCGATAGGAGATTCGAGCGCCGAATCAAAATGTGTAGTCTTGAGTTAGATATTCCTCACAAATGCACCGCCCCGCATCGGGTATATTTACAGATGCGGTTGAAAGGGCGGATCGGTCCCGAAAATATTTCAACGAAAAAACTCCAAATTTGAAAGGAGCTGGCGCGCGCGCGCGAGACAGCTGCCAGCTTTCTTTGAGTCTTACGAGTCTATTGAGGCTGAGGAGCAGACGGGTGTCTCCGGCGACCGACGATCTGACCGAGGATCTTCCTTGCGCAATGCTGATTTAAGGCCCAGAATCGCCTGCGTCGCAACGCACAATGGCACCGCTTACGTCACACCGGTTGCACAACAAAAATGCACCGTTTGTACGCGTGAAAAATTGCAAGGGATTCCGCCGAATGGGGGGTCGTCGGTATTCGGCTGAGCTTACCTTTCTGTCATTCTGGTGCGGATTGTGTCATATTTTTGATTGGCTATCATAAAGTTATGCAGATAATAGGATATTAGGAAAGGATAACTAAAATGATTCTAGGACACAGGTACACCCGAATCTATAGGCGAGATTCGATCACTTATTTATTTATTTATAAGTTCACAAACACATATACCGTTAGAACTTAAACATATTTTGAGTCGCTTATGCTTAGCGGCATAGTTTCATGGCAGACCTCGGCAATTTATTGGAATTTTAAGGCTTTGTCTAGTATGCTTTGTCTTTAGTTCCAAGTAGTACCTACTCTAGTATCATCCGGCGAATAGATCTGGGTAATACTCAAGTATTAGTGAGCTCCCAGTAATACTTACTTGCGTACTCGACTATAGCATGAAAAATTAAAAGTCTTTAAAAAATAATTAGCCATAAATTATAATTTCAATGATTTTGTAATTAAACACCGATAGTTGATTTTGACAGTGATATTTTTACCTGTTTTCCTTATTGTTTTCCAATTTTGTTTTTCATTCTTTAAATCAAAGATTAAAACGATGATCGATAATAAAACAACGATATTTCGATAATACGGCCTTTCCACAATTGTTCAACACGACAACCCAACGAAAGCAAATTATTTTTAGGTGGGTTCTTTTTAAGTAGGTAACTATATATAATGTGATATTGATTTTATAATAGGGTTAGTTAAAGTTAAAGGTTGTAATCGATTATAAAGTTATATTTAATATTAAGTATTAGTTAAAATCTCTGTGTTTTCTTTCCAGTTAATGATGCCTTTAGTGTTGAATGTTTTTGATTGAATTAAAATAAAAACGTAAAATTTTATTTTATTTACGAAGGTAGATATCGTAGTGACTGTGGTTTGACCCTTATTCGATATGAGTGCTGAACTAATTTAAATTAAAACCAGTCACTTTTTTCACCTATTCGAAAAGTGGCATAACGAACCGTTCGTCGCGAAAAATGCTAAGAGCAGACTATCATCTTTCGGAGGGAGCAGATCGCGTTAAAACCATAAAATGTTTGAGAATGTGCCGCCTCGATAAGACGCTTTGACGAATTAGCCAAAACACGTGTTTTGTCGCGTTTCTGTTTGCACGTGTCACTTGCATACCCGTTTTTTGTCAGCCCATTCGCATTCTTCGACTACGCCGTGAAAAACATTTTTTTACCATTCCGCGCAGTGCGCAGGTTCTTTATCCTCTTAGCATTGTCACGGATCGTCCTACACTGCTAGAATTTGTGTGGGTGAATAGGATAGGTATATGTTTAAGTACGAACTGCTATAAACTTAGGGCTGCATTTACTGGTTTTAATTATAAAATAAATGAAACACTAATCGGATTTGATATATTTAATTATACGGTTTCTTTGTGCTTAATTTTATAGGTGCTGGCATGAAATTATCGTGAATATTCTGATAATATACTATTATACACACTCCAAACTATTGAAAAAGAGTGGTTTGTTGTGGCTTTCGCCGAGGCGACGCCAAGTGCATATGCAATATCATAGGTATTTTTGTGCACTAGAGTTTACTTCTCTGTGGAATGAGAAAGAAAATTGCCAAACTGAACATTTTGAAACACTTGGCAATGCAAGTGTTGCAATTATAATCCAGTCATATTAAGGTTTTCACCTCGGAATGAGAGATAGAAAGCTGGAAACTCGTATGCACCTTTATTTTGGCGTTCTAAAAGTTGTCTCAAAAGTCTCATAAAATGTCGTGTATGGGTCGTAAGTTATTCAAGGTCAACGGTCACACAGTTGACTGACTGAGTGTATGCCCGATGGCTGAGCATTGCGCGAACTCCGCCCTCTATCTCAAAAACGGCTAAGCGCATGAAAAAATGTTTAGAACGAAATCTATCGCAAATTTTATGTTGTACAATATTTAATTAAATTACCGTGTCGTATGTTATAACATTACGACACGGTAACAGCCGTCACGTCAACACCATTGCTCGTCATGTGGTGGACCACAGTCCATGTTATATACCTAATCGTTTATAGTTTTCTCATTATAGTTTTCTCAGTTATAACTTTACTGAAATTTGACAGTATTACGAACAAAGCTGTACAGAAAAATCCCTCAGACCACACATGAAAATTAAAATCTCACAAATAACAAAGGAAGCAAGGGTTAAGAAATTCTATCTACTAAAATTAGAATAGGGAGGTAATTCAACACCCGCGCACCTTGTAGTTCAGTGAACGACTCCAACGTGGCGTCGAGAAGAAAGGCAACGAGCCCCGGCCTGAATGAAAGGAAAGGAGAGCACGCATCGGAATGTACCTGCCGCATAGAGTAAATAATCGATGCGCAGTTGCGTCGGTCGAGAATGCCCGCTCACAATGAGCAACTCCTCCGGCGTGGAGATGCACCTTTGTGGACAGAATAAGGACTGGAAGAATAGCCGCCAAGCGGCTGACAAAGCGCACAAAGCGGCCGAGGAACAGATCCATCACGACGACTCCGATCAGACGGTCGCGCACGCACACCTAATATGTAAAGCCATCGAATCGTAATTATAACGATACAGCCAGTCGCACCCGCCGGGCCGTTCCTCAACAACATAATGTAGAGTGCCGTCGAGTTATTATAACGTCGTGAAGAAGCCTATCGCATTTTTTGTGATTTTAAACATATTGGTCGATATCCTGAACGTCAGGCAATGTACTGTATTTAAAATTAAGGTGTGGTGGGCGCTGAACAGCCACAGTGGAAATAGATCAAGGATTAAGAAAAGGAGTACCTCAAAAAACCGCTACCTTCCTAATCTTCTCTGGCTGCCTCGCTGATGGGTAGCTACCCAGACGCTGGTGCTGATCCCGATGACAAACTCCCTAAAATGCACGGCACTTCCGGAAGTTATTTTTAGGTAATTTTTCTATCACGGATAGACGGGATTTCACGACGTGCGATACGATCCGCAGCGCGTAAATTTTATCACTGAATCGCCGACTGCGCAGATGGTCCGAGCGATGACTTTTCGTAGGTACTTATTTATTATAACAAGGTAGGAATACAATATTGGAAAACATTTATTTAGGATTTGGGAGGAATAAGAATTTAGGATACACCAGGCGTGTCCACATATTATTTTTCTTATATACCGTTTAGTATACACGTTACCTGGCAATGGTATTAAGCTCACCGTGCATTTGAGTAGGTACTGAGTTGTGTGTTACAGTGTTTATAGCTGATTTTTGAAAATTAATTTTATGAACGATAAAACCCTTTTAAGAAAGAAATAGAAGAAATACAAATATCTGAAATATGAAATATTAAAACCTTTACTTTTCGTCAGAATTAAATTGGCTGTCTTCACACGAAAAATTGTAGAATAAAGGTCGTTTCCTATTACTATTATTATATCAAACTGTTGTTTTTTCCCTGTCGGTACGCGCGTTAGTCGCGCTGTAGAAAAAATGTGAGCTCTTGTCCACGGCATGTTTTTTCATCGTACGACGCGTTATTCCATTTCGTAAACAATATTCAAGGTAACAAAATAATAATCCACCGTTAAAACGATCGGTGTCGTGGACAATTTCTGATGAACTGCCATACAACACTGATACAAATTCCGCCGAGCTTAAACACGGCGCGCCGAGGGTCAGACACGGTACATACGGCAGTAGCGCCGTGCAGTTTTCCATACAACACTGACGACCGCGCCTAAATACGGCAAATTAATAGTAGGTTTTCACGGCAAGAAAACGTGGGTGGACGAGAAGCCTACAAAATCTTTAATTGATATAATATTTTTGTGTATTTTTAATTGATATTTATTTTAAAAAACTGTCCAATAAATCATTACATCAGTTTTTTTTGATACAGAAATTAGAAACAGAAATGATTGCTTTTTAAAAAATCATGTAAATCTAGCCTTTATTTTTTCGACCTGAATTCGAGTCGAGGCGGTAGCGAAGTAACGAAATTTCCTTTAAAAAATAAAACTTTACAAGAACCCGTTTTTTTTTAATGACGACACCCAAGCTTACCACTGTACGATTTCATATTAAATTAGAGGAAAATATTTTTTGCAATACATTTCTTAAATTAAATAACATAGACACTGGCGAGAGACATAACGATAGTAAGCAGTGTTGAAAGCTACAGAGTACTAAAAAGTGTAAATACTGTTTAACGTTACAGAGTGCTGAAAGGTCTAAATCCAAACCGAAATGCAGGGTTGATTAAAAAAAAAATTGCCAAGCACTGTATGTATAGGTCTGTTTTCCAGAGAATTTTGTCTTACTTACCAATCAGGTTCCCTCAAAAAATCTGATAATATTTTCCTTTTTACAAACTCGATTGCGGAGTTTATTCTAATTACGTAGATATTTATTTTATTTTCTCTATAATTTATTATTCATTGTGGGGAGGATTTTAAGATATTTATTAGACCTACTATACTCTGCTGTTATTAATAGAGTTCATTATGTAAATAAGATTTCCCAAATTGCATATTAAATTAAGAATGAAAACTGCGTTATGAGATAATATTTTGATAATTTGTTTATTTAAGAATTAATTACTATAAAACATTGTTTTTGCTTACAAAAATAACATGAACCGAATGGCAAAACCTTAATCTTTTGCTTATTTGATTCTGTCACCCAACTGGGACTAGCCCGTTCTAGAGTGGACAGGACTTTAATATTGCAATAAATTATGTAAAAGTTTTAGTAAAATGTTCTTAAAACTAAATTACTCTAAATTATGGTCCTCAAAAAAAAACCAATTCCATTATAAAATCGGCATTAAATGGAACAACATTAAGTAATAAGGAGAAAAATACAGTCAACATGGTATTATATGTTAAGTAATATAAAATTTAATATAAAAATACCTAGTAAAAAAGTACAATTCATTGTCAAAACAATATATAACAACAAAATTAAATAATATTTAGTAATTAGTTCAATGTTAAAATATAATCAACATACACATTTAAAAAAATAATAATAATTTGTGCATCTAAGTTTTATTAAACTATAATTTCTAAAATTTGGTCTGTCATGACTCGATAACCATTTCTTTATTTTATTTTTGAATACCCTAAACGTCAAATTCATTTTTATTTCATTTTTTTCAATTCCATTCATTTTATTTCAGTTCTTTGAAAACATATCCAAGAATTCGCTCATTCGTAGCCACGTTATGTATATGAGAGTCCCAACGGAGGAAGCAATACTAGAGTGATTGCTAGGTATTTCCAAGATATTTCTCTTTGCAGAAATCCACAGTTGCAAGACTCTACCCTATCGCATTCGTGTACTACAATGGTTTTATTAGTAGTACAATGGTTTTATTATAAAGGAAAAACCCTATGCAATCTGACAAGATACAGTCACATTATATAAATTTAGTTTCCGTGGCACTTTATTCACTAACCCCTGCCAACATTACGAACAAAATGAAATATGTTAGTCGTGTCAGTGGAATGCATTTATTTCTACCGACATCGAGTTTCTGTCTCGTTTCTTTGCTACTATGAGTAAGAGAGTCAAAACGATCTAATTAATTAAGAAAACTTAATATAATGCTGCAATAAGTGGCGCTAGTATCTTGCGATGTTCATAGAGCAACGTACTTTGAAGTCGTCCAATTGGGATTTCTGTCAATTGGACTAATAATAGTTTAATAATAGACAAAATTTTAACAAAAAAAACGACTCCATTTTTTTTATAAGTGCAGCAGCCATGTCATGGTGATACTTAGAACACAATTAAATACGTATTCAACATTTTGTGTCTGTGCTGTTGACCGTTGATGAGTTCCCTCGTTGGAAGCCAACCCTGGGTATCGCAGTCCTGTCTTCGTAAAACTTAGAACGGGCTGTCGTAATTGAATGCATATACAAATTTTCGGGTTTGTGCTGATGAGCGTTAAGGAGTCCCCTCTTCGCCCGAAGAGGGAAACCAAGCTGGGTGCAGCAGCCATGTCATGGTGAAACTTATAACGGGCTCTTATAACTAAATGATTATATAAAATTTCGTGTCTATGCTGTTGACCGTTGAGGAGTCCGCTCGTCGGGAGCCAGCTAGGGTGTAGAATCAGGTCACGCTTACCATAAAAATGCATCGTCAACGCAATTGAAGCAACATGTAAATTTTTAACTTGATATGATAATATTTGAGGAGTTTCCTCAATTTCTCATGCATTTCATGATCCGAACAGGATTTTGATAAAAATGGGACCAATCTGTAAATTGAAATAAAAAAAGAATTTTCCAACCCGATTCATAAATAGCAGAGCTCTGAGGTAACAAACATTTAAAAAAAAGGAAGAACATACAGCCGAATTGATAACTTCCTCCTTTTTAGAAGTCGGGTAAAAACGTCGTATACAAAGATAAATGAGTCAATTAATACTGTATTTATTTATTTCTGAAGATAACATAAAGCGTTGCTTTAAACAATTTTACATAGGTATGTGATCGTAACAATAAATTTAAGGCCGTTTAGTACTTTCCTACGTTTTACAATAAATATGTAACAATTAGGTTGAATTTAATTTATTTAATATGTTATCTGAAAGTGGAGAGGATCGGGATGATTAGGGATTTAAGTTGCAGGTTTTTTTTTAATTTTTGCTAAAAACAAATTTTGAATTCCTCCATCACTTAATAAATTTAAAAAAAATGACATTTTTTACTTCAAATACATAGTTTTTCTGACATAACGACTTAACCCAATTTGAAGCCATCTTCGACGATTTGCTTATTTTTTTCAGAATTTTAGAATGCGTATTTTCTTTGTAAACGAAGTTTAAAGCGATAAGGCCCCAGAACCCGTCCCTTAAAACTCAAGGCACATAGATCATAATATCGTTAACGTGCCTCAACAGCCGTGTTATCTACCCTCTAGCAATAACTGCACCGCCTTATCTTTCAATAATAATTATAAAGTCACGCCGGCGCGCCATCAGTAACAGAATCCATCAACGTGTCTGCGCTATTCTTGCGCATGCTCTGCGGCCAATCTACCCCTGTTGAAATGCCGCCGCGCTGGTGCAGATTTCACCGGATAGCGAGCAAACAAACACGTGTCTCCAGCCAGACGCAGCTAACTTTGCTAACCCCCTCCTTCCTTGTCTTGTTTGAGCTCGTACAAAGTACCTCCTGTGAGGGATAGATAACGCGACTGACATACAGGCATACGCGCTTTTAGGGGATACTGGGTAATACCGGTTGAAGAATTTATTTATTTAAAATAAATCACGAGATATACACCATTTACTAAACTAGGCCAAGGCCTATATCACAGTATAACAAACAGTATCTTCTCTTGGAACAAAATTGAAATCGTAGCGAATACGTCACGAGTCATAAGGGCTCGGATATGGCCTCCACATGTCGGCTACTCGGCCCCAAACGTACGAAAAAGTCGTCAAACTTAACCTGCGCGTGACGCTAATCAAAGGCGTTTGTTGAGACGTACCCCTCTGCCCACAGTCCTCTTCCCGCAATGCCCCGTAGCTCGAGAGTAAAGCCACTGTTTGGTATACTGTGCCCGTACTAAGGCAGGAGTACCAGAAATTGAATTTAATTTTGCACACGTTCAGCTGTATTTTTTAATAAATAAAGGAAATAAAGTTAGGAATAACTATTTAAAAAGTCATGGAAAGTCGTGATTTGAAAATTAGATGGCTATATTTTATATATATTTAAAATTTGAAATTTTTTGTTTGGAAAAATAGTATAAAAAGTTGCGCTATCTAGCGGTAGGTAAAATATCACAAGTATTGTTTATTCGCCATATTTTACATATTGCTAGATGTCGAAGCGCGCTAAACGCCTGTCAAACGTTTATTAATCAGTCCAATTTGTCAAATTGTGAAAAAAAAACGAACAAAATATTTTTTTTTTATTTCTCTATCGTTTTTATACGTTGCTTATTTGCTCGAACTGATTCGCCCACTTCAAGGATGTCACTGATTAAAAACTCACCCTGTATATTATAATATAATTCTACTCAAATAACCCGGTCTACCCTATTTGGGCCGCATTTCTTGAATGGAGCGGCGAAATTCACGATTGACTGTATATGTACCATTGCATGAAAGTTACGTGCAAACACGCAATTGCCTACCGCGTATCGACGGTTAGCACGTGCAAACAGCCAGGAAGATTATCGTACAGCATGTGGGACACCTCTCTCAGCTGATCTTATCGCTTATTGATATGGTACCCACATACGTCTAGAGGAATTCGGCTCACTAGTAACAATTAAATCTTTGATAGGAAAAAATAAATAATGAATATTATGTAAATATGATATTATAAAATCAACACTTGGGTAAATATGAGATTAATTAATAACAGATCATGAGAATGGCTCAATTTTTGATGCATATTCGAGGTTTGAAATTGAAGGAAATGCTTTTAAATATATTTTTTTTGATGGTATATTATAGTACAAACATTATTAAAAGGTTGTATTTTATGTCAAAACCAAAAATATATACTAAAATTTTAAACCATTAGGGCATTAGAGGTACATACAACAAATAACCTACCTGTTCGGGTCATATCCAGACAATCGATTGAAAATGTCGAGATAGATTTGCAAGTACTTAGATTTGCCAGTACCTAATTCAATTCGCAATAACTGATATTCTAGCCGTCACTATAGGAGTACGCCAAGGTTTAATTCTTGGACCACTCTTATTCATAATTTATATAAACGATCTGAGCCTAAATTTTTCTAAATATGTCCAAGTTCGCAGGCAATACCAGCGCTATAGATGAAGGTGATAATATTAATATTCTAACTGCCAAAACCAACACATACCTATCTTAATATATATACTTGCGTACAAAATTAACTATTAAACTTTGTTTACCACATGGCAGCACGCTATCTAAAATAAGTCGTAATATATAGGTACAGGCGTAAGTCTAGTTAGATATGTGACGTTCCTCAGGTTGCATGGGATTGGGATGAATAATTTTATCGCTTTATTTTAATTTAAGGGTATTCGTTTTTCCCTAATGTAATTACCCTACACGCCATGACTTGACATGAGCCTTACTCGACATGAGCAAAAAGAACCTTAGAACCACCATCGGTCTCCTCACCGGACACACGACCCTTAGAGCACATCTATTCAACCTTGGCTAGACTGAGAGCAAGGACTGCCGAATATGTGGCGAAGAACCTGAAGACAGCATCGTTAGTCGTTGCCCAGGCCTCGCCACAAAAAGACACAGTTTACTGGGACGAGCCTTTCTCGAACCCAGCGACCTGCCCAACCTGAAGGTCAGTGATCTGTATGGGCTGGTAAACATTACCGTGCTTCTAGCAGACCACTGACTGACCCAACCACAAAGTGGGATTACATTTTGTTTATGTTTACAATTACAAAAGATGTTATAGATCCAGGTAACATTATGGGCTGGATAATAGCCCCCCACTCCTTTTACACTACTACTACTACTTCCCTCATGTAATCTTAGTTGAAATATAAGATATGTAATTTAAATTAAATAAATAGATGAACATAAATAAACAACAAGGTCATATTTCGGTTTCTGCGTGGACTTTTCGGACCACCCTTATATATGTATGTTCCTCGGATGGTGGCGAAATATTCCTTTTGGGCTAATTAGCGACAACTGCATATAGTTCGAGCTTTGATCATACCTATAGCCAATGATCATCATGGCATCGCTCTGGCCATTGCGGTAAACGAATTATGCCGGCATTGAATGAACGCAGTGCCGCGGTGCGCGGCACATTGCATTTTTTCTGGCTGCATCGGCGAACGGGAACAAAAAGCTCCCCAAAGACGAAATCTGTGCAGATGGCTGCTGATCTCCACTCACCAAGGGGGGAATATTTCGGGATATGCAGGTGAGGTGGCACCGTTGCATTTACAGCTCTAGCTTTCACCCGCCCACGCGACCTGTAGGGAAGTGCCTATAGCTCCCCGCGACCTTTGTATCGATATCGATGATACGGGCGTGTAAGTCAAATTATCGACCAGCGGGGTTAATTTTCAAATTGATAGAGAAAATGTCGTATGCGAGATGACGCCATTATCTATCACTTTTTATTTGAGATTCCAGTATGGAATGCGAAAGTGGTGAAAATAGCGACGAAAACAGTAACCGTTTTTTAATCGACGATTAACCCTTTAAGGACCATGAGACATGTCCTATAATTTAAAAAACCATTTTATAAAAATTGGAATACGAATAACTTATAAATTCGTGTTATTTAAAACACCAAAATCTTAATATTGCCAAAAAAAAAAATTAAGTAAAAATTTGTCTAAACATATATTTTTTTTAAAAATAATTGCAAATGACCAACAAACTCTGGTGATATTAAATAAATAAATAACATATTTATCTCAATCCTATTTTTTGTAGTACATACTGGCCCTGAGTTAAATAATAGTAACTTGCATCTCTTATGGACCACATGAACACATATTTCCCTATGTGTCCACGTGGTCCATAAGAGGTGGATTTAAAACACACATGGCAGATCCACTGCTCTGCTGTGCTTAATTTCCACTTATTTATTTTCGTGTTCCTCTGACTAGACTTAAATATTTGTTTCGGTGCAGAACGTATCGACATTTTTAATAATGATAAGCCTCTCCCTACTGCCGAACTTCACATCCGAACTCCGTCCCGTACGATGGCCTTTGTCAACGATCTTCTCGCTGCACCCGGAACTGAGTTCAACATAAGGGAGCCCCACCAAAAAAACCATGCCATCAACCGTCATACAAAGATCACAAACGTCTGCGCTGTTTGTTTTGGACACCTATCATCTGCCGGTAGCAGACCAGATCAGATAATAAATAACAGTCGTCTAATGTTAGCTGCAATATCCATCGATATAATATATCGATGGCAATATCTTCCAGCCAACCGAACACGGCGACCGTACCGTTTGGAAAGTCTAGGATAAAAATCTATATTTTTCCCTAATAACTGCCTGATGCGCCAGAGTTTTGCCAACAGTTTGACAGATAACTTTGCTTAAGTTTTCACAATGTTATGATATTATTGTTATTAATGTTAAATACAATATTATTTCGAACAATATCTGTTTCTTTGCTAATATCTGGGTCGGCTCCATTTAAACTCGAAAAATATCACTTTTGCAGCAATAATTATGGCAATATTAGTCCCACATTTACAGCAATATTACGAATTATACCTATAAGTTTATTTTATATGCGTATACCTAAATAGATGAAGGCCTAAAGAACCCATTCAATAAAGTCCCATTTTTCTTAACTCCTAAATACTATGAGAATAACGTAGTGATAGAAAGTAAAAAAAATCAAAATGCTTTTACAGGCTCCACATTTTCCGTTTTCACCCATTTAAAACATTTGTCGGCAAACGTAACCCATTTAATATGTCGGCAAACGTAACTAAGACAATAAGTCGACGAACATTTTAAATAAATTGAAACCCTTTTCGGATTTAGAAAATTTTTCTTAACATTAGTAAAATTATTTTTTTATGAACTTTATGAAATAGACTAGTGAACCCTGAAATATTTTTTAATCTACTCTTTTAGAGGGTTTGTCAACCTACAGACTTCGAAAATAGGCAGGGGTATTTTATTTTAAATATTACTATGCCTCTTTTTTATTGACATTTCTCCTCGTATATATACAAGATATAGAAAATTTTAGTGGTGTGATAGAGAATATCATTATTTTTGTACCTTTTATTTTGGTAGATATGTAGCTCTGTTGCTTTCGCATGTATCAGTTCTTTAACTGAATGGGAATACGTAGTAGAATAAGTTTTTCTAGTTTTGTCTATAGATTTATTTTCGTCTATATATAGTAAATTATGTATTAGGGGCAGTAAGTGTATGAATTTATGTTGTTTCAATATACAACTCGCGGTCCGGGTTTTGGTTTTTGTCGTCAGGTTGATTGTGACGTTTTTTTTATTTATATTTTGTTAATGAACCAGTTGATAGAAATTCCTACATTTGGCCGGGAAAACATACATAGGTACATATACCTACAAAGTATATTAATGTAAAGGTTGAACATTCAAGTGCAGATTTTATAGGATATATATTGTTATAATATTACCAAAATTTTATGATGTGATAGCAAAAATTCTTCGATAATTTCCCAAATTATCATTTCGACCATAATACTAGTAATCAAACAGAATTTATTTATTTATTTATATAAGTAATGCAAATTTCAAAAATAACAGTAAACAATTTCAGCGTAGGATTTATGCATAGAAATACTTTTAAAATTGAGTCAGAAGCAGAAAAAAGAATACATTGCATAGTCTAGTGGCAACGTCACCTTACTAGGCCGGGAGCTGTTCTAAGGTAAACATTTATTTTTGAATGAGCTTGCACAAATGCCGTGTTCATAAAAATGGCATATATTCCATGTATGCACAAAATAATGGAATTGCAAAACAATATTAAAAATGACTAAATACCTGAATTAAATAATTAAATTAAAGTTAGAAGTGGAAAATTAAAATGACAGCAAATAAATTCAAATCAGAAAAAAACAAAACAATTTAAAATAGTAAAAATAAGAATAAGTAACAGTAAAAATTAGAATAACTAAAAATTAGAATAAGAACAAATAACTTGATAATTTCACAAATTATCATACGGGTAGCAAAAAAAAATATTAAAAAAATACAAATAGTAACAATTTTGTAATAATACTTATAGTCAATCGCCAATAGTATGAATTACGATTATTTAATAGTCATAATCATTTTACTTCATTCCATTGTATTTCTTAATATATAAAACTGGGCACGATGAGTGCAAAAACGTCACATGTAGGAACACGGCTTGTTGATTGTTGAGTGTTAAAATAACTTTTTTTTTTTCTTGGATAACACGAATATTTAAATGATAATATCTAAATTGATAATGACTCGATTAATAATTTGATCAATCGAGTCACTATCAATTGATAGTGATCGATCGATTGATAGTTATCGAATTTAGATAATTGTGATCTTTTTATTTGTCTTCTGTAAAATATGTAATTACAGTCACCGATAACAATCTTTGATGTCAAGCGACGGAAAAAATATTTTTGAAAGCAATGTGAATTTTGACCCCGTCCGAACACATGACAAAAATCGAAGGCGCGCCGGCGCATCGATCCATCGATCCGCACCCTCGCCGTAGATCGCCCCCACTCCGCCCGCGCCGGTAGTCGCGTGTCAGGACACGTGCGCCCGGGCAGATGCATCTCACCCTCGCATATCCACATCCTTTCATGCGCAGCCGCATATTGCACAGGATCAAGATTTATCGCCGGGGATCGATTGGCAAATATAGATCTTAGCGGGGGCGGTGAAAGAATGAAACTTTCTACCCCCGTTCTTGTAAATATTCAAGAAAGACGCTGCTTTTAGTTGCATTGGGATAGATAAAAAAGCTTTACTGCTGGTAAAATAGTGAATATCACTCAAGATCCTTTTTGGGTTAATGTTTAAAATCGAAGACGGATCGCCACGTCTGTGGTACAAAAACTATTAAGAAGGAATAAAATCAGAAAACCACATACCTTTCAATGTATAGGTAATTAAAATTAAATTAATATTACATATTTTTAAATTTAGGTGTTTTGTAATTTCACATAACAATAAATACGCACAGGAAGAAAGGGGAGTAAAGCAAGATCGCCTGCTGTATCACCGTAATTATTTATATTAGCAATGGATGAAGTATTTATAGCGGACCGTAGAGGGGGAAGTAAAATAATTACACCTGGACAAGGATATTGAAATTAGCTATCAGTAATACTGAAGAATGTAAACGATGTGCCTATTTTAACATTATAGGATTTTTTAGAAAGAAACAGAACAGTCCTCAAATAAGTCGGATAAAAAAAAGAGACAATCACAAAAATAGTGATAAAATTTTCAGGACATGATATATTATAAATGAACCAATAGACGGAGTTTAAATTAAAGCAGCAAGGAAATGAAACATTTCTGGACTATCACATGGCCTAAGCCGACGCGCAAGAATGGCAAAAGGTCTTGAAATTACCAAGAAAACCGGTGAAAGATTTACAGTTTTATTAGAGGTAAAAACGAGAGCAAGAAAATAAAACTATTTTGAAATTACCTTTATTTTAAATAGTACTCTAGTTTATATATCTTTATAACGGCATTCTGCATGCCAAAAATCATTTAATATGTGGCCAAAATAAGAGATATTATTTTGCTATGGTCCAACTATCTATACTGACCCTGGAAAACTAGTTCTATTATTTTGAGCACATAATGTCTAATGATATAATGACATACAGCGCGAGTTTTTAATTAGTGACATCCTTGTAGTAGGTTAATCAGTATGACGCACAAAGCAACTTTTAATTAAATTTTTTAGAAAAAACACAAAAAAATATTTTTTTAAAAAAAAAAAAACTTTGGTTTTGTTTTAAAATAACATAAAGAAATATGAGCATGATGCGCTTTCTAGCGGTAGGTAAAAGATCGTTAATATTGATTATTAGCGATGTTTTACGTACCGCAAGATGGCGCAGCGCGTTCGAAGGTTCCCAAACTTTTCTTCAATAGACAAGATTTACAAATTTGACAGAAAAAGGAACAAAAAGAAAAAAAATATTTTTGAAAGTTTTTTGTTTTTATTTTTCACAAATAAATAAATCAAAAGTTGTTTAGTTTGTCGTACTGATTCACCCGCTATAAGAATATCACTAATTAAAAACTCATCCTGTATATAATGTACCCTGTATATTGTATGTATTATAATGTCTGTATTATATTGTATATACCCTGTATATAATTATATACCCTGTATATAATTCCTCCTGTATATACTCACCCTGTATGTAATAATGACATTATAATAAAATAAAAAAAGATTGTTATGTCTCAATCTCAAAAACCGTGACACATGGGACATAGGGTTATGGCTGAAAACTAGGAAATGAATAAAAAGGATAGAAAATGAATGAAATGAAAAGAAATAAAAATGAAACTAGGAAAGTATAATTTTATTCATTGTTATTAAAAATAACATGTCGTTTCGCGTTACGCCTTATTCCAAATCGCTATACATTGCCATAATAAATAAATAATAAATTAATAGTTTTAAAAAAAACACTAAAAACACGCTTTTGGGCTATGATACGATATTCACATACACACGGCTATGATACGATATTCTATCATGGAATGCCAGCGTCTATCTTCCGGTTTCATCATCAGACCTTGAAACCTAATCGTGGTCAAAGTTCATTCCAAGACTTGTCTAACAAGTCCAAACACAGTTATGATACGATGTTCCATCATGAAGTTCCAGTTCATATCTTCCGACTCCATCATCAGATCAGTTCGACAGTACCATATTATTGTATTGTCATCAAAACTACATACAGCTGCCAATTTTCATGACGCTACGATCCTTGGAAGATGGTTAAATTAGTTACCTTAAATTCCATTACATAGTTAGTTACATACAGGTCGACCTAAAAAAAGCGTGTTAAAAATAAAAATTACCGGTGTACCAGGTCAACGTGACTCCTTGCTGGGGTGTATTTCTGTGTGGTAACCACATGGCTTGGTAACCGTTTTCTAACCACAGTTTTCTGTTTGTTAACCACATGGTTATTACGACTATATAGGCGGTTAAATCAAACTTGCTAAACGATTTAATTAATTCTTATTCTCGATAATGTGTATTCCGTTAAACGACCCTCTTTAAGCATTATGAAATTATACGAATAAAAAGTGGTACGGTCAGGTCAGAATTTTCGATCAATGGAAATAGTATCGGCTGCCCTTCCCGAATCGCTGTATAATGACGAACGAGTGGATCCTGTTTCCCACGATGCTGGTTTGTCGTTCTCACAGGAGCGACGCACTTGCTTCCAGGATCAACTTTGACCGCGTGAACCTGCCGACTTCCTTCGGTTTCTGAACGTTTTTTACGCGTTTCTCACGAATTCCGCACCCAGAGAGCGTCGGTTTTTTTGTGCTACGAAAGACTCTACCGTCAGTTCTTTTTTAATTACGATTTACATGACAATCGCGAATGAGTCGAGAGGATAGTGACTGCGTGTTTTAATCCCATGTTTTTTTGTTTCATCAAACGACTTTTGGGCAACGGTTATAGCTTTGTCTTTTTTGGCATAGAATGAAGAGTTTTTATTAGATGAGATAAAAAGTCTCTTATTATGTCTGAGAAAATCAGTTGTATATTTTTTTTAAATCTCTAGGCAATTCTTTTTTTTTTTGGTTGGATCTTTTTTTTTTGGTCACATAGGAGAATCACTATAGCGTTATTATTGTAGTTAGATTTTGCCCGTTGTAGTGTATTGCTTTATATGTAACTAGCTGACCCAGCGAACTTCGTACCGCCTAACAGTCAATGAATGTCGTGTTACAGATTAGCTGAATTTAATTTATGATTTTATGAAAGTAATATAATGAATACAAAATAAATATTAAGTTCACTACTTTAATAACACAAAAAGAAATATAAAAGTACAAAAATTAAGTATATCAATCGCATGTCAGCAGGACATGATTGAATTAAACTATTTACATATTGTGCAGCATGGGATGAACTCGGTTTAATCGAAGCACCCTGTGATATACGACCGTTTTTGTTTTTTATCAGGCGCAAGAACAAATAAAACGGATGATTTGCTGACACGTAAACATGCCACGTACAACTGACCATGACAAAAACACGGATTTACATTTTGTATGGCAAAAAGGTTTTTTCTTTTATTTTATTTTTTCGTCAATTCTCCAATTTTAATAGTTATTCTGCTATGGAGACAAATACTACAAATAAAAAACCATACACATCGGTCCGGCCGTTCTCGAGTTATAAGTGTTCGAACAAACCCGACTTTGTTTTATATATATATTTTAATTATACATCAATGGCTAATCTTAGAAAGAGCACATGTACATATTACTATTAAATTACTCTATTTAATGGAATACTCTATGTATCTAAATACATATTGCCATCTGTTACATCATTCTATCCCGTGTATAAAATACGTTTATTCTAAAAAGGGCACAAGTACAGTCCTAGTGTGTTATAATTGTCAAGTAAAATTAGGTACATGTTAAATGTTAGATCGAATCAGGCCATACAACCAATATATATTTATTTGTATATTTGTAATGTAAATATTTCCAATTAAAAAGAACGCTTACCCATTACTAATATTTCTGTTTCGGTCTTTATTGAAATAAGTGTACATGAGCCCTTTCTGTAATTCTCACGATTATGGTCTTTTTAGTTTTTGATATCATCGTAATTAGCCTTTGCCTGATCGGATTTAGCTATTAGCCTGAGTAGTCTGATCTGTGGTATCCAGTCGTTTCCTAAGCAATAGATTGTAAAATAATTTATAATTGGCATCCATATTTACTGCTATTCTGTAAAGCTAAATCAAGTGCATTGCTTTTTTATTTCTATATGCGTATTTCGTTTTAGTGGTTGAAAAGCTATCAGAGATTTTGCCAAAAATATAAAATATTTATCTCGGAAACAAACTATACATACATATTACTGCCAGACCATACATACATATTTTCATTCCTCAGTTATTAATAATGGTATCATAGATGGAGCAATAAAATTAGATTAGATAGATAAAATTAGACAGTATACATCTCTTAGATGTAGGCAATCAGTTCTTTCCATAATTTTTTCGGCTTTCTTTAAATTTATTTATTATTATTTATTTTATTTTATTTATTTAGGTACATAGGATTAGGTATACAGTTCATTCATAGGTCATGTAATCTTATAATAATTATATAAATTATTTAATAATTAATATAGGGAGGTTTAACACATCTTACATGACCTTTACTGCCAATAGCACATCTAACTAGGCGATAATTTGGCCCGTCTCTAGATGTGCATATTTTTATGCAATTTTAAGAAATGAAGTGTTTTTTTAAAATAAATTATTTGGACCCACCACCTGTATATACACATAAATATACCAATTTTATAAAAAATATAGCTATGTAATAAATATATACATTTATAGTTGTAAATAACTTCTCTTTCTGGGCATAGACACCCATTTAAGTTTAAAATTATGAAATTGAAGTAAATATAAAAATAAAAAACCTATCATAAACCTTTAGATAGAAATAATTAGTAAAAGTATTAAACTTACAAAATAAAGAGATACGGATATAGCTTTAAAAATAATTTTAAATTCGATTAAAAAGCACAAGTTTTTTAATAGATAAAATGCAAAACATTTCAATTTAAAAAAACGCGGTAATATGTCGTAGTTTTCAGATTAATAATATGGAGTAGTTTTCGGGCGTAAGAAAAATGTTTATAATTATTAATCTATAATAACGTCGATGAGTTCACCCAATGAGCATCACCGAATAACGAAAACAATATCTATCTGTTTTATTCTTAAAGTTAGTATTCCGTAATATCATAAAGTAATAATGGTATTTTTTAATATGCTTGATTATTAAAATTTTTTTTTTTTTTTAATTCAAAATTCTTTATTTATCTATAATATTACATGTATTTTTAAAATTCAAAGTCATCCTAACTAGGCCTCGCCTGTACTAAGGTAGGCTTAATATAAAAGAAGGTATAGTAGTTTTCGTAACTTGCTGTATTATCTTTGTATTATTATGTTACATTTGAGAAGTTAGATATGTCTCCAAAATAAGAAAACGTAAATAATATTAAATTTAGGTATATACGTATAAATATACACTTACATACATAAATAAATACGTATATACTTTATAGATAAATATAAAATAATACTATATATAATATATATACATATATTTCACAAATCGTGCTCTATTTTAATATATATGTTATTAATGTCTCCGTTTCTTGTCGACCCATAGTCAAAAGTGACTTAGTTAGGTTTTTCTTTACGCCGTGACTATTCCTAGATTTCAGTCCTGCAGGAAAAATACTATTCATTTTGTTGAACAGTCGAGGAGCAATGTAAGAAAAGTGTTTTTGTGCAAAACTTGTTCTCTTTTTTTGGATTAAGTGCTGTCTGGTTGTTGTTACTCGTGTTCCTTTATGGTGTGTTGAATATAGATGATAATTGTCATGATTATAGTAGTAGAATTGCTTATCGATGTAATATTAATAATTAGCAGGTGGTTGCAATAAGCTTTCCTCTTTTCGAAGTATATTCCGTAAACAAAGAGTTACATTAAAATAGTGATTATTTGCAAAAAATATGGTTAGTTAAGAATGCCCCTTTTTACACGACTGCTCGACAAAAAAGGAGTGTAATGTGTTCAGGGTTCATCTATGTATATTTACCGTTTCTTTATTCCACCACAATTTCTAAACGATTAAACCGCTTTAGAAGTGTGTAGTATTGTTAGAAGCAATGTTACCTGAGTGGCATAGGATACCATTAAGTGCCCAAATATCCAGTAAGTAATTAGCTCAATGTCCAATTGTCCAAATATCAATACATTGACATAAATATATCGTGTGTTGTTTCAAATAAAGTACATTGCGTAAATATAGGTACATGTACATGTACATATGGATAAATACTTAAACCACAAATACTAAAACCACAAACTTAATATAACCACTATAAACCACAAATAAAATACCCGTAATAAAAATAATTATAAATACAATAGTTCACTTTCTGTAACGTTAGTCGTGGTTTATATTCTATTCAATATATTTACTTGTTTTGAGAAGTGATTGCTTTTTTAGCAGGTTTAAAATTTAAAATATTTCTTCATTGCCCTAGATTACAAATGTGACTCCGCGCCAATGAGAAAAACCGTTCAGATCGTCTTCGTTGAAAGTATCGCTTACACGGTGGTTTATTCCTGCAAAGATCCGATCACACAAAGGCGCAATAATTAAACTTTATAATTTCTCCGAGGACGAGAATGGAGAATAAAGGTCGAGGCAGGATTGGACCTGACCCGGATCGGGACCCGAGGAGAGGAAACCGTTACGAGTATCCTTTAATCAATGCGACATCAGAAGCAGGTAATAACGGGTACCTGACAGAATCCTCTGTCTATTAATCCCATTCAGGACGATAGAATCGAACGCAGACACAAAAAAAATCAACAAACCAGATCCCGAGATGCACTCCTTTGTTGCTCCCAATTTTAATGGGAAGTTTATACGCTTTATCGGTGGGATGACTCACACGATCGGAGAATTAATATTGATAAACGGCATTAGCATCATTAAGAATTTTAAATGGGGCAATACTTGTCTGTAGATCGTGTGATAGAAACACCGATATTGTTATTAATAGATCACGATTTTGAATGAGTGTATTTTAGGAAGCCCCATCCCGTTACCGATATATAATTTTGCAAAATCTATAGACAGGATGATTTTTAATTAACCGGCATCCTTTTAGGGGTTAAATCAGTCCGAGCAGGTAAGCAACTTTTGATATAAAATTTAGGAAAAACAAAAACAACCAAAAAAAATGTTACACTATTTTTTGTTGAAAATATTTTTTTTCCACATTTTTTTATCAATAGTTGCTTACCTGCTCGTACCGAATAACCAGTTCAAAGAAACCGGTTAACCCCTTGAGTATGATACGACCAAATCTGGTTGTGAAACAATTATCCGTTGAGTATGATACGACCAGATCTGGTTCCGCGTTTTTTTCACTTCTTTGACGTTCTCATATTTATTCATAATTATCTAATTGTTTTACAAAATGATATTTCAATATTCTATATTCGAAATTTCAATGCAATCATTGTGCAGTTGTTCTTTTTATGATTGGTGTAGTAGTTTCGTAGTTATAGTACTTTAAGGTCGATGTCGCCGAAAATCTTGCAAAAGAGACAGATGCATCCATGAAAATACCCATTTACTCCAAGGGTTAATTTAAACTCACCCTATACCTATGCAAAAATGGATATTGGTATATCTGTCTGTAGCGATTGACCGATCACTATGAAAGTTGACGCATGTCTGTATTTTTTCATTGAGAAGATTTCATGATATCAGCTTTGCTGTGACTTACCACTAGATGGCACTGCACCACGTCAATTTCTATACCGCTTAACCGATCGCCGTGAAAATTGCTGTACATGGACATTTGAGCTCACATAATATTTTCGCGCTATTAACTGCATTATAACTCGCAACCAGATGGCGCTGCAGCGAACTTCTATCCTTTTAACCCATCGGCGTAAAATATGTACATAGACATTTGAGCATGCATAATATTTTCGCAATATTAACCGTATTGTAACTCGCCACCAGATGGCGCTGCAGCCAACTTCTTTACCGTACATTCAACCCATCGCCGTGAAATTGATAGACGTATTTGTTGAGCACGGATAATATTTTCGCGTTATCCACGTTGTAGTAACTTACCACTAGATGGCGCGGCAGTAGGTCAACTTTTATATCGTTCAACCGATCGCCACGAAAATTTTATAAATTCGAAATTGGAAGGAAAAGCGATTAACATAGGCTCTTTGG
This sequence comes from Micropterix aruncella, assembly GCA_944548615.1. Lineage (NCBI taxonomy): Eukaryota > Metazoa > Arthropoda > Insecta > Lepidoptera > Micropterigidae > Micropterix > Micropterix aruncella. The sequence continues at coordinate 13,945,611 of OX155951.1, forward strand.
GGGGGGGGGGGAGAAGGAGGAGTGGGAGGGGGAAGAAAACGGATACCCGAGCATCGCCGGGTAACATTCCACTGTTTATAAAGCGTGCTCTTATTTATATTATTAAATATATATACATTTTTTGAACACGTAAATTGTTTAAAGTTGTTTGTAAAAATATATATAATAACAGAAATATATAAAAAACGTTTAATAAAACATAAACAGTCTGGAATATAATCAGCAATAAAACTGGTAATAGAAAAACTCACAATCATACATTTCAGTTAAAGATAAATAATATGACGATTACTTACGATGTAGAAGTACCAGACGCATTTAGGGCTTAATCATTATTATTCCTTTCATCCATATTATTAGCCTAAAATCATCTACAGACCTAGCGAATGTTTATTTGCACGGTAATTCGCCTTTATATATTTCAAATTTATTCATGTTGTAGTCCTACACATTATTTGAAAATTTTCATTGATTAATTTAAAGAAAGGTTAAGATATATGCGGTTTAAAACTTTTTGTTAATTCCATTAGTCATACTACTACCCTACTATTCTTAATTCTTATTCATACTACTGCCCTATTAATGCCCTATTAATAATAATATTATTCAGTATTAACGGATTTATAATTTATTAAATGTTGGAAAGGACGCCATTTTCAAACAAAGTGCTAAAAATCCCTAACCAGCTTTTCAAATCTCATTCTTCTTCTTCTTCTCGAAGTGCCTCTCCATTACTGGAGGTTGGCCGTTACCTCTGAATACTTTTGTCGGTCTTGCGCCATCCGGAAAAGCTGTTCCGTACTGGTGATCCCGGTCCAGTTTTCCACCCGGGGATTCTTAGCACCCCTGACCCATTAAAGGGCCGCCGGCCACTCGGGGCCATGGCTATTTTTGACTTTTCCATTGCTAACTACTAGGGATATATAGTCCAGTGGTCTCCCGTTGCCTTCTGAACCAGACATTTTAGGTCTATTTAGGACCTTAGGCCGCTGAGACCTCTTCAACCGGTTGCCCAGTTGGTAATGGTTATACCTCCATTGACTCGGTCTTTTGCTATATACTTTTGCTTCCCATTATAATTAGACCGATATGCAAAAGGCGATCGAGTACATTCGGGACGCGTCCTGTGTCAACCGCAGGATAATCTAGACTGCATAATTGCACTTTTTTCTATGCATTTAATAATTATAATTATTATTTATTGTTGATAAATTCAATCTGAAGATCAATTCAAATCTCATGGGATGATCTATTTGTGTACGTAAATCAGTTGGTTGTGTAATTTGTAAGATACAGCGGGCACATAAAAATACACAGTCACTCGAAAATACACACACATAAACACACACACACACACACACACACACCCACGCACACATACATATACATATGCACATAGCCACATACGCACAAAAAGGGAGACAAAAAAATCCAGAAATCATTGTTTGGATTCTCAAGAGCTCAAAGTGCAGATTTCGCGCAATTCGGGATTGCAGTGAGATTCGGTGCATATTCGAATTCTAAATTTTGCATGAGTACAAGACTTTTTCCCTATTCGCATACTTTGTGTAGGTACCACGATGTATTTTTTGGGGTCAAAATGTTTGATAGTATTTAAAAAACACGAGCCAGGTCGTTTAATATATTTAGGTACTAGCTGATCCGTGCCCACTTCGTTGGGCGGTAAAACTTTTTACTTGTGATGAAATTGTGAGTGTAGTTCGGTTAGTTCTGAGTGCTATGATTTATTTCCTGACTGCCAAAAGAAGGGTTATATTTTTACTGCATATGTATGTATGTATTTACATGCCAATTTGACTATATTACCGTTATTTGTGACTGTCTTCTTGCGAGTGCCTTATTTGTGAGTGTCTTATCTCTTTAACCATTTATGCAGTAAAAGTTAAAAGTCTTTTGTTGTAAACACTTGAGACGATAAATTTACTTATTTTGATATGAATTCATAATTGTTGATAATATGACCAATAAACATGAGTTAACGATTTAAATTATGTTTTTAATAATAATATAAAAAACTACATTAAATTTTAATATAATATTGAAATTTTAATATAAATATAAAATTTAGACATAATATTCTGTCGCTGACTTTTTTGTAGGCATTACCAAGCTCTACAACTTTTCTCTAGAACTTAATCATATATCTTCCATCGTTAAGGCAGCGTTAGTTAGAAACGTTTTGGTTCGACCGTTTTTTCTCCGACTTACTTTGCAAATCCGACTACCACGAAAAAGTCTTTTCAGTTATCGGATTAATATATAGCCTATGACACTCACAAATAGCGTGGATTTTTATTAGCAAAAGAATTTTAAAAATCGGTTCAGTAGATCCAGAGATTACTTCCTAAAACCTCACAAGCTTTCCTCTTTATAACATTAGTATAGATAAATAAATTCCTTTTGTGTGACTCTGGATTGTTCCCCCTTTCCATCTATCAATAAATCTTTCAAAGAGATAAATCACTAAATGGTATGCCAAATTATTGTTCAAAAGAACATTAATATGCACGATTATAAAATAGGTCAATGCTTGAATAATCTATCATATGAATGTATAAATAGAGAGAATGGCATAAATTTACCTAAACAAGAAGTTGAAAAGCACGTGAAAGAAAAGTGAAAACCCCATAAGAAAATATTGCGCAGACATTAGAACAATATTTATATTAGCATATCAATAAGGAAAATAAAATTATGATACTGGTAATATTCTAGAACCAAAAAAGGACACAAGAAGATTGATCGTGGTAAATCGTATTATACCCTATTGTATAGCGATTTTATTGCACAGATTTTAATATCCTAGCAGACAGAGAAAGAGGGATCGATTGATGATCTCGAACTGATTTTGAAGTATTCAGTTCAATTGAAGGATTACGAAGCCGTTTATTGTGGAGCCGCGTTATCGTGCTCCTATTTACGTCTTTAGTTAGAAACAGACTGGAGTGCTATATTTTACGTTATAAAGGTTTAAAAGTCGCCCGCGTGGCCATTTTCTATTGCCCTAATTAACTTCGAATTAACGAGATATGGTGTTGGCGTAAAATGCTAAGAATCACTCATGGAAGAACTCGGCGTCCAAGTGAGGCTCTCCACCGTATGCATGAGAAGGGTCCTGCAGTTCTTCGGTCATGTTGCCAGGAGAAACCCAGAGAATTTGGAGAAAATGCTTTCCGGGGGTCAAGTGGAGGGAAGAAGAAGCAGAGGCAGATCACCGGCCAGATGGAACGACCTCACCAAAGAAGTTACAAAAGGGTCAATACAATCTGCGACCCTCCATGCAGAAGACAGGTCGAAGTGGAGGGGCCTCGTAGGCAAACTGTTGTCTAGTGGCCACGATCCTCAGTAATGAGGGAACGACGGAGAAGAAGAATTAGCTTCACTATACTCTCTTCTCTCTTTAAAACTTCTCTACTACACTACTTGTCACTGATCATTCCTTTTTATACAAATTGTGTGTTTAACAGTTTAACCTACATTGATTGATGTGCCTATGTGATAACTAAATTATATTATGTCCAGCAATTTATGAGTTTATCGCAATCTAAGAGTCGGACAGAATGTCTAAAATCCGCACGCACGGCTGTTTCTCATCCACTTATCTCTTAATTCGCCACTGTTCAGCCAAAAAAGGAGTATTATATATTCAGGATTCATCTACAAGATGGCGCAAAATTAATCATCCAATTTTGTTTTTGATTAACTTTTTTAATAAATAAAAAAATAATATTTTGAGTGACGGTAATATTTCTTTGGACCTATAAATTTTTTCTGTTAAGTGGAAAAGAGCACCAGTGTTGATACACATTTGTGTCGTATTTTTATCGCATAGGGTGATTAATTTTGGTTAGGGTGATTAATTTTGCGCCACCTTCTATGTATGTTTTCCGTTTCTTTATTCCACCATAACTACTAATCGCTCACACAGATTTAGAAATACGTGGTATTGTTAGAATCGTTATAGGTATGTATCATCCTGAGTGTCATACCTTAACTGTCCAAATATCAAGTAAGTAGTCTAAATGTCCAAATTAACATAAATATATGTTTCGTGTCAAAAGAATGGCTTGATTTAGTACATTCCAAAAATATGTATGTATCTATATAGATAAGTACATAAAATACAAATATTTCATTAAAAAAAACGTAATCAAAATTATTATTAAATACAAGAGGCTTTCTAGCTAGACGATCAAGGATGCTTGTCCAGCATCGCGTCACGGACTGGGAAGGGATCATAAACCGCAAGTAATATGCATTTTTTTTTAATATTTACCAACAATGCCTAATTTTGTAGTTTATTCCAGGGAGTCACGTTAATTAGACTTAATTGATTGATGAATAACTTGACTCCCTGGTATGCAATTACAAAATTAGGCATTATTGGTAAATATAAAAAAAAAATATTTTCGTATTTCCTGCGGTTTACGATCCCCTCCCAGCCCGCGACGCGATGCTTGACAAGCATGCTTGATAGTCTAGAGAGCCCCTAACGGTAGTCGTGTTTTTATTCCTTTTTATATATTAACTTGTTAGATCTATTGATAATATTACACATAAACATTTGGTTGTTGAGATGGCGCGATTAAACAGTCAGTCAGACAGAAAGACAGATGCTTTTTGGGGGCTTTGTTTTGTAATTTTTAAATTATATACCTAAATATGTATAATAAAGTACGATTTATTATTGTAACGTAAGTAACAAAGCATTGTAACTTATTATAAGTAATAGATTAGTAAAAAAACGTTTACATTGTTATAATAATAATATTGTAAATTTGCGGTGAAAGCTGATTACCAAGAGGAAAATCGCTTTTGTTAGAATTATAATATAATAACTTCAATACATACCTAATTAAAGTGACAGAAAATAACCCAAACCCCAAAAAAGTACAGTTATTTGTAGTAATTGAATAACAAAACTATACGAAGTAAAAAAAACATGTTTTGAATAATTCATAGTAGTAATTAAAGAAAAACTTTAAACTCATCGAGGAGTAAGGTCTTAAGGGTCACACTCGCAGCATCCCTTATATTTTTATAGCGTATTGGCGACATTCAGACCATTGATGAGTAAGGAAACATCTGCTCGTTTACGGTGCGTTGACCCGCCTCACGGACAAAAAATCATTTTGAAAGTCACCAATAATTCTGACATATGAACGGGAACAGGTACCGTGGCGTCCAACATCTTGCGCTCGAGCGGAAACTAGAAGCAAAACAGAAATGTGTTGACTGAACCAAAAAACAAACGAAATAACGGAAATCAGTTTTTTTGGAATTGAAGGACTTAAATAATGTCGTGATACATTATAGGTTCATGTTTTATTTATTTATTTGTTTATTATTCGTTTATTACTAATCAACATTACAGTAAAACCAAGACATTGAAAAGTAAAATTACTAAAAATATCACCGTAAGTATACAAATAGAATGAAACTTAAAATACTAACTATCATATAAGAATAAATAATTAAAAGCCTGCAATTTAAACGAGTGAGGGTTGGCGGTAAAAATATCAAAATCTGGTGCAATCGAGTGAATTTTATTTGAGCGCCGCAAAGCACGCGCCAACAAGTTTCACCTCGTAAGGTTAGTGCGCGAGAACGGCTCCGCGAAAAGATGGTGGATCGAGCACGAAGATAATTATTTGGTACGAAAAGATTCACCTTGGCTAGGAAGCTAGGGTTATCACTTTTACCACAAATTAGATTCAAAACATAGGACATGGTCAACATTTCTCTTCTGAGACAGAGAGAATTATAGCCGTGGTAAATGCAGTCGGATACAAAAATGGATAATATCCGTACTCCTTGAAGTACAAAAATCTCAAAAAACATTTCTGTACCTTTTCCAGCATGAGGGTATAGATATCTTCATGCGGATTCAAAATAGCTGCATTCGTTTCCATGCGACTTCTAACAATCGAGTTGTACAACGTGCGCATAACCCGAATATTGAGCTTGAAAGAAGTTGTAGATAGTTGCTTAATGTGTTCCTTAAACTTTAACTGGGGATCGAAAAAAAATCCCAAGTCCTTGACTTCAGTCACCCTGGGAAGAACACATCCAGCGATGGAGTAATCATACATCAGATGAGCAGGCGATCTTGTGTACGTCCTCACTCAACATTTGTTAATATTGAAGTGAAGGTTACGAGCTTGGCTCCATGCATAAACTGCATTAATATCACGTTGGAAGAACTCGCAGGCCTCAGCACTTCCAGCAGATAAAAATAATTTGACAACATATGTAGTAAAGATTATATGTTTTTTTTACAAACCTATGAAAGTTATAATATTAAATAAAAACGAGGTGTATTCTTCTGTCAATACTTTTGTATCGATATTTGCAGTTCTAGGCTTATAATGAAACAAGGTTGTTTTACTAACACAATTTACTGATTAACACAACCTAGCTTCGATGAATCTGGGTTTGCGGCATTATCTAAAATTGGTGCATTAAAATTAGCGACATCTGAATTCCAGTTGGATATCGATTTGATTGACTGCATTGGTTTCAAGTTCATTTTTACTTATTTGGTTTCCGATATCTCTACCTTTTCTACGACACATCTGGTAATGTGAGATTGTCGAAACCCTGCCCTAAATTCGGCATTTGCATTATGCAAATCTGGATGCAATATATACAATCTATTGTTTAAAAATAATATAAATCAATGGTCATTTAAATTAGGGAGGTCTAAATCCGAAAACTTGTCTTGTAAAGCGTATATATAATGGCTGATTTTAAAGCTAATATTGTATACATATATAATATTGTATACATACATAAAGTATTATGCATATAATCATAATATATCGTACGATATTTCTTATTTTTCGCAATATTTTTATAATCGTATTTATATAATTGTATTCTAATATAAATATGTTTATACCATAATATATTTATTATTTATTATAATCGAATTTTAGTATCTATGTACTTACCATATTATTACATAAATATGATTAGGAATATACATTGTAATATTTATACAGATTATTATATTATATTATATATTTAAATTTGTTATTAGGTACATTTACTATTTCTAAAAATAAAATGTTAATCAATTTAGTTCTTTATAAATTAAATCGCTAATTTTAATTGTTTACTCTGACCCGCATAGATACAGGACAGTACATTCCTAGTTAGGTGGGCACTGACCATTTGTCACATTTGCGTGTTAAATTTTTCCGAGTTACTTTAGTTAATTGGTATTAATGTGGCTATAAAAAAATATGAATAAAGTGCTAAATAAATAAATAAATTTAAAAAAGTTAGCCAGAGAACTGATAAACTGGTAACCGAAAATCGAGGACCAGTAAATTGTGAAATTAACCAGTTTTTGGTCAATTTGTGTAATTGCGAAATCTTCTGTCTTTTTTCTTTACGATTTTGGGTTATTCAGGTCCATCTTTAAAGTGGCATATTACAATTTTAGTCGTTGGTATCAGAGGGGTCTTTTATTATAAAAACGGCCAAAAAGCAGGAGAAGCTAGGAGAGAGAGGGACACCCCATAGAGGATGTACGGTCTGTCCTTTTGTGTGGAAATCACAATTAAAATATACCTTCGGATATATTGTACTTGCCAAATTTTTATTCCTTTCAGGACCGGGTGCGATACCGAGAAGCGTCCTTTTGACGCAAAGGGACCAGGACAAAAGCGCGAGCAGCAGGTTGATGCGCGAGCACAATGACACTACGATTCGATCAAAGAACGTCTCAAGCCCCTAGAGACTTAGCGAGCGAATCTGAGATTTCTGCGAGAAGACGGAGCGGTTGAAATTGCATAGGCGGTGGATCGCCGAATCTCAGCTGATGCTGCTGCGGAGGTTGTTTGTTGACGGCAGCTGCTTCTTGATCTTCAGTAATGCAGACCGACGGAAGTTTGCAGACTGATGATGGCAGAATTGACGATCTTTCAAAAATTCTTTATCTTGAATTAAACATTTTCATTATTTTGGGAGATTCAGGATATCTTGTTAGGCTATCTGTACTCCGCTAGGTATGGCACTATCTATTGTCATGGCGACTTGTCAAATTTGATTAAATAAAATCAGAGCCAAGAAGCATTGCTTCTTTTCCTATTCGACTTGGTTGTTTTCCTCAAGTTGTTTGAGGAATACACCAGGGACTTTTTTAACCTATTGTTTAAAGAATTAAAAAATCCCACTGTATATTACATCGTAGTAACTTCATACATTCCATTACAAATTTCATAAACATAACACAGCACTCACGCAGATATACATACACAAAATATTTGGATTAAATTACACTATATCTTAGTCACATAATCCGCGATAATATTCGCTATTTTTTTTTACATTTTTTCACTAGTTATAATTGATAATTATTATCTAGTCACACTGTACTTTTAGGTATAACGAATTTGGCGTCCTAATTGGAAACTGTTTTTGGAAATATTATATTTATATATTTAAATATCTACACATTAAATAATTAAAAAAAATAAATTTGATACTGGAAAACTTGAGGTATTAGATAAGATTAAATACATCGGGGTCTGGGCTTTGGATCCCAGGGACTATGCGTCCATGGCAGATCTTTTTTGCCTCCGTTTGCTTATAGTTTGTTCCCGAGTCTAGTGTTTTCTACAAACTCTAGTTACTTTGAGAGAATAATTTCTTCGATCTCCCTTGGATCCTAAACTTGCCTTCCCAAGTGTCGTCTCCTTAACAGCATAACTGCGTCCCACACTCACAGAAAAAAAGGACTTATGTCTCCACTTACTCAAGAGAGAATCTGCATAGGTCGGTTTCAGATAGTCCCATCCGATGTAGATGACATCGATATACAAGGCCTAGATTTGCTCTCAGGTACATATATCCGTTGAGCGTATAAACATGTGCCAGAAAGAAAGCAATACATTAAACAGTATGCGAGAGAATAGCTCAGCAATATTCGTAGCGGGATCGCTCACATCGGGAAATACTGGCGGAACTACTGCTGGCGGCGATTCGTATTGGTATTGAAATGGTCATTTTCGCGCTCGAAAGGTTTATCTAGGCCCTTATATATCGATGGTAGATGAGTAATCAACATGCAGTGACCCGCGAGGATTTTTGTAAATATGCGCAGCTGGTTCCTGATTTAGTAGCTTAGAAGTTTTTTCATTAGCTTTTTCCCAACATTTGTTCCTGTTTTGATGAGTCTGTCTTTTTATCCTGTTCGTTCAACCTCTGGGTTGCTGTGGCCTTTCATACACCACAGAATGGTTCCGGAGCTTTTATTAGTCGAATTATGATTAGTCGAACATGAGGCGTACAATTAATTATCTGCAACTTGTTAATGCGGTCAAAATATAAACACATCACAGTTATATTTAATCGTATGATCACCTGCATGGATCAGCAAGTTCATAAGTTCCTTTCTTCGATGACTTTCGATAACAATAATTAAAGGTGTAAATATTGGAGAAAAATCATCTTCTTCAATGCAATCGAAATCTCCAACTCATCTATTACTTAACGCATTTTTCACTGGTGCCTGAGATCGAGCACGTGCTTCGCTCAGATGCTGTAAAAAGCCCCACAGCCACGCCGTGTCCGTTGACGATTTTATGTTCACCGCATATTGTGTCGATCAGCCTAACAAGGAAAATATATCGTAGCAGTTATTTTTTACTCGGCGCCGAGCGTTAGGTACTTCCAACTAAGGCAAGAGGGGAGAAAAGTGTTCCCCCAGAATTCTCCACTCGAGAAGGGCGATATCTTTAGAATTATATGATACATGTACATACCTATATATAAACAGAAAGACGTTTTGATTTTATCGCAAGTTTTAATTACGAATAAGAACGACATTTCTCACTCAGAAGGTTTATAGTATCTTTTTGTAAAGGAGACATAGGATGATTAGCCACCTAATTTAAAATACACATATAGAGGTGAAAGTATGTTTAATAGCACAAATAGGTGTTAATTCAGTCTCAAAAAAATCTTGTCTGCTATTCGTTGGATATAGGCTATATATATACAATACACTTACCTGACTAGTCTTAACTTACGCTTCATAAACAATGGATTAAATGTCTCTAAACGCAAAATATATGGCGTATAATCTGTATAATCGTGTGTAGTTGTGACAGTCCTGAAAATCGGAAGGTTGAGGTGGTTAGGTTATGTGAAAACAAGAGCTGTCAACTACAATGGGCGAACCTGTCACATAAGGAAGTTTTAACGTTATTAGAAATTTCTGTCTCCCGTGAGGTGAGCGTAGTAGACTTGCGTAGTAGACACTGCCTAGTTACTCCACTCGCCCCTAAGAGACCAACGCCGTACCGCGAGATAACCAGGTTAATCACACAGTGCAGCGGTTAGACACTCGCGCCCTTACTTCCAGTTGCAACCAAATTACTCCGGTCTCCCGACTGGTTACAGGTCCGAGGTCGCTTGCGCGATCCTCTTTTTAACGAGCGGTGATTCAGTTTCTACCGAATCTATCTTGGACCACGGCATCCGTTGCCTGGTTGTTCACCCGGTATCGTGTAGCCGAATGGTCGTTTCAATCGGCCGTTGCCGTAAGGGCAACAACTGCCCTCGCTCTATAGGAGACGGTTCTGTTTCCATACTCCCCAGGCGGTCGGTCAGATTTCACAATCGATTGGCTGACGCCGCACGGTCTGCAAGCCATCCAGGAGCGCTCGAAGGTTGACTCCTAGGGGAAACTGGCCTGCAGGCCAGAGTCCTACCCGGGCTCACACTTCTGAGTGGAGACCGCCGGATGGGTATTGACACGTGCGTTTGGCCGATCCTACGCGTGGGTCTTAGTGGCCAAACTGCAACAGGGCCCATTAGCTCCCAGGTTACGAGAAAAGAATGGAAAATGAATAGCATTTGAATAGTATTTTTCATGAAAAAGCTAAAGGGCATCACAAAGTCAGACGACCAACCCTACGATGGCTGGATTCTGTGGAAGACCTAACGTACTTGGAGTGAACGACAGGCAAACCAAAGCTCAGAGTAGATTCGACTAGAATAGAAAAGAGATTTACCACGTGAAATTTTTAGCACCCGACATTTAGACTAGTCTACCCTGGACAAAGGCGATTGCGTCATCGCCAAAACGTCGGGTGCTACAAACTTCACGCGGTAAATCTGTTTTTATACCTATTTATAACAAATATGTAGTACCGATTTCAAATTAGTATAAAAGATAATTTGAAACGTCGATGTTTATATTAAAATTTTATGATGGATCTTGGTCACCCATCCAAGTGATGACTGTTTACCTTCGGTAACAACGAAAAGAACCGGTGTCGACGTGGCTACGGAATCTTCAAGTTTATAGTCGCTTTATTACTTTATGTATTCGCTTTATAGGACGCTTAGTAGTCTGTGTAAGTAAATAAATACTTCTACAACATCAAACCTTTTTACATTAATAACTATTTTATAGAACGTATTTTAATAAACATATAAATAAATACATTCTTCCATTTTCTTTAATTTGTGATATTTGGAATAGTAATAAAAAATAACATCCATTTTTTCAATCGCACTGTATATGCACAAGTTGTACTCGTGTAAGCCGAGCACTTCCTCTATCGCATCGTTGTAAGGCGAGGGGAGCAGTGTGTGCTCCCTTTTCGAGTTGCTCCTCCCTGCTATATCTTTAGAACGCCGAACATTGACGCTCCGAAATTCCGCTTCGGAAGTAAAATCTTTAACACCTGCTCGCTGGATACGGAGAGACGATAGATCGGCGCAGTATCCCGACCCCTCTTCCTCCTCCCGTCTTCGGAGTGATTGTTTCCGACCTCCGGATGGCAGCGGCTGATGCCTATAATTAACTACCAGCTCCCCTCTAATGGATACGGCGTGCGATGAACAACATTTCAATAATAGAGTAAGTGCGTATATTTCGATATTAAACATATAGAAGGAGATTCGTTCCGAAAAAGTTAGAATTCTTAAAAGAATCTACTACATTGTCAGACAGTCTAAAAGCTCCTAAGTTTTATAATCGTTTTTTTTTTAAATGTCTCAAGAAACTACAGGGAAACCTCTATCTATCGTTTTGGAGAGAATTACGAAAAAAACTAATTATCCGGGGAAACAGTTAATGCGTAAATGGGTAGGATATTTCAAAAACAGTAATTCCAGCGGTTTAAGGGATTTGTATTATTTTTTTTTAAATAGTGTAATTTAAAAATTAAAGAAACATATAAAATTACCACATCAAATTACAAAAATACATCATCAATGAGGTTTTTTTTTTAATATACACAACGACACGCACGAAAAAAGGTTTATTTAAAAGCCCTTCATCTTTGACATTTTTGAAAATTTCAAATATCGCTTTTGGCGTACCGTTTCCCAGATTTTACCCAACGACAACTTCAAAATATATAATAACTTTGATTATAACATCAGAAACATAAATAATATTAAATCTTTACCATGAAAAAACAACATAATCTTATTGGAAAATACAGAACTTGAGGAACAAAAAGGCAATTTAAACCACCTATATATGTTTGTTTATATGTGTGTGTACGTCTGTGTATGTATGGTTTGGGTGAGTGTGTATAAAGTATGTTTATAACACAAAATAATGTAGTTTGAAAAAATCACAATAATTATCATCTTTCTCTATAATCCGCTCGCAAAAGCACACATTTAAGTCTGTACTAAAACTTTGATCTAGGCACGGGTCGTATTCGATCTAGTTACGGCCACCATATATAATGTATATCTTCTAAGTAATTTTTATTTTAGATAATCACCACATTTTTTTGCTTTTATTTTGATTGTCCAGCTTATAAGAATTAATAATAACTATTATTGTATACATTTTTAAATTTTATTTTGCTATTATCGTTATTTAATTTTTACATAGGTTTATACATCATATATTGACAACAATAATCAAATAAAATTTTCCTCTTGACATGCTATAGCCTAGTTGAGTGATCAACTGGCACCAGTTTTTGGCATATCAGTTTTTTCTCCTGAATTTTTGTCTATAACATTTTAATTGTACATGTTAATTTTAATGTAGATTATTATAAATTGCAAAATAAATTATATATGAAAAATTAATACAGCGCATAAAAATGCACTGTATCAGCGTTTTTTTTCTAACGCAAAAGTGCCAAGACGATCAACAAAAGGAACAACTGATGAAATTAACCACATCGCATTCACGATAATCTATAGGTTCAGAGAATAATAAGCAGTAGGTATATATAACAAAATATCAAGGCTGGTTACAGGTTGCAGTGAAGATAATATTGGACATTAGAAAAATCATTCATATTAGAACAAATAAGATAAGATTATTTGTCAAAGCAATATTTCAATTGACACAAATTGCTTCTGTGTATAAGTCAAAACAATAATAAATAAAATCTCTAAAAGAGTGTTCCAGTCCCAATCAATTAAGGAAATTCCAGAAGCATTCCTGACATCGACCTTATGGCATTTTGCCGGTAGGCGGCGACAGACCAGGTGCCTAGAGGTCACGTGTTATCCCAAAGGTGCATGCTTAACAGTTCGGTGGGAGGATTACTTTGTAAGGAATTTCTTACATATGCAAACGATAGGGAGTCGTCTTACACAAATCTGTGCTTTTAGACACGTGGGGGTAGTTATTAGTGTCTACCTTCGGCTCATCACGAACACCATGAACGGAACCCCTTTGTCAATCGTGTATGTACAGTCGAGGTTTTAAAAATACATATATTTTGGAAATTTGAGACTTTTAATATTTTATCCCGTTAGGTCACTTTTTACTCAGTAATATGAGGGTATTTTATGTCATTTTAGTCATATGGCCTCAATCTATGATCATTAAATATAATTCCAAATATACTCATTTGCTGATGATAAGTCTTATTGCAACATGAAACGCTTCTATTGCGATGAATGGAATCCGAATAACGAAATTCTACATAGGCTGAAAGAAGCTACATTAGAATTGCTAAGAAAATGGCACGGAGAGATGCTTTGTATTTTAAATTATAAGCTAACTTTCAAATCTATAATAATAATATATGCAATCTAGCTCTTTTATCTACCTCTGTGACATTTTTTAATGTGATTATTTATTTTTTTCACAAACTTTAGAAGCTTTATATGTAAACGTTTAAATATATTAAAATATGCCTCAATGTATGTATGTGTATTATAACGTTATGTATATATATCTATTATCTTAAATTTAACATATTATATTTATGTATTATATTCTATGTTTATAAAATATTACATTCTATGTATATACATTCTTTTACATTACGCCTATATTAAAACAGGCAAAGCTTAGTTAGGGTAGCTTTGAAACTAAACTAAAATATGTAAATTTAACAAAGAAATTTGAAATTTGATTTATATTTGATGTTATGATTTCATGAATTATTATTGAGCATAGGTCAAGTGTATTTTATTATTAATTAAATTTAATAATTATATTTTTTTTGTATTTTCTGTTATATATTTATATATTTTTTTCGTTTTAAATAATAACATTTAAATTATTTTAATTCATTTTAATAATTTAAATAATAACATTTAAATTAAAAGTTTTTCCTGAGTCTATTTAAACAATTTTTTGTTTTTTTTTCTCTTTTCATAGTTTTGTTTCTTTTAAACATGTATTTTTTTTTAACAATGTTTAAAATATTTGCCCTGGAACAACTTATCATTTATTTAGGCGGCTTGTGACCGATCATCACATATAAGGTGTTTATTTTAAGTTATATTTTTAGGTTAACTTTTATTCCTTGTTAAAGGGAAGATTACTTAAGATTTGTGAAGATACAGTAGTTAGCACAACTGCAAAGTACGGTAATGGCATTTCTTAGTAATCAAATAAATTAGGTAAATTATGCAGCAGAAAATTTGTTAAAAAGTAGTACCTGGTATAATGATAGTAACAGATTAATATTAATATTATTAATAATAACAATATTAATAATAGTAGAAGAATAATAAAATCTTTAGTAGAATAATATTATAGCCTAGAATAATAGCCTAGAAAAATAATTAACGATCTTGAATTATCTGTAAGGTTAATTATGTTTTGAGAAATAAATAAATAAATAAAAATCACTTACATTTCGTGGTGCGCTTGTTGCAAAACTTCTACAGTGCCATAATAAACAAAAAAATATTATAAGCAATGTAATTCATTATTTAATTATACTAAATCATAACGTGTATTTTAGAAAAAAATATGTAAAATACATAATATGTGTCAACTAAAAGGCGATGCCAACACTACAGTTGGCATTGCCTTTGTAGTTGACTGTAGACATTCCTGACCCCTTGAGCTGCTGGTTTTGTCTCTTACGAGGGGTCGTGGTCGTCGCCCCGACAGCCAAACGACCCCGGTCTCCTCCCCCATTTCCAGAATAGAACCAAAATGCTGTGCGGCTGCGAGTGACACGCGTCTTACCGGAAGTAGAGACGTGTTTGTCAATTCATCGAATAATAGATATACAGACATACTCATATAATGCATTTGTAAAGTAACATACAGGGTTCTAAAAAAGCAATGAAATTTCGGATAAAATCAATCGATACAAAGAATCTTTGAGGGGTATATGGTCGATCTACATGAGACTGCGTCTCTAATTTGCTTTTTTTTGTTATTGGAAAATAACGTAAAATCACAAATATATTTTGTGACATTAGTGACTTAGGTATTTGTAAGTTATACAAGAAGTGTTAGTAAACAATTTAATCAAAAATATATGGTAGTATCAACATTTTTCTCGATAGGGCCTGTATTAATATATAGGTTTTTTAAATTATGCAAGGAATTTCGTAATATTAATCATTTTTTTCCGCGCATAATCACCGCAATCTCACTGCATAATCACAGCTCTGCCAATCTTACTTATTCTACAACAAACTTCCATTACACATCAGGGGCCTTGGGGAGATTCACTTTAAGAAAAAAGTACAGGGTATTTTAACTAAAATATTCTATTTAAAGCATTGAGGATTTCGACAATATCAATTTTCGCAGCTCTATTGACCTACTTGACTATTATTATTCCTTATTCTTTCTATTATTGACTATTTTACAATTGCGATTTTTTTTTCTTCTTCTAACTATTAGCTATTGACTATAATTATTATTACTGATTTGTTTGTATTAATGTGTTTTTCTTTAAAATATCTTCCCGTATGATAATTTGTGAAATTATCCAATATTTGTTTGATTATTTAGTACTATTGTCCACATGAAAATTTTACGAAATTACTTAAGGATTTTGATTCAAAATATTGGAAAATATTGTTTGCTTTACATATATAACCTAGAAAATCTGCGCTTGAATGTTCAACGTTCATACCTTGCAATACCGACGTTCATATCTTATACCTTAATAGGTATTTATTTAAATATTATACTTGTTATTTTTATTACTTTTGACATAACCAAGTGTAGGAACTCCTATCAACTGGTTTGAAAAAAAAATCTATGTATTTTTTTTCCTACTAAGAATTATTAAGTGAACGATTAAATTTTGACTCATTTGATAAAAAATCTACTCAGATATTGCACTAGAGATGACTATGCGGCAATATCTCT
>OX155951.1:13967207-14137207 GCA_944548615.1 Micropterix aruncella
ATTTTAAATGTTGGTAGCATTCGAAATTTGAATTATTTCGAT
The DNA here is from genome assembly GCA_944548615.1 of Micropterix aruncella. NCBI lineage: Eukaryota > Metazoa > Arthropoda > Insecta > Lepidoptera > Micropterigidae > Micropterix > Micropterix aruncella. The sequence goes on from OX155951.1 coordinate 13,967,250, forward strand.
ATGTCACTTTCATTTATGTCACGGCTTTGCCGAAGTGATCAATTTGTTTAATTTTTGATTTTTTCGCTTATTTTCGTCTCAATTGGAGGCATTTTTTGTTGCAAAAGGATTAGCTTGATTTTTGAGATATATGGATGAATAGTGATCGTTAGTCGACTGCAAAAGGACCTTTAAACTTACTTGCACTGTCGAAAGTCGTGCACATCCGTAAGTATATCTCATTCAAATATTAGCATTTCCCGATCCAAGCTGGGATTTCCTACGCTGCTTTGTAAGTAGCTTTTACTAATTTTATTTTAAATAAATATATCATCCTATAAACGGATTTCTTTACAAAACTTATCAAATATAAAAATATTATACTGTTTTCTACAATGTTTCTTTACATATTTTTTAATATTATACAATTTTATACTGGTTTACCGTATTTTGATAACATTATACAACATTTTTTATAAACTTCTCTGCCAGAAATTAAGATTGAAGTTTCTTCTTTCATTTCATTAAGCATATGGAGTTTTTTTATTTTTATTTCGATTTAATGGCTCGTTAATAACAAACTCAGCCAATTGCATCATATTTTAAATGTTGGTAGCATTCGAAATTTGAATTATTTCGATATGTCACCTTCATTTATGTCACGGCTTTGCCGAAGTGATCAATTTGTTTAATTTTTGATTTTTTCGCTTATTTTCGTCTCAATTGGAGGCATTTTTTGTTGCAAAAGGATTAGCTTGATTTTTGAGATATATGGATGAATAGTGATCGTTAGTCGACTGCAAAAGGACCTTTAAACTTACTTGCACTGTCGAAAGTCGTGCACATCCGTAAGTATATCTCATTCAAATATTAGCATTTCCCGATCCAAGCTGGGATTTCCTTCGCTGCTTTGTAAGTAGCTTTTACTAATTTTATTTTAAATAAATATATCATCCTATAAACGGATTTCTTTACAAAACTTATCAAATATAAAAATATATACAATAATATATATATATATATATATATATATATATATATATATATATATATATATATATATATATATATATATATATATATATATATATATATATATATATATATATATATACATATATATATATATATATATATATATATATATATATATATATATATATATATATATATATATATATATATATATATATATATATATATATATATATATATATATATATATATATATATATATATATATATATATATATATATATATATATATATCAAGGGAATCCTTCGTCACGATGTAAGTGGCTTTTATAATTATTTACTTTATAATCATCTTATTGATCAATTCTAAAAAGAATATATACACAAAACTATCAAATATTTCTATATATATATATATATATATATATATATATATATATATATATATATATATATATATATATATATATATATATATATATATATATATATATATATATATATATATATATATATATATATATATATATATATATATATATATATATATATATTCCTTCGCTGCTTTTTAAGTAGCTTTTACTAATTTTATTTTAAATAAAAATATCATCCTATAAAAGGATTTCTTTACAAAACTTATCAAATATAAATATATATATATATATATATATATATATATATATATATATATATATATATATATATATATATATACATATATATATATATATATATATATATATATATATATATATATATATATATATATATATATATATATATATATATATATATATATATATATATATATATATATATATATATATATATACACACGTATAGTTCCGGAATGTACTCAATCAGACCTTTCATTTGACACTAAACACGATATATTCATGTTAATTTATTGACATTTGGAGATTTTAACAACTACTTACCTGATATTTGGACAGATACCCTATGACGACACTCGAGTTGACATAACGATTCTAAGAATGCTACACACTTTTTAATCGGCTCAAGCATTTAGAAGCTATGGTGGAATAAAGACACGGAAAACATACATAGATGAACCCTGAGCACATTTCACTATTTTTTTGTTGGACAGTTGTGTAAAAATTGGCTACTTTTAATTGTAGTCTTTTAGTAATCTCTTTTTAAAAGATATCATTTATTTTTAAATTTAAAACACGATTAATTTGGGTATTTAGTTCAATAATAGGCGTTGAAATCGTGCATATATTCGGAAAATTTATTTTATAATTTTAATTTTAATATGAGCTCAGTCGCGAGCTCAAATCCCCTCTTCGATTAGTTGCAACTGATTTTGTATAACCTAAAACCTAATTATATGTATAAGAATATTATTCTTATTTCCCATTTATATATTTGAGGGCTAAATGACCACCAAGTACAATGAAAAAACTTCCATTTATTTTTTAGGCGATTTAAATCCAATATTTAAAAAATGCAGACTAGCAATTTTGTGTGTCTAGTGTTAGACAAGTTGAAATTTGTTATAACTCATAGGGGTAAGGATCTGTCAGAAACTTAGTTTTTGGAAATACACCAGTTATTTGCCATTTTTGCATATTCTCTAAACTGTTTTAAATTCTCTAACCCTAAAGGGATTTTAATTATGCAAAAATATAAATTAGATGTAATGAACGTTGCTTGTTATATTCATTTCTTTTTATTTTTAATCTGTATAGAGACTAAAAAAATGTGTTTCCGTGGTGTGTATTTTAATCAGCTATTTTACTAGCTATACATAATATATTAGATGTAATATAAAATCGAAGACTATCGCGGTTGTTTGACATTATAAATAGAGGGTAGACTGTCTACCCTAGACAACGGCGGCTGCAACGTCACCGAAACGTCGGGTCCTACAAATTTCACGCGGTAAATTCGTTATATTAGATGTATGTCATAATTGCCATAACTGACAACAGTTATTTCATTTAGAAATAATATTTTTCAAATTTTAAATATTATGTTCAAGTCTAATGTAAAAAGTAGTTTGTTTATTTTGGAATATAAAACATATTTTAACGTTTTCAACTAAAAAGGTATGAAATGCAGAATTTCGTTTTCGGTTTTGGTCGAGAAAATAAAATGATTTCCGTTCGAACTCTTAGTGATTTCTTTCAAGCCTCCTTATCCTTTTATCGCTTTTTAATGACAACTAAGCCAGCTGAAATTTCGTCGACTATACATAAAGTATTGCTTATAGCCATATTACTGGTTCAAAATCATTGACCGTTAGGATCTCTATCAAACCGGAAGCACTTCCGGAATGCGCACGCGTCTGTATTTTATTTCTTCGTCGCCCTTTCAGCCGATCGCGGCAAGATGGCGTCGTGTGCCACACGCCACTGTTCGCTAATGTTACACATGCATCGGGCGAAAAACAAACAAAAGCGCAGCGTTTGTCTCGTAACCCAATCCGCCACCAACAAGAACAAACGTTTCCTCACAAACCAGTTTTCTCTCTTTCAATTCATTTTATATTTTTGATCAATGGAGTTTCGGATTCCGATTTCAATTGGTTACTTCCAGCCACTCGTTTACATATGCCACGCAAGGTGAAACGAAATTCTCGCATAAAAACCCGATATGAAACCACTGTTTTAAACCACTGTAAAAATCAAATTTAGAGGCTATTTAATGGATATATACCAAAAGTAACAAAGTAATGATCTAATAGAGTATTGATGTTGATTTTAAAACCCGACAGGATTTCGGTTTCGGTAATATAAGGTAAAAATGGCTTTTTGGCTGATATTAAATTTCGGCCCATAAAACCGATTTTTCGGTGACCGATAATTAAAATAAATTATCCTCTTACTTGCTTCTTTGTGCTCTTGTTTACGCGTAATCCCGAATTGAAGATATCGCAAAACGCTTGCTTTTCTTTTTTTTACCAACGTGAATAACCCAAAATATTTATTTATATTTATTACAGTTAGAGCAACAGACAAAATGGACATATCTTTTTTGAGAAACTTGGTTTTGAGGACTGTGAATCACATACAAAATATCACTTTGTCACTAGGAAAGTAAAATACTTTGTATAATTCGTTGAGGAACGTCGTATTTCGCAGTATAAGGGTACCCACGGTAATATCTTAAGATGTTTATTTGATGGTCGAATTATTTATAAAAATGTAGGGTTCGTAAGTACAATGTCGGCATCTATTAATGCCAACATCTCCGCTCATAGAAACGGAAGGGATGGCTTTCTTTAACCCACCCAACGTCCTAGAAAGTAACACTGCGGATACGCAACGCACACACAATAACACGTCGCGGATCAAATTGTAATGTTAGTCAGAACACGTGCCTCCGGGTTTTTGTGTTTATGCAAAATGCATGGATACATATCCGGCGTAGAGGGTGCTGAATAAGATATTTTTTAAACTACTTTATTTTTAGGCGGGCTTTAGAGGGCGCGGTCAGCTTTTCCATTTCTCCTTACAGTACGTCGAAAATGGTTGATTGATTGTATAACTAGGTGCAAAGGAACATATTCTTAGGTACATGGGGTTACTTAGTAAAATATAGAGCATTGTCAGTTTATGCACATTTCTGTGCTTCCGAATACAAAGTCACTGTACACTATTACGAAATGAGGAAACGTTGATCAAATTTACGGAGGACAATTTAAAAAAAATATATATAAGCATTATTTAAAATACAGTTTTAAAAAAATCCAGCCAAGCCTAAGGCTTACCTATTGGAAATTATGATAGTGTGACTTACAGTGCGACCTTAGTGGCCATCTTGACCATATTATAATAAATATATTCTGCAATTAAATTAGTTAAAGTTAGTCGGCCCAGAAAGCAACCCCTTGATAATATTTACATAAAAAGATGAAACGTACTTAATGCTAATATAATATTAATGCGTGAATCTTATTCCTATCATTTACACGTGTGTTTCACTATCACTTATTTGAAAGATAACTATTTTTAATTATTTTTGTTTGTACATTTTTTATACGTTTTTAAATTTAGAGGAATTTTATTGAATATATGAGGGATTAGCCAATTCAATATTCATTTTCCATAAAGGTTGTGAAAAGGAGGGACGAGTAGCCGTTCATTATGTACGTAATAAATACTTATGTCGTGTATAGATTCTGTAATATTTCTAGTTTATTTAGCATGGCTTCGTTGCATTTACATATGTAGTTGACGTCGGCATAACTCATTCTGCTCTTAACTAGGAGAAATTTCTGCAATCTTCGATGGCTATAAAAACTGAACGAAATTCGTTTATTCGTTGCAATGATCTGTCCCTGCCACAATAAAAACGTGTCAATGTGTATACCAGTTTATTTTCTTATGGTCAAAATAATATAAAACGTAAGTACTTAAGATGTACAACATTAGTATGTTATTACATAGTTTGTTTCGCTCCTAACTAGGCAGAGCCTGTTCTAATTCCTGTATTTCGGAATTAGGTTTGGTTAAAAAATAAACCTTCAGTGGACCATAATAATAATTTCATAACTATAAATAAGTAGCAATAAATAATAATTAGAAGTCGTACTTATATAATAAGTAGGTACATAAATAGAATAAATATAAATATGTGTCCAGCAAAACAAATATTTATTTATTTTAAAACTGTTTTATATGTTTTTTGTGCCTCTTCTAGCTAGGTTGATTAATAATATAAGGTGATATTCTTCTTGTGTTTTGGTTGTTTCTAATATGTTTTTACAAGAAAGCTGTGTGACGTTGTCCAAAAGATATTAAACCCTTTGGCACTTCTAAGTTTTCCCTCGAACGACCTGTTCTCTCACTGTTTGCCGGAAAAATATATTTTCCTTCCTCTATAGACTTGGAATACTCGTTAGTATTGGCATCAGGTCGTACAGGTGGGACAGATACGCGATTTAGCGACGAACCTAAATATTGAACAAAAAAAAAACTGATCTACATGTATATTATATAATTTGTTCTAAGTACTATGTGATGTCCAAATCTGAACGTCACGTACATCCATCATAGCAATAATACAGAATAGGTGATTCTCGTAAATTACCCATACTGGCATTAAATAAACAGTGACCGCGGGGTTCTCCGCATCACGCATGGAGAATTGCTTTTGATTGTGGATCAAATTAACCTTCTGCTATGTGCCAACTGCCATGCCATCAGAGGCGTTGCAAATAAGCGATAGATAATTAAGTCGTTCACCAATATCGACTCGAGAATGGCAGGCATCGAGCCGACAATGAATCCGTCGCCATGTCGAAACTCGATAAGCACGCATCGCAGAGGCAAAGCCACCTCCGTTCGACATTGCCCGACCGAAGCGGACAATAATAAACTCAAATGACATTTCAATTAGAGTCGCTTATCGCAAAACTTGTGCGGATGGACAGTTTAATTCAGGCGCTACAGCCTCGACTTTGTCCAAATGCCACGCGAATGGCATTTGCCCGGCAATTGATGGCGTTCATTATATGGCCGTTTCGGAATTTTATTGTAGGCAAATCGACGCATCGCGGCAATACCGCAAATTGATATGCATGCGCTAAGCTCACACGTGACACTTAGGAATAGATAAATGACAAATAGGCAGAATTCTGACGACGATAAACAGTTATTATAACGACAAGCGAAGCAATAGTGTGTCATAGTAACTACTGCAACGAGTGATTGGTAAATCTATTTATACAAAACTAAGATAAGCCCGTTCATAACGGGCTGTTTTCTGTTCACAATATCCAGATTAAGACTCAGGACAGTCAGTAGGTAAAGAATATCTGTCGGCATAATGCCCTCTCATTCCGGCCTACCTCCGCAAGTGAAAGAGACTATGACTGAACTCACTGCTACCTACCTGCATAAATGCCAGGTAGTTCATAGGCAAGGACGTATCCGGGGGGGGGGGGGGGAGATACAGGGGACCCCCCGTTTTTTTTTAGTAAAAAATAAAGTGTATAAAGAATCGACAATCAGGGAAAATCCCCGACTTATGAACCTAGTGTCAGGCACGTATCCGGGGGGGGGGGGGGGGGATAGTTGGGATTTAACCCCTGGAAATCCGGAATATTTTTGTTTCATTGTACCGGAAAATTCAAGTTTGGTGGGTGTCGCGTGCGTTTTCTCAATGAATGTCACCCCTTCCCGAAACTTAAGTCTGAATACGTGCCTGTTCATAGGCTCCGTCAACGGGTCCGGAAGATTTTTCTAAATATACGAAAGTTTTTTGAGTTTACACTGTAAAATTTCATACATTTTGATCGCTTTGTGTATACGTCGGCAATACTAACAAACACTTAAACATATAACAAACTGAAAATTTGTCTCCTTCGTGCACCTAAGTTACCATTACGCTAGAAAGAGAACACATCCAGGGTTTATGAACATTGTCAACTGTATAATGTTGGTCCGCGCTGAGAATAACAATCTGAACAACCCGGCACCATTTCACATGGCAATCTTAATTTATTAAAAACAAATTTCGGCCATGTTGCAATCGACGTTGTCCAGGATAGACTGGTCTAGTCTACCCTGGACAACGACGGTTGCAACATCGCCGAAAAGTGGGGTGCTACAAAATTCGCGAGGTAAATTTGTTTTCAAGCCTTTTTGTAATGTCAAACAACCGCGATGTCTTCGATTTCACATTACGTAGGCGCTTTTGATAAGACTACTCATATACCTAATAAGTAATAACGTAACTAACGCAATGTCACAATATTTCTTATATTCCAGTGCTCAGCTGACAAAAGCCCATCAATCTCCGGTGGACACATTTAAATGCTGATTACAAGGAAACTCCCATTCTGATCTAATTGCGTTTATTCGTAACGCGGGTGGCGCCTGCAGCGCAATTGAAAATGGCGCAACGCGTCAGCGAATCAAATCCCAATTTCGCGGTCGTTACGTGCAAATATTTATCGTACGGTATGTAATTGAATAAAATGCATCATTACTGACGAGTGCTGCCTATGATGACAGCCAACAACAATCGACGCAATCTGATGGTAGAACGATTGACGAGCACTAACATTACATATATAAGGTTATCATACAATCGTACCTCACTATATATCTACATAACATGATGATAGAGAAATAATTATTTACAACACTGGAAGTTGTGCTAAAGAGTATAATTTTTGGCGCTAAACCAATTCATGCGGACACAAACCTGTACTAGATATTTATGAGAAAAATACAATTATGAATAGCCAGAATTATGAGACAATTTATTAAGTTGATTAAATAATGTATTTAATTTTTATTAACTCTTCGAGTAGCGGCATAATTTCATGGCAGACCGCGGCAATTTATTGGAATTTCTTGCAACATCGCCGCGCTCGACAAAAAGTACTATAACTATGGAACTACTATAGCAATCATAAAAAAAGTAACTGTGCAAAGATCGCATTAAAATTTTATATGTAGAATATTAAAATTTTATTTTGTAAAACAATTAGATAATTATGAATAAATGAGATGAGAAAGTAAAAAAAGTGAAAAAAACTCGGCATTTCAAACTCGGAAAACAATTTACTGATTAAAAAAATAACTATCGAAATTAAAATCTGAATGGAACCTATTCACTACTCGTATTAACCTTTAACTGTTGGCATTGGGGTCTGAGAGACACTGCTAATCGAAAACGCGTGATTTCTCTGTGCGTTTTCTTTCTTTCGTTCTGCTCCTTTCAGTACCTGTCTAAGTTCGTGCGTATTTTAAGTCAGTATGATGAGCCAGTGCAGCTGCTCCAGTATTTTGTGAATGACCCTATGCATAGGGTGTCTAGGGTGTATCACAGACGTGAGGTCAGTAGCCATCATCATGTGAGTCTTGGTTTCGTCAAGAATATTCTTCCATTCCTGGGCTTTGTTTTTTCAGTTGTTCACTCCGAGTGCATTTAGGTCTTTAACCACAGAATTAACCCATAGCAGTTTAGGTCGCCTATTTTAGAATGCCCTTCATGTTATCCACAAAGAATGCTTTTCAGCGGCTATTTATTTTCCATCCTTTCCACAAGCCCTAACCACCTGATCCTTCTGATTTTTAGGAATCTCACGACATGCACATTATACATGCAGGTTATACAGTTATTTGTTTGTTCATATCTCTGTACGCCATGCTCTTGCACGGCACCTAAGATCCTGCTCAGTATTTTGCGTTCAAAGACATCTAGTGCATTTTCATCTGCTTTGGAAAGAGTGCATCTTTTTGAAGCGTAAGTTAAGTATGGTTTGATGAGGTCAATAATAGAGTATGTAGTTTATAGCTCTTATACATATAACGGTAGCATTATTGCAATATTTTCATAGTGATTCATATAATATTATCAAAATATGTTAAATGAAAAGAGTTTTATGTTGTATCAAAGCGAGCTTGTTTTATGTCTGTCTTCTCCTTTAACTTTACGACGATTATACAATTTGATTCATACCATTTATATTTCTCGAACACAGAATTCATGCGTTGAAAGCAACAAAAACCTATTTGCATTGGTTTCTCGAGAAAACATGACCTGATTACAAAGTATAATGTGTTTTAAAATGTTAATATATGATAAAAAATAGCTATATAATTTGTCATTTATTTTTCTATATAATTGCCGTTAATAGTATGATTATAGGAGTTACTTTTAAGGTGATATTTTAAAAAAAATAAGAAATGACAACTGTCCTTATACTGTAATATTACTCTATGTCGGTAGTAAAATGCTATTTTACTACTAAAATGCTATTTATTAAAAATATACATATAGGGGTTTTTTTATATATTAAATTAATTAATTTTATATAGTCAATAGTCAATAACATTTTAATGAACCAAAATTGCAAGTACCTACAGTTGGATATGTCATAATCCTAATTGTTTAAAACACAATGATCAACATATCAATGTATAATGGACTCAATAGACGATCAAGCATGCTTGTCAAACATCGCGTCGCGGGCTGGGAGGGGATCGTAAACCGCAGGAAAAATGCAAATATTTTTTGTTAAATATTTACGAAAAATGCCTAATTTTGTAGTTTTATACCAGGGAGTCATACGTTATTATACGTTATTCGTCCAGTTTATACGTTATTCGTCAATCAATTACGTCTAATTAACGTTACTCCCTGGTATAAACTACAAAATTAGGCATTTTTAGAAAATATAAAAAAAAACATATTTCCTGCGGTTTAGGATCGACTCCCTGTCCGCGACACGAAGCTTGTCAAGCATGCTTGATCGTCTAGAGAGCCCCTAACTAATAATTCCTTTTTTTCTAATCATCAGATATAAAACATGTAGCTCAAAATAAACGCACGTTTGTCAGACGTCAGCAGTTTTATGAAAATCACATCAGACAATTATATTTTTAAATATAGTTTTGAATAATTTAAATGAATTAAATTATTGTAATACACATTTCTTTAGGACAATGCATGTAATAATTTTCTTGATGATTATTATTGATTTTTAAATTTGGGTAAACTTATGTTTTTAGTTTTTAGGTAAACTGAAAGCTTTTTAGGCAAATCATGTAGAATTATTCATTTGTAAAAACAACCGCAATGTAAATTCTTCATTATTAACAATTAAAAATACATAAAGATTTTTTTCGAAAATTACAATATTTTAACATTTCAAATATAAAAGTCGTATCGGTAAGCAACAGCAAGATGTTACAATAATGTCGCCGAAAGCAAACATTATTAGCCGAAGTGAAGCGAGGAGGGTTCCCGATTCCTGTTTGTGTAGAAGCATCTGCTTTATCGATCGATACCAAGCACAAAATGATTTATTGTGTCCGTCGTTGCTGTCAAAGTGTTTGTCTGTGCCTTGTCATGAGACCCGAATAATTTTTAATATATCAGTTAATTCTATAGATTACAATATTATTATTTTACCAATACACTTCCGGACGATATGGAGAGATTTGTTTATATAGTGGGCGCCAGCCCGGAAGGAGAAGAAGATTTATTTCGGATCTATGAACAAGTGCCAGAGTCCTTCCACCGTTTAGAATTCTTCTGGGGCAGGGGTACGTAGGCTGCGTCGGGATTTGCGTCGGTTCGCTCAGTCCATCTCAGGCACGGGGGTATTTAGAATCCCTTAGTGACCCAGTCTACGGTAAGATGACCATCCCTATGGGATGAACGGCCTTTTATGGATATTGAATTGCTAAATTACTTGAATCATTTCCCTTACTAAATAATATATTATTATTCTCGTTCGAACGCCCTCTAGCGGTGGCGCGGCGAGTTACTTAGCAAAGATTGACATCATTTTGCTCAACCCGCATTGTGCTACTAATGCCCGCGTTTCGCCGCTAGATGGCGCGGACGCGACGGCGGATTCGGTTAATTTAAATTAAATCTTGCTGGAATATGCGCAAAATTAATTTGTAACATAAATAAGTGTGCTTTATTTTCCTTAATAAAGAATTCTGAATTTAATGAATTTTCCCAAATAATACTGGAAACTGATTTTAATATTTTATAACTGTATCTCAACCAATCCTTTCCTTTATGGTTTCTTTTTGTTCTATTTTATTTATATGAAAAAAATGAAAATGAAATATATGATATATGACGATATTAAAAATGAAATTATTCTGATATTGAGATGATTATGAGTAAAATAAAAGATACTTTTCCGACCCAAATTTACCATTTATTTTTTTATAACCTGTTGCGAAGACATTTCCCGAAACTATATATGTGATATTGAATATTTATATTATTTATGAAACTTAATTTTAATACGTCGATCGTCGAAGGCCTTGCGAGATTTTTACGAGCGTACGTTACAATTATTACATTTTACCCGTGTTTCGATGAGCATTATTCGTAACTGGTTTTTCCTATTTTTGCCCTACAATGATTTGGCAATTTTAGTGTCGGGTACGCTGCACTTTCAACTATCGTAAACGACGGTAGTCTTTTTGCTCTATCATTTTCCCTGATATTTAAATTTGGAAATATTACGTATTCCCTGACGATGACTTGCATTTATATTTATCTATAATTTGGTATTTTACTTCATAAGCTATTTTATTAATTTATCTGATTTTTAATTGCCTCGGGAAGAACTCAATGCCACTCTGACTTCGCCACGTTTTAATCCCAAGATTGTCTAACGTGGATTTTAATTATATTTATATATTTTTACAGCCTACATTTTAAGTAGAGATCGCCGAAATGATTTTAGATTTATTGGCGGTGTCTATCGTTGATCCTATATTAGAAACTACGGATTCCTATATTCAGAAAAACGGGTTAGCACGTATATGTCGTGCAAGACGGGTCTGAAGGACTAAAAGTATTGCACGATTGTGGTATTGCAAGTTAGAATAAAAGAAATCGAATTTTACTTTAAAAAAAACCGAAAATGAGAATATAATCTACTTGCCCCAAATAGGATGTGGAGATCACGCTGGAATGCTTTGCCTGCGCCGCACTTGATTCTAGTTATAATTTCTAAAGATGACTTTGACTTTTATATTTTATTCGTAGATGTAGGTAGGCCACTTCGAAGTCGTGAAATGAGCTCCGGCGGCCGGTAATCGCCGCGAGGCAAAAACCGACCGCCGCGCTGAAACGACGACCTTGTCCGGCGAGTGCTTCGGGCCAAAAAAAAAAAACTACTCTCACTAGCGATTCTCTACACCCGTGTTCCATCTAATCGCTAGTGATGCCTATTGTGCGATAAAATTCGCTTGTATCCTATATTATTGTTATTTTATTTTTGTTAACTAATTTTGGCAATAATTGTTTATTATATTGTTTGTTAAACCCGTAATGGTTTTATGACCATTACATGCCGGAAAAGATGTTCAGTCTTCGCCCACGAAGACCTTAAACACCAAAGACTAAACGAACTACTATAAGAATCTACCACCTAAAGCGTAGCCATCGCTACGGTTCTTTAGTTGCCGTGCTACGCTTGCTACGACATAAAAATTTCTAAAAGTTTTATTATATTTTGTCTTGACAGTTTAAAGTACATTATTATTAAGAGATAACCCCTGCTTCTAGTCTCCTATTATTTAAAGAAATTATATTTTATAATAAATTTTCCGAAGTTGGAAATTTTTGAGGTTTTCCGATTTTCTACTAAGTTATTAAAAGAAAGCTATTTATCCAAGTTAGAAAAAATGCTCTGCGAAACACGTCCTTTATAACCTTACATTTTACAATTTTGATACAGTGAATACAGTGGCCTGTGTCGTCTATTCCGCTCCGTCCAGGGTCTTGTCATTGTCTGCCGTTTTGCCGTATTTCCTTTTATGAGTTTTTCTTCATTTGTGTTTGTATTAGCCCATATGATGCTCAATTGTCGTCTTTGCCTCGTTACGTCCGGAACTCGTCACCTTGGTAAGAGATGTAGAGAAGAAAGTCATATTAGTAGAGGTTCGCTCCCAAAGCTTTTTGCTTCGGAGCTTGAACACGAAAATGTCAATTTATACATGTAAATCTGGACACATCATCAGATGCTTTTATAAAGTCTATCGAAGTGTAGATGTACTGTTTCAAAAAAGGTTTAAAATTTTGTCCAATTTCTAACTTCTTTATCCCGTTTTTCCCATTTTTTGCCCCTCACTGCACAAATGCACTTTTTTAAAAGTTGCTACACTGAATTGAAGATCAATGCACTGTCGATTGGTATATTAGTCTCTATCTAAACAATGCAGTCCGCATTTTCTCTCACAATCTTGGGGAAATTGTCTCGTTCACGCGCTTGTCCGTTTTTGCTTTACTGGTCGGTCCACGATACCGTCCCTGGTAATACTGCAGGTCGCATGTTGCCGGTGCTGACGTCATAGGTAGTTTCGTCTATTTACGTGCCTCCTGGCCTTCCTGTTGCGGTGAAAAAGGAAATAGTTCGACTTTTTACCTTAGGTTTCTGCGTGGTCTGGAGTCGGATAAGCGTGATTGGATCTTATTTACTTCGGTCGATCCTCGGTATCTTCCTTTGCTATTTTTATGGGTGTGCTGCGCTTTCGAGGAGTCGTGAGCCCTTGCTGCTGATCTCTGTCGTCCGCGTCGTGGCTCTTCCAGCTGCCATATAGCGTTTCCATTTTGTCCTTTTATTATCGGCGTCCTCTTTCTCGTCGCTCTGTCTCTTTCTGGAATGTATAATTTTCTTTGCTGCATCATATGGTCTCTTATTTTTTTACTAGGGTTACGGTTGGCTGGCAATTCATTAGGAAGGGTTTGACAGGAAGGGCATATTCTCGTATACAACTTTATTTTTATTTCAAAAATTTTTGACGGAACAAAAGAGACGTGCTTCTGCGTTTTCTTTACAAATTACAGAAATTTTTAAACTACTACATCTATTCTTACTATTTAATAAAAAAACATTTTTATTTTACTTTTTTTTTTAAACAAAAATTCTCCCACATTGCTTTTCAAATAAGCTTCCAGTAACTAAATTTAAGACTATATTTTATTAGGTGTTCGTATGGATACACCTTCCGATTTTTCAGATTTTCTTCTTCAAACAAGTGTTGAGGTTTTTCGTATTTTAATATTTAAGTAAAAAGAAAAATAAACATTTTGATAACGCTCCACTTCTTGTGAGAGCTTATCTTAATTACTACAAAATCAAATGTTACAAAGTAAATTATGTCTCAACGTCGATCTTTATTTATATGTGTGGCTGGCTTAATAAATTATGGGCAGATTTCTAGCGTGATATCTTTTTAAGAGTATGGAAAAATTGAAGAGTGTATAATTATATGGAATTTATGTGTTGTGAGACGTGGACAGTATCTCGCAATTTTATATTTAATTTATTAAAAAAATCATTTATATAATTTACACCAAGTATTTTTTTGTTAATGGTATGTCATGGTGAGGGTTCCAATGACACTGATAATTTTTCATATAATAGATTATTCACCGTCTCAGTGGTATTGGTCTCCCCGAGTGAAATATAAGATATGTATATATATATGAGATTTTCCTTTTAAAAATATTTATAAGTTTTTTTTTTTGTATAGAAATGAACTATATATTGGTGACCAGTCTCTGTTGAAACAATAATAGACGTCGATCCACATAATTTTAATTCATGCGGAAGCGTGGACACTATAGTCTTTAATTTAATAGAAAAATATGGGAAATCTTTAGATTTTTTAAAAAAAAAATTTATGATACTATATATGGTGACTGTTCTGCGATCTAAAGCGCATATTAACTACGTAATTTACTCTAGTAGTAGTAAGTTAATAGTAAATCTTATATACCTTGTTCGGCAAGAATTTATTTAACTTATCAGGTTTTTAAGCCTTCCGAATTTAATGTTTGTGTTGAACATATATTTTACTGAGATGTTATTATTTTTTTTGTCTTGAGTGTGAATGATAGAATTTTCAATATTTAGCTTAAGTTTTTCTCTTTCAAGGCTTGTTCATTCTGTTTTCTTTCATCTACATCCAAAGCCTCGCTAGCATACAACCTTTCATACTAAAACTGGCTGCCTTGTAGTTACTCTTTTTATCAATTCTTGACAGTACGAAATGATTCTTCTCTACAGTATTGTACACTTCATCAGAAATTACGTGTTCAGCTAAGATTAATTCGCTACTAACTATGAGCGTTTATGGACAAACTAATTTTGAGCAGCGTTTCAGCGGGACATAACGGAAAATCTATAAGTCTTTTTTGAAGAAAAAAGACAATAAAAACAATTCATGGTATGGAAAAAATATTCCATGTCCTGATAAATTCAGGATCGGACGAGATCTTTCTGTAGCTATATGTTGTAATATACAATGGTTTTTTTATCGTGAACATTCTAGTCGCTAATTAGAAATGTCAGCAGTTTTGCCATGTAATTACATAATAGTAGAAATAAATAATAATAGTAGAGTTTATTCATAAATGAATTTAGGACTTGTCCGTGAACAATTTTAATTTGAACGCGAACGGCTTAACGTCCGATATACTCTATTTAATATATAATAATATAAAATAATTTGTATCCTTCAGAGCTGATCAAAGTAAATTTTAATTCTACATGTCAGGTGATGTTTACAATAGACGGGTATCAAGCACCCAGGTGTTTTTACTCCATGAGCAGGGTTAGATCACCGAACCCTTCAGATTTTGCTTATATGCAAATATATAGTATAAAATGATAGGTATAGAAGTATCTCAATCCTTAGACTTATCCGCATGGCTCCTTTTTACTATATTATATGTTAAATATATACATATATATGATATTTTATATAAATATATTTTGACGCGAAACTTGGTACTATTCTTTCTCCTGACTTTTTCCAGACAATCCGGGTTCTTAGCCGGATAAGATGTTAAGAAAAAAAAATTTTTTTTTTTTTATTAAAAAAAATTTTTTTTTAATGATGTTATCTATTGTATGTGAAATTATATATTTATTTATTTTACTTATTGAAAATTTAGTGTTGTATGTGTTTTTATTTTTATCATGCTACGCCCTTATGTGTCTGTTACTTTTTCTTTATGTGTAATTATTATTTTTTTTTTAGCCTTGAATACTTGTATCGAATACTTATATGCTTTATCTGTTACATTTATTTACTTAATATTTTGTATTTTTGCTCTGTTTTTATATTTTTTCTTTTACTTTTCACTTGCAACTATCTCACGGTGTACCCAATATAGTCGTTGCTTTTTGTGATTTTGCATATTCCGGATTACATGTGGATATTATGCGAATGTTATTTGCAATGTGAAATGTTCTGCGTATTTTTTGTGTGACCCTAATTTTTACACAGGTCTTTTATGTGGTACGTCCCACGATTTTTGCCGTGTTCGTCAACCAATACATAGGCTATGGGGGACTTTTTCGCGATGATTTTGCATTTTGAATATCTGGGCGCTAGTTTGTTTGAGAAAAACTCTGCTTTTCGCGATTGCATGTGATTTTTCGCCCATACGAAATCACCGACTGAGAATTCGACGTGCTTTCTCCTCAGGTTATATTTTGAGGCGTTATTTTTGAAAGCTTCCATGAGTCTTTCCCGCACGACGTCATATGCGTCCGCGAGCGTCTCGAGTCCTTTTGCGAATTCCTGTGGACTGTCTATTGCTATTTTGGATTTTTCTTTTGGAATGAAACTAAACATTTTATGGTAGCGGCCATCAACCATTGGTTCACGAGCGTACATAAGGTATGATGGGGTAAAGCCTGTTGCCAGATTTTGATGATTATTTAACGCGTTTTGGATTAAAGATAAATGTTTATCCCACGATCTTTGATCTTTTCCTGCTAGAATTGATAAACTCGTTTCTATAGTTTGATTATAACGTTCGACTGCGTTCGATTGAGGGGCATATACGCATCCATAGAATAATTTTGGGATTTTATATTTTTCCGTAAAATTTTTGAATGCTTTTGACCTAAAATATGATGCGTTGTCTAACGTTATTACCGCAGGTGTTCCGTACGTATTTCTAGTTTTCACATTTGTTAGAGTTCCTTATGGTTCACTTGCGACGCTAGGTATTCCATGTCAATGTATAAGTGCTTGCAATTTTATATAAGAACAGAGAAATTTTTGCTATTATTATAGTTGACGCAATGTTTATCTTTCGTTTATAAAAGCTAAAACTGAATCATTTATTAGAGATGTTATATGAAAATTGTATTTATAAATATTTTATGAAAATTTTATTAAAATTTTAAAGTGTTTTAAGGGCGTGCCGGTGTGTAAACGTGTACGTGTGTGTTGTGTTTATTTTATATTTTAAAAAAAATTAATTAGTACCAAGTTCGTTGCCTGTATAAAAATAATAATAAATATTTAATAATAGTTTCGCAACAGTAATATATTAATATTTTGAAAAGTTGCGATATATAAGAAAGAAAGGGTGGGAGGGCGGGAAATTTGTAGGCGACCAGCGTGATCGCTTTAAAATTTTGAAAAAAAATTGTTTGTAAAAAAAATTGTTTCTAAAGTTTGAAAACAAAAAAGAGCCCCACGAGCAGGCGTCAATTTTGTCATGACGACTGGCGTGGTCACTTCAAAACAAAAGGTAAGAGTTATTTTGAAAAAAATTGTTTGTAAAAAAATTTGATGGGACAATAAAATAAATTATTATGAAAAGATCTATAAGCCCCAAGTTGGAAGCCAATTTTGTCATGCGTCCAACTTGGTCATTTAGTCAAACAGAAGATAAAATTGTTTTGAAAAAGAATACTGTTTGGAATGTTTGAAAAAAAAAATTAGCCCCCGTTGGCTCGCCAATTTGTTTGAAAGTTTGAAAAGAAAAATAGCCCCACTTTGGGCGCCAATTTGTCATGAGACCCGAATAATTTTTAATATATCAGTTAATTCTATAGATTACAATATTATTATTTTACCAATATACTTCCGGACGATATGGAGAGATTTGTTTATATAGTGGGCGCCAGCCCGGAAGGAGAAGAAGATTTATTTCGGATCTATGAACAAGTGCCAGAGTCCTTCCACCGTTTAGAATTCTTCTGGGGCAGGGGTACGTAGGCTGCGTCGGGATTTGCGTCGGTTCGCTCAGTCCATCTCAGGCACGGGGGTATTTAGAATCCCTTAGTGACCCAGTCTACGGTAAGATGACCATCCCTATGGGATGAACGGCCTTTTATGGATATTGAATTGCTAAATTACTTGAATCATTTCCCTTACTAAATAATATATTATTATTCTCGTTCGAACGCCCTCTAGCGGTGGCGCGGCGAGTTACTTAGCAAAGATTGACATCATTTTGCTCAACCCGCATTGTGCTACTAATGCCCGCGTTTCGCCGCTAGATGGCGCGGACGCGACGGCGGATTCGGTTAATTTAAATTAAATCTTGCTGGAATATGCGCAAAATTAATTTGTAACATAAATAAGTGTGCTTTATTTTCCTTAATAAAGAATTCTGAATTTAATGAATTTTCCCAAATAATACTGGAAACTGATTTTAATATTTTATAACTGTATCTCAACCAATCCTTTCCTTTATGGTTTCTTTTTGTTCTATTTTATTTATATGAAAAAAATGAAAATGAAATATATGATATATGACGATATTAAAAATGAAATTATTCTGATATTGAGATGATTATGAGTAAAATAAAAGATACTTTTCCGACCCAAATTTACCATTTATTTTTTTATAACCTGTTGCGAAGACATTTCCCGAAACTATATATGTGATATTGAATATTTATATTATTTATGAAACTTAATTTTAATACGTCGATCGTCGAAGGCCTTGCGAGATTTTTACGAGCGTACGTTACAATTATTACATTTTACCCGTGTTTCGATGAGCATTATTCGTAACTGGTTTTTCCTATTTTTGCCCTACAATGATTTGGCAATTTTAGTGTCGGGTACGCTGCACTTTCAACTATCGTAAACGACGGTAGTCTTTTTGCTCTATCATTTTCCCTGATATTTAAATTTGGAAATATTACGTATTCCCTGACGATGACTTGCATTTATATTTATCTATAATTTGGTATTTTACTTCATAAGCTATTTTATTAATTTATCTGATTTTTAATTGCCTCGGGAAGAACTCAATGCCACTCTGACTTCGCCACGTTTTAATCCCAAGATTGTCTAACGTGGATTTTAATTATATTTATATATTTTTACAGCCTACATTTTAAGTAGAGATCGCCGAAATGATTTTAGATTTATTGGCGGTGTCTATCGTTGATCCTATATTAGAAACTACGGATTCCTATATTCAGAAAAACGGGTTAGCACGTATATGTCGTGCAAGACGGGTCTGAAGGACTAAAAGTATTGCACGATTGTGGTATTGCAAGTTAGAATAAAAGAAATCGAATTTTACTTTAAAAAAAACCGAAAATGAGAATATAATCTACTTGCCCCAAATAGGATGTGGAGATCACGCTGGAATGCTTTGCCTGCGCCGCACTTGATTCTAGTTATAATTTCTAAAGATGACTTTGACTTTTATATTTTATTCGTAGATGTAGGTAGGCCACTTCGAAGTCGTGAAATGAGCTCCGGCGGCCGGTAATCGCCGCGAGGCAAAAACCGACCGCCGCGCTGAAACGACGACCTTGTCCGGCGAGTGCTTCGGGCCAAAAAAAAAAAACTACTCTCACTAGCGATTCTCTACACCCGTGTTCCATCTAATCGCTAGTGATGCCTATTGTGCGATAAAATTCGCTTGTATCCTATATTATTGTTATTTTATTTTTGTTAACTAATTTTGGCAATAATTGTTTATTATATTGTTTGTTAAACCCGTAATGGTTTTATGACCATTACAGCCTATAGGTGCGCTCTTAGTAGTTGACTCTTGAAGGGCAGCTTCATTGCATCAACCAAGGTTGAAAACTGAAAAGAGAGATATAAAGTAATAACTATGTAAATCAGAAGTCGAGAATGTTGCTTCAGCATCTATTTTGCCATATAAAACAAACCTGCCAATAGAATTTTACACTCACATTTTACACTGTTTCACTGACAGAGGTTTTTTAAAAATATTAGACTATAGATATTAGAACTATAAATATATTCAACGAATTTACACGTATTTGATATGTAGAAACATAGATTGGTAGGAACATAACTAAAACTTAGCCTAAGGCTTTATTTTTACTATTAAAAAAATATCGGTTGTGTCACCCCAAGACTTTCCCGGCAAGTAGACAACCCCCTCCCCCCCCCATGCCCAAACCCCCCGCTCGCCAATTTGTATAACATTTGTAGTATTTTCCGTAGTATTAAAATGGTATTTTTTTGTATAAACCTAGCAGACACATCGGTGAATATTGATTTTTATCATCACGGCACAAGGAATAAATACAATCTACACATAAAGTGCAAAATAGTATTATTCACCAAAATTTGTGATACTATATATAACCAATTTGTGATATATAACCATAATATTATATGTACCATTTTACGATAACCCGATCTGCAACGAGCGGCTTAGAGGACCTTCTTGGAGAGACTGTATAAACTGTGTACCTACTGCTCTTTTTAACCGACTTCAAAAAAGGAGGAGGTTATCAATTCGGTTGTATTTTTTTTTTTAATATGTGTTACCTCAGTACTCCGTCATTTTTGAACCGATTTGGAAAATTCTTTTTTATTTAAAATGATTTACTTTCAGATTGGTCCCATTTTATTAAAATCCTGTTCTGATTATGGGAACCTTGAGGGATTAAGGGAACTCCTCAAAAAATATAAATATTTGAGGAGTAAATATTATAGTTGAAAATTTACATGTTGGATCAATTCCGATGACAAATATTTTTTTATGTCAAGCAAGACCTGATTCTACGCCCTGGTTTGGCTCCCGACGAGGGGACTCCTCAACGGTTAACAGCACAGACACGAAATTTTGTATACTCATTCAGTTATTATAGCCCGTTCTAGGTTTGAAACTATGAGATGGCTGCTGCACTAATAAACAGTTTTGAGGTCTTGTTATTTTTTGTTAAAATTTAATATCTATTATTTATTGGAGAGTAGTGGAATTTGTTGCTACTCCCCAAAACATTAGGCCATACGTTATTAGGGAATAGACATACACAAAATAAACAGATTGATTGTTAATTATATTTTATAAATCATAAAAATATTAAGATTTGAATTGCATTCTCATTACGAATAAAGGCGTGAATCACCGCTCACCGTTTAACCGTCACCGCAAAGGTGTGAATCACGCATTCAACCCCGCGTGTGTAAACTTGTGTGAAATATACGTGTAAGAGGGTGGGTGTGTGTGTATAGGTGGTCTTTCGAGGTGCACATCTGTTCGTGCGCATGCGCGAGGGGCTCGTGCCCTTGAGCAGGTGTCAATCATCACCGGGCTAAAAGCCGCCGACTGGCGAACAATCCCTGCGCACGACTAATCGCCGTATTCATGCT
This sequence comes from Micropterix aruncella, assembly GCA_944548615.1. NCBI lineage: Eukaryota > Metazoa > Arthropoda > Insecta > Lepidoptera > Micropterigidae > Micropterix > Micropterix aruncella. The sequence continues at coordinate 13,989,077 of OX155951.1, forward strand.
ACTACCCCTGCATACCTGCAAGGATCGCTTACGATGCCCTACAGGATTTTTAATTGACGGATTATGAAATTAAATATAATGGGTTCTTAATGAATGTGCTACATCTTTCCTGCCTCTGGACTTCGTAAAACTGTGAACTTATTTATGTGCATTCGATTAGCAGCGACGTGAAGTAAGCAGAAAATTTGGGGTGGGATTACGAATTTGACCGTAGCGAAATTAAACGCCACAAAAATATTTACCTAGATATTTAATAGAGCTTTTAAAATCATTAAATTCCCATGGTCTCGTACTTCGGTCGGCCTCTCGGTTTACTAAAAAATCCGTGTCATAATACTGATTTCTATTCCTACTCTTTCTGTGTCCATGGTGCAAGAAACTTTCCTTCTTTACCATCATTTAAGCTCTCCTTCTTTACCACCTTTCTAAGAAGTAACCAGTTCTTCCCTATCTCTCCTCTTCCTCTCACAATTGCCTCTCCTCGGCAATCTTAGGTTTAATTACCTTTACTGATCTGCATTTTGTACAGACGAATGTAATAATATTTATTTCCACGATAGGCGCATGTACCACTGTGATTAGGTTAGTTGTAAGATATTGACATCTGGTAATAAGCTCGCCTTTTTGTATCATGATTAAGTGCAAATAAAGAGTATATTATTATTATTAATAATAAGATTATAGCAACCGGTGTGGTACATAAGCAACCGGTGTGGTGTTTAATATTTGAATGAATGAATGAATGCATTATTTATTACGTGGACACTAATTTAGATAAATCGTAATCATTGTATAGAAATATCGCTGGACGAATTAATATCGGCCATGTGCCAGCCAAAGATTTAACCCGCCGATGGTCGCGCAATTTTTTTTAGAGCGGTTGTCTCCTGGGGTCAATCAGTATCCCCGATATTTTAAATTTATAATTATAAATATTCTCTTTATTTATTTTTATATTACATGGATCATAAGGAAATATTACACAGATAAAAAGAATAAAAAAAATTAATTTTAGTTTTGGCATAATTAAAATAAGCAACGGAATCTTTTAAATTTAAAACAAAATTAATATTAGTAGCATGGAACTATAAAACTTCATAAATTTAAAAAATATTATGTATTATTAAATATTAAATATTAATCATAAATATTAAAAAACAATCGTTTCGTTAATAAGTCATTAAAAGCGAATGGCGACGAAGTGCTTCAGACGTAAGAAGGTAGCTACTTCCATAGTCGAGCTGCATGGATACTGTGAGAAAAATATAACGCTGTAATACATGGAAATACGCATGTTTCAAAGGGGATTACGTATATAACAAGTACTCTGGTCCGTAATTATATATATATTGACATGACTCGTGACGGTGAAGTTACTATGTCATGGGTATAGTAACTAAACCGCACATTCATTACGGCGCAAAACGAGATCTTGCTTTTATCATGACAGCATGTTATTACATACGTAAGGTTATAGTCATTTACAAGAATTATGTTGAAGCTAAATTATACCGTTATTTTCGTAGAAATCCAATATTATTTTCAGTGTAGCTAGTTCCATAGTCGAGCTGCATGGATACTAAAGGACTTTAAATAGAGATTAAAGATTATTGAATAGGAAGTGTATTATATCTTGAGTAGATCGGAGATGCAGACCATGATTTGATAAAGGAGGAAGATTTGCTGAATAAAATAAATTTCACATTTTCGGAATTAAAGTTTAGAAATTTCTCCGTTCGTAGATCTCTAGCCATTGCAGTTTATCAGGGTATTCAATAACATGGTAAAACTTATGTAGGTAGATATAATATATATCTTAGGCAAAGGTTTTCTAGGCGGTCTAGTTTATTCAGAATAATAAAAAAAAAAATAAATAACAAATCTACAAGAAAAGTTTGCAGAAGAGGTGCTTCCAACATTTAAAACCCGACATTATAGTAGCCACGTCTCAAGTCTGAAAGCTCACCTCCACCATGAGCTGGGAAGGGATGCCGCAGTCAAAATTAATATTGATCAATTGAATTGAATCGAATTGCTCTAAATTAATCTACGTACTGTAAATTCTGCATTTTTTTATGACTGGTTTTTAAGGTATCGCTAGGAATATGGAAAATTCCTAACTAATAATTATACTTTGAGGTTAGAAAATAAAAGTTAAATACTTGTATGAAGAAGCAATTTTGTTCGGATGAAATTTTTCCAATATTTTCCGCAAGTATTTATTTAGAGACACTGCTCAGTTTCGAATGTTGATTTATATTTACCCAGCCACCCTGTATAGACTGATACTGTAATTAATTTGTTAGATATAATAAAGTTACCTGTGTTCGTTCATTGGTGAAAGCATATAGGTAAACCCTTACAAAGAGAACCATTTCGTAACCAGATGTAACGGTTCGCATTTTTTACGATTCGATTCAATGGCTCTCCACTTGCACGTTTATAGCTTTTCATCAAAAAGACCTCTTGTCGTGGAATGAAACGAAGGCAATAAATTCATATACAATTATTGAAACACAACGCCGTACAATTATGAACGTGGATTTTTATGACTCAGCCTATATTCATTGTCATTTTTGGATTTCATCATTTCTGGGAAAAGCAGACGTTGAGGATGCTCATTTTAATGTGTGTTGCGATTGATGGTTTTGGCGAAGTATACTCTGATCCTGTTCAGATAAAATTTTCTATTTAACTCTCCGATTTCATCTATGTCTCTTACTGAACTAACTCAACATTTCTCACTCTGTACATTATTTTAAAGCGAAGCATTCGCTTCTAAATCCACTTTCTGCGGCATTTTTTTGTAGTTATAGCAGTGTTAGTTATTGCATTAAGAACGGGGTGGATAATACACAGGACCTTTCTATTTGTATCCTGAGCAATATGATTGATTGTACCTAATAATATGTGATACCCATACTATAGTAATATGGTTTAGTTTACCTTTGGTCTTGGTCATTAACTCATACTATACAATACGTCGATATTACCAACAAAAAAAATCCATAAAATCAATTAAATATTTTTTTTTATACAAACTTCAAAACTTATTCTCCCTTATAACTAACTAGTTAATTATTTGGGGTTATTTTGGTTTCTTAACTATAAAGCGGATTTTGAATCTGAAATGTTTTCAACCTTTTTCTGAACACGTTAATAGTTGGAGCTTCCTTTATAAATTCACTTAGCTTTTTGTGTATTTTTGGTCCTCAACTTAGACGAAAATGCGCAAATGATTACGAGATCACGTGATGTAGTCGTAGGTTCTACCATTTGTGACAATCTAATAGATTGTTTTTCATGCGCATCGCTCATTGTGTACATACGTAGACTGGACTTGTTATATTTTCAGATATTGGAAGATTTTCTGTCGGATCTTGTGGTACACCTGCACTAGTAAGCAGCGTCCTTTTCGGCATGACTAGGAAGCGAACACGGTCAGCAGCATAGTCTGTCTCACAGCTCCACACCATACGGCAATAGGCATGCACGTACTAAAATTAATACATATGCAGTGCATTACTATCTAAGAGAGCTTGCGGGCGATTTAGGGCATAGCACGCACACCTGTAATGAAGCGATTTAAGTAAAAAATATAAAAAAAACAAAATATCATTTAATATTGTAAAATACATCATATAAAAATTAAACACAAGTGGCTAAATTGCTCTGCTCAGACGTATCTAATATTTACAGAGTATTAATTTAAAACAATAAACAGATACTGATAGGAGTACATACTCGTAGCTATAAAACTTATAATGATTCGGAATTACTTTTCCCTTCTATGCGAATAAGTTTTGTCTCCTTCTCTTAGATACGTATTTGACAAAATTACCCATAAAAAAAATATTCCAGTATTGCAAGATTGTCTACGCGTCTCTCAATAAATTTATCGGGAATAACGAAAACGGCAAATAGGAAATAACTGACGAAGGCATTATACTGTTTCGAATCACCTTTCAATAAAATAGGTAGGTACACGTTGGCACTGACACCATTTGACTGTTGAAAATGTTTTTCCAGTCCGAATATAAGATGGTTAAAAAGGCCGTTTTGAAGGCTTCGACGTCTTCTTTAGGGACTAAAACCACCGACCACGCAACATATCTGTAATTCTGGGAATGTAAATTAATTATTCGGACTCGGGTCAGAACTAGTTGCAGGATGGTCTATTAAATCGATAATTTCATACTCAAAAACTCCTTAGTATGTTTAAAACTCCAGCATGATTAAAACTTCTGTTGATTTTCTTCCAAATCGGTAGATTCCCGATCGTTTCATTGTGTCCTATTTTATTAAGTTTTAAAAATACACCGTGAGGTTTTTAGTAGTGACATTATTCTAGTGTGTGAATCAGAACAAGCAAATAAGCAATTTTACATTAAATAATATGTTTTTGTTTGTAATTTTGAATTCAATTTACAAAATTGTTAAATAAAAGTTTGACAAAAGATAAGCGCGCTCCGCCATCTAGTAGTTGGTTAAGTATCGCGAATATTGTTTATTCGCAATATTTTACCTACCAATAGATAAAGCAACGCACTTAATGCTTTAAATACTTTTTTTGGGAAACATTTTTTTTTAATTTTAAAAAAATATATGTTTTTCGGTTTTATTTTTTGTTTTTTTTTCTCATTTTCATTAATCAAAGTTACTCACTTGCTTGTGAGTCTGATTCACGTACTACAAGGATAAAAAACTCATCCTGTATACACTTTATCGTTTTAATTTTTTCCATTTTCGCTTTTTTTCTTCTTGTTTAAACTACTTTTTTTTTCTTTTGAATATGTTTTCTTTTTTAAACTAGTATTTGTTTAATATGTTTGCCCTAGAACAAGTCTTTACTTAGTTGGGCGACATGGGACCGATCTTCACTATAAGCGTGACAAAACTTGCTGTGGGTTTTATTTAAAGTGTAGATATTAAGTATGATTTGTTACGCTTGTTGCATATTATGCACATTACCATAAATAAAAAAATATATAAAAATAAATAAAGAAGAACTTTACATCCTTGGTATTAAAGAGTCATTGCTGCGTTACCACTCTTTATTGATTATCGATTAAATAAGACATATTTATTAGAGCTATTATAAATCTTACAATCGCACATATCTTAATATTGTTGATTTCGACTTCGATTGCCTTTCCTATTATTTCTGTATGGTTTTGCTTTTCCGCTTGCACCTACACACAACGTAATAATGAGATAATTCGCGATATATAATTGGAGTGCTTTCTGGTAGTCTAGAGTTTCTCAGAAACGACTGTGCGTTAAACCAGTACATTCGTTATAGGTGTTTTATACGAGCAATTTGTAATCGGAGAAGTTAGCGGTCCATTATATGGAGGGCGATTCAGCCTCCACAGATCCACACTTAGCACTGCTCGTTATGGGGACAATGCTAGGCAGCGAGGAGAGCTTTATCGCCGCGTTGGCATTACAATCAAACAGATTATTGTTTGTCCCGAAACGGCAATGCCCACAAGTGTAATAAGCGGTTGAAGTTACAAGGAACGAATGCTGCCTATGCAATCCATTTTAAGGCGACTACGATTTCTGATTTTAGAAAATAGAAAACACTATACAAAATCTGTTTCAAATTACTTGAAACAACATTCAATTTGAAAGTTCGCAAAGGGGAACGAAACTAACGTATTGGAGACCAAAATTGGAATACGAAATTTTAACGCAGGTAGACAACTCCGATTAAATTTCTGTTTAAAATTGTATGTACTTTCTATCTTTCAGTTTATTAGAAAACTAGAGTTGCCAACTAAAACGGCGAACCCGTTTCATCTCAGAAAGTTTTAACGATATTAGATCGTTCTGCCTCCCGTGAGGTGAGCGTAGAAGACTTAGGACCAAACAGTCCACCGTCTAGTTACGCCATACGCCCGTAAGAAGCCACCGAGAGATATACACAATTATCAACCGGCGGGCCGACACTCGCGCCTTTACTTCCAGTTGCAACCAGATTACTCCGGTTTTTAGACTGGTTACAGGTTCGAAGTCGCTTCCTCGCAGTCCTCTCCCTTACGTAGCGGTGATACGGTGTCTACCGAATCTATCGCGGACCACGGCATCTTTTTCACGGCTCTTCACCCGGTATCTGTAGCCGATTGGTAGTTTCAAGAGCAGTTGCCGCAAGGTAAACAACTACCCCCGCTCTATAGGAGACAGTACTGTTTTCAGACTCCCACGGCTTTCGGTCAGAGTGCACTATCGATTGGCTGACGTCGCACGGTGCTTAAACCGTCAAGGAGCGCCCGAAGGTTGACTCCTGAGGGAAACTGGCCCTCAGGCCAGACTCCTACCCTGGCTCGCACTTCTACGTGGAGGCCGCCGGATAGGCGATGACCCGTCAATATGACCGATCCTGAACACATGGGTCTTTGTGGCCAAACTGCAACAGGACCCTTTAGCTTCCAGTTTATTGGACATATTTCAATATCATGATTTATAATATAATAGGTACTATAGGTAGAGTAAATTATGATGTAGTAAACCAGGTGATCACAATTTTTCGGCTGGCAGACGAATAATAACGCGGGGCTCCCATTGGACGGCGTGGTCAACAACAACAACAATCGTAGCGACAACTCTTCAACTCAACTCACATACGTATATGCCTTCTTGTAAGTAGTTCTAAACTTGTGTTTAAATAGGCGGCAACGCGATTGATCATATAATTTCGCCCTTGTATCAAATATGTGCTTGAAGGAAGAAAACTGTCGTACGGACAAAGTTGTACTCGTACAGTACGGGTTTACTCGTGAAGGCCATATTGTAGAAAAATCTTCAAGGTTCCTATGCGCCACAAATGAAGAGTTTCACCTCGTTCAACGCTCAAGCCGGTCGCTTTGTTCTCGTTCTGTCGCCGGAAATTTTAACCCTGCATATTCGCCAATCACTTATACCTTGCAGTACAAGAATAGTGCATTTTCTCCTCTGTTTAACCCCCTTCGCGTCCAGATTGCGATCATTATGCGGCAGTTATGCTCCCGCCGAAACGGTCCAGTGGCTGTTTAACCGACAAAAAGAACCCGTGTGAAACCTATTAGCGACTACTAATAACAGTAATCATGTATTGTGCGAGAAAATTAGACCTATCGCTGAAAGCTGTCAATTTTGAAAACATTGAGAACGCAATGAGATATGAATGGCTCTAGAAAAGTGGCCTTGTTGTGGGGTTCAGCGGAGTTCACACGGTATCACGTTCTTCAGGTTGCGATAGGTTCCTTTCTACACATATTGTAATGCCTTTTTTTTAAATTATTTTTTATTTTATTTTATTATTTTTAAGGAAACATACAGCTGTTACAATAAATTTGTTACAGAATTATTAGGTTAAAAAAATAAAGCTAATTACATGTTTCCACTTAAACATTCATAATTTAATGCCTTGCCGCATATAGGTAGTAAATCAAAAGCAAACAATTAATATTATTGAATATATTGAACATCTATTTTTAAACAAGTAAATGTATTCAATGAAATAAAAAAACACAAAAATTTATAACTAATTTTATTACTGTTTATTATGAAATATTCTTGGTTAATGTATTTATCCATATAGATACGTATATATTTTCGGAATGTTTTCAATCACACCTTTCATTTGACATTAAACAAGATATATTTAATCGAAGACTATCGCGGTTGTTTGACATTATAAATAGGATAGAAAACGAATTTACCGCGTGAAATTTGTAGGACCCGACGTTTCGGTGACGTTGCAGCCGCCGTTGTCTAGGGTAGACTGAAGAGCTGTCAGTCCGTTGTTTTGCGGGTAGGCCGCAAACCGCTGCCGCCACTGCGTAGGTTATAACGGTGGTGGGGGGCCGGGCTCGGAGCGCGGGAATTTTTAAAATCCGTCTTGCACACAACACTCACTGTATCCTGTTTTACGTCTTTGCGTTCGGCGTTCGGCGGCGGGAACATTTTAAGAAGAGGGTTCCACGTAGAAGAGAGTTTGTAGCCGTCGTCTCTATTGAAGTTCGGAGTTCTTCTTATTTCAATGGCTTCCCGGATCATGCGAGGAAAGTAGAATTGTTCCTTGGATAGAACAATGGGATTTTGAAACTGCATCCAGTGGTTACTTCCGCTATCCAATATATGTTCGCAGATCGCCGATTTTTCTCGCTGAACGTTTTTAACAGCTTTGATGTGTTCTGTCAGTCGCGTGGCTATGGGCCGTTTCGTTTGTCCAACGTAGGCTAGACCGCAGCTGCATTCGACTTTATACACACCCGGGGTTTGCAGTGGTATTACATCCTTTACAGGCCTCAAAAATCGAGCTATATTTTGGGTCGGTTTGAAGATCGTTTTTATATCGAATCTGTTTAGCATCTTACTTATTCGATCAGTCACGCCCTTGACGTATGGTAAGAATGCTCTTGATCTGCTCGGTTTTTGAGTTTCGTCCGTATTAGACCGTGTGCGTGTCTCGTGATATTTTCCGTATCCATTTTTCCTAAGGACATCATTGACATGTTCCATCTCCTTCGGAAAATGCTCAGTGTCGCATAGATCGCGTGCTCGATTCACGAGCGACGTTTGCACTGAACGTAGATGGTAGGGATGATGGTGTGAGCTTGCATGCAAATATCTGTCCGTATGTGTGGGCTTCCGATATACCGTATGTCCGAGAGTATTGTCACTTCTCCTCGTCACTTTGACATCCAAAAATGGTAAGGAGCCGTCCTTCTCTACTTCATAGGTGAAACTGATTTTTGGGTGTATGGAGTTTAGATGACCCAGGAATTCTTTCACCGTTTGAATGTTGCCTTTCAGGATGCAGAAGGTATCATCCACGTAGCGAAGCCAGAGAATGGGTTTAATTTTGGAGGTTTTTATGGCTAATTCCTCAAAATATTCCATATATAGGTCACTAACTATCGGCGATACGGGGCATCCCATTGCTACTCCGTCGATTTGTTTGTAATAATCGCCGTTCCATAGAAAGTAGCAGGATGTCAGGCAATGTTGAAGCATGTCGGCGTAGCTAATAGGGAGGTCCTCAGACCTTAGTTTATCTCTCACCACCGCAAGACACTCCGAAATGGGCAAATTCGTAAATAAAGATTCGACGTCAAAGCTCACCATTATTTCGTCTTCGGCCAGTTTTAAGCTTCTAATAATGCTTACGAAATGTCGCGAGTCTTTCACGTAAGACGTCGTTTTGCCCGTAAGCGGTTGGAGGACACCAGCCAAGTGTTTTGACAGAGGATATGTGGGGCTGTCGATTTGGCTCACAATCGGTCTCAATGGTGCATTATCCTTATGGATTTTAGGTAAGCCATATGGCGAAATTTTGTATACGCATTCAATTATGATAGCCCGTTCTAAGTTTCACCGCGGTAGAGCTGCTGCACCCAAGGTTGGCTTCATAATGAAGCACAAACAAGACATTCTGCGTAGCATTCAATTACGATAGCCCGTTCTAAGTTCCACTATGACATGGCTGCAGAGCATTCTAATAAAAGCTTGTTTTTAAAAATGTGTTTTCAGTATAAACTTATTACAAGATTTTACTTACCTTGCAACGTTTGTCAGCTTGTTTAGGTCAAATATTACAAGCTGAATTAGAACCAATTGATCTTATCTTATGAGATTAAAATTTTACATGTTGGTTCAGTTCCGATGACAATGAATTTCTATGGTAGCATGACCTGAAACTGTACCCAGGATTGGCTCCCGACGATGCTACTCTTCCACGGTTCACAGCTCAGCCACGAAATTATGTATCCGCATACAATTATAACAGATCGATCTAAATTTCACCATGACGGTTGCAGCACCTAGGGTTGTCTTCCAACGAGGGGACTCCTCAACGATCACGACACGAAATTTTGTATACGCAATCAATTATGTTAGCCCGTTCTAAGTTCTACCATGACATGCCTACTGCACCCAGGGATGGCTCCCGACGAGGGGACTCCTCAACAGTTTTGTGGCATACACACAATTTTGTATAAGCATTCGGTTATGGTAGCCGTTCTCTATACATTTCAGAGTATTAAAAAAAAACCTTGTTTTTAAAAATGCTTATTACTTATTATCTTCTTTTGCGTAGCCAACGTTCTAAATTTGTTATAAACTTAAGCTATAGGTTAGCTGATAGACATTGGTGCAAGGCAATAAGCTCGCCTTTTTTATTGAAAATAAAGAGTTTTTTATTATTATTTTATCTTATTCGTATTAGTTTTGTAGCGCTTGACAGCGCGGTATTTCATTTACACATATGCGTCCGTATGTATATATGCGTTATCATCATTGACAAAGTGGAACATCGTGTAGCCAATGAATTTGTTACAATACACGAATATTGCTATGGGTTATGGTTTTCTATGTATGTATAGTGTATGTTTTTATATGGACTATATATACTATTATGATAAATAAACATAGACTACTATGAAACACATCTATCTATCACAAAACACACGCGCTATCTATCACAAAAATTACTATAGGTGTCCGGTACTGCCCGCCCTCAGGTACTGACGGACTCTCCCCTACTGTTAAGTAGCATGGCGCTATAACACTATTTATCTGTCGCGAATAATTCAAGCCCTTTGAGCGAATGAAATCATTAGTAAGTAATTGGCATTCGGTGGCTGCACTTCTAGCTGCTAGTGACTGTACTTACCGAGAGTTAGGTCGTGCGCGCTGTAAAGATATGAACCACTTCATGCGCTTTATCATTAGCCACTTGCCTTCCATTAGCCAATTACGAGCAGGTAAATGATTTTTGCACCGTTTAATGGAGGTTACGCATGGAATTTGTTAGTTTTATTCCACTCGGTTGGCAATAGAGTCCGAGTAGACGTAAAAAGAGAATTTAAAAGAAATGGGGAAATTTAGCAGAAATCACATCCACAAAAGACCGGTGGTACCACGTTTAAACGTAATGTATTAAATTTAGGGATAAGGTATCGAAAAATGAGTATCGATACTTTTGGCTTCGAGTAGTATCGCATCGAAAAAATCAATACTACATAACTATCAGCTTCGTAATCTATATCAGCTTCTAAGCTGATAGTTAAGTAGTATTGATAGTTATATACTATTTATTTAACTGTGCTCCGCGATTTTACCCACCGTTTAATTTAAAAGAAATAGGAGTATTTATAAATAATTTATAGTACTTCGGCATAGAAAATATTTCAAGTTATTTTCGTGTGGTATTCGTAGGTAGGTATTTACTGGTTTTCGCCGAAACCTGATATGTTAGATAAGGCATCCACAGTTCGGATCTGTTTGGTAATGCTCGGTTCTTGTCGGGCGGCCGACAAGAACGGAACCCCGACTCGCATCGCCCGCCCGCGCTAATACGTCGTTTTCGCTTAGCGTTCTTTTTGCTCGTCCCCAGTTAAACAGTCTATGCTGTCTATATAAATAGGATAGAAACGAATTTACCGCGTGAATTTTGTAGCACCCTACAGGGGCTACAAACTACAGGTGAATCCTGTAGGGTGCATTTGTAGCACCCTACAAATGCACCCTGTAGCGTGCTACAAATTTCATGCGGTAAATTCGTTTCTATCCTATTTATAATGGCAAACAACCGCGATAGTCTTCGATTTTATATATATTTATATATCCTCAAGAATTGGGCTGAAAAATGCAAAAAGTGAAGAGTTTTCTTCACCTTTATTATTAGTAGGTATAGATGGACCATAAACTTCAGGTATGGAGCATTTGGAAAATTAAATTTAATTAAAGAAAATAATGTTATTACTAAATGCAGTGCAGTATTACATTATCACTAGAGGCTCCATTGTAAATAGTATCAAAATAAACAAACACCGCAGTCGAGTATTTCTTCAAAGCAACGCCGCCTGACTAGGCCTAGGCCCGGGCTAAGGTAAGCTTAACAAGTAAACAATGGCTTGTGCATACTTCAATTTAAAAAAAATTGTAATTTGGCTGAAATTTCATGTTAAGTATTTAAAAGTAAAAGGAAAATTGTCATCAGAGGCGACATGCAAAATGATCAGAAAATAATGAAAACTCGAACATTATAGGGCCAAAAATTTATAACCATCTAAAAGAATCTAATAAAACATGCCAACACACTAAGTTAATCCAATTAAAATCTAAAATTACACAACATTTACTTCAAGTTGGTAGAAATTAGGTGGAAAGGAGTCATATTTTAAAGTAAAGGCATTGATTTTATAGTTAAATTCAATGGTAAAGGTCTACATTTTTATTATTGTCATACATTGCACTACACTTTATATTTTAATACTATTTATTTATTTGTTCTACAAACTTCATATTACTACATTTTATATAAATATTTATTTCTATGACCATGCTCTATCAATATTTTAAATATAATTATAAGTTTAATTTGAATCGCTTATCTATTTTATATTTTATCATATTTTGTATTTTTCATTTTTATATTATGTGCCCATGAATAAATCTTTGCCATACATAGAGTTTTCCTTGGTTCGGGCTATGGCCTAGTTAGGCATATTCTATACAATAACTAATACAATTGTAAATTTATCTTTTTGAACGAATAAAATTATTATTATTATTATTAATGTTCATTGATGATAATTTAAACCAATTTTATTAAAATATATAAATAATAATAATTTACTAATAATAACAAAGAAGGTAGGTACATATTAATCATTAATCTAAAATCGAAGGCATTAATATGTCAAAGCGTCTTTCAGTCCAACTTAGTTTGCGAATAACGTTTAATAAATATATTCATTATAAAAAATATAAGATACGCGGATAATTAAAAGAAATAATAATTTAATTAATAGTACGCAGTAGTTTTTGCGATCGGGAACATGACGTTGTATGAAGCCAAGTTAAAGATTATTGATTCAAATTAAGCAACTGCAACAAGCTAGGCAATTAAGCAATAGTAGTAAATCCGCAAAAGGCGGAAAAGAAGAAGAAAATTACATTTACGTAGAAGCAATATAAAGGTATTCCAAAAACGAAAACTATATTTTAATGCAAATTAAGTAAATAAACATAAAATTAGTAATAGTAGTAGTAGTAGTAGACGGAGTGGGGGGCTTGTTTCCAGCCCTTGATGTCACCTAGATCTATAAGATCTTTTGTAACTCCCCACTATGTAGTTAGGTCAGTGGTCAGCTTGTAGCCCAGTACTTCTTACCAGTCCAAGCAGATCACTGACCTTCAAGTTGGGCAGATGGCTAGGTTCGAGAAAGGCTCGTCCCAGTATACTGTGTCTTTTAGTGGCGAGGCCTGGGCAGCGACCAACGATGTGTATGCTGTCTTCAGGTTCTTCGCCACATATTCGGCGGTAGTCCTTGCTCTCGGTCAATCCAAGGTTGAATAGATGTGCTCTAACGGTCGTGTGTCCGGTGAGGAGACCGATAGTGGTTCTAAGGTTCTTCTCGCTCATGTCAAGTAGGGCATTGGTTTTCTTTTGTAGTGGTTGCTCCATCATAGCTTTTGGCTGGCAATATCCCTGGCTCTGTTTCCAGGATGCCCGATGTTCCCGATTCAAGCAGTTCCTGATGATTTTCTTACCTAAATTAGTAATAAATTTAAAGTAAAAATTAAGTTAGCGTACTATACAGTAGGTAAACATAAAATCCAGCAATGGACGTCGACCCGTAAATAACAAAAGGCGGTAAGCGAAGTAGGAAATTGCATTTACAATAAAACAATATAAAAGTACCTACTACAAAAATGAAAACAATATTTATAAAAACTAATGAAAATATCTGAGGTTCTCTGCTGAAGAGGGAGTATTACTAGGATGGCACGGGAGAAGCAGCAAGGCAAATTGACAAGAAATCAGCGTTAATTGTGTCACAAATATCGATAAGTCAAGTCGAGACTGTCACAAAAAATGCTTGACATTTATTTTAACCGAAAATAATAGTCATTATTATATACTCATAATTTGAGCAACTATCGGATGCAGCCACTCACCTACTCATATGAGCAAAGAATCGAGTAGAAAATCTAGGTATCGGAAGAATAGTAAACATACTTGTAAGTAGTCGATACTTTTGGGGTATCACTAATTATACCTTACTATTATTATTATTAATTAACTATTAATTATACCTTATATTTGCTGTTTTTCGAACTAGGCGCTTTAAAATTGGATAAATTCGGATTGAGTTTTAAATTTAAATAAAATTATTTCAAAGAAGATATTAATTTGATATGATAAATATACAACACATTGCAATATACAATTTAATGTGTATTTGTATACAAATATATTTTGTAAAATCTATTGATTTCATAATAAAATGTCAAAATAGTTTCGAAAATACGAGTTTATACCTGGTCTTCCATTACGGGCGGTCGCTGTTGACGGTCTGTGCAATAAAACAAGCTGTGTGTGAGGAAATAACGAAATTAATTTTGATTTTAAATCCCATGTATGCCATTACGTATGGAATTACGATGGCTCCGACTATCGACTTTTTATCAAAACACCTTTTTTTAATGTAGGAAATGTCTATATCGGTAAGTTGGAAAATGAAACAACTCCCTAAAATTAAAGAAGTTCTTAGAAAGAAAAAGCTATTAAATAAACTTTAATAATTTCTATAATGGTATTGATAAAGATTTTATTACGTTTTAACACTCCCCTGTAAAATTATTTCAAATGGAGTTAACACTTTTGCAAATTAAGCCATCTATATGACATCGTTAAAATATCCGCCGCAGCTTCGCATGGTGGCACGGATTCGAGAGGTCTAATTTCAATGCCGGATAGATCCGGTTGAATTTGAGCGATTGCCTGGGTTATGTTGACTTTGAGGGCATCGGTCGATATTTCGATCAATTAAATAGCAATATTTTTTTGGACGGCCTATTAATAAGGACCTAATATGAGTCCGCTCGGGTCACTAACGCAAAGAATGACAATGGGAATAGCCCCGCAATCGCTGTCAAGCGAATCTAGGCCGCTAGGAGCTACGACGGACAAGGCGAAATCGCTCAGACGGCGACGTCGATTTGCCTCGACGCGGATTGGGTTTCCTTGTCCGTTTCATAACTTGCATTAAAACAAAGCTTCAACAAAGAGAACGCTTCGCCCGTGCGATATTTCGATCTACGGATTTGCGCAATTTTCAATACGGGATTAAATCCGCTGCTGTTTATAACATACGTCATTTTAGACGACCGCTGGCGTAAAACGAGGAGCTGCAGAACAACATTCGTAAACTCCGCACTCTGACTACAAGTCTTTTTTTTATTCTGATCAATTTTTATATTGTTATATTGCCTACAACATGTATCAACACGTAAATATATGCTTTAAAATTTGACAAACATAAATTTTTATAAATTAAAAGCGAATAAATAAATTTATTTTTGGATCAAAACTTCAAAAGCCTTATTTAAGATATCTTATCTTATCTTATCTTAGTTAGTCTTTATTTTATTGTGATTGTGGTGTAGAAACATGGACTTCTACAATTATTCAGTGTGGCACAACCTGACTTTTAGGCGTACAATAAAATAATTAATTAATTATTTAACCCTGCAGTGGTCGCACTGTCTTCATATGTAGACCATCACCTTAGAAAAACGATTTTATCTGTTTGGTTGGTGCGTCGGCGACGTGCGTACGTAACGTTTAAATCGTTTAAAACTTTGTGTCTTACGTATCCGCGCGACTTCTTATGTAAGTATTTTTTTAATTACATTTATTAAACTCTTTATTGTATTTAGTTTTGCTATCCATTGTTTTAATTTATTTATTAGAATTTATAATTTTGTAGACGATTATTAATTTAATTGTTATATTTTTTGTCGTTGTGTGAAAAATATTAACATTTTTGGTCGTTTATGATTTATTTTCAAGCTTAAGATAAATTTTCTTTGTTGCTATTTCGTGAAAGTTTGTTAAGCAATGCGTTGTGTTGTAATTTAATTTTAAGAAAAAAATTAGGTTACCTGTATTTAAAATATTATTATAATATTTTAAATACAGGTAACCTAATTTAGCTCGAATTTAAAATAGCTCGAATTTAAAATGGTCTACATAGGTAGTCCACGAGACCGCTGGAGGGACATATTAACGCGCGACCACTACAGGGTTAAACACAGGTAAATATATAAATAAAATAAATAACACGACTGCCGTTACAGAAAGTGAATTATTGTATATATAATAATTTTTACGTTTTTTAATGATATATTTGTGGTTATGTATTTATCTATATACATACATGAATATTTTCAAAATGTACTCTATCAGACCTTTCATTTGACACTGAAAACGATATATTTATGAGAATTTTTGACATTTGGACATATGGATATTTTAGAGAACTACTTACCTACTTGATATTTGGACAGTTAAAGTTACCTATGATACTCGGGATGACATAACGATTCTAACAATACTACATACTTCTAAATCGGTACAAGCAAAATACGTTATGGTGTTATAAAGTAAAAGAAAACATATATAGATGAACCCTGAATACGTTATACTCTTATTTGGTTGGGCAGTCGTGTATAAATGACAAATTAAAGCCTAGCCGCATCCACGAAACGCCAAATTCGAGCAAGATTATCGGTATCGATTTTCCTTGTGCTCTATGAAACGTGCGCAATTTCCTGGCTCGCTTTGCGCATCTCATCGACCGTGTTCATGCGATTGGCCGCGGCTGCGTCCGATCGGTCGATGGCTATCGGGGAAGCCGTTCCTGCAGCCGAGTCGCGCGGATTGCGGCCGCTTAACAAAGCGGGCAATAAAGACGCCTCTCGCGAGGAATGCAAGAGACAAATAAATCGTGCTCGCAGATTAATCGTCCCGGAGAGTCGACACATGGACACCGGCTAATGGGATCCGCGTACGCTCCTAATTGGCACATTTCTAAGAGAGTTATCAAGACGGGCAGTCAGGCGCCCGCGCCAACGCCGCCGCGCCGCGCGCGCTAAGTGATCGGGTCTGGTGTTGCCAATAACCATTGCGCAATTAAGGCGACATCAAAACACTGACTCACACTTGGGACAAGGAGTTTTGAAGGCAGTGTTGTCAACGTCTTATGATTATATACTCCGTCAAGCTGATTTAGGCTCGGAGCAAACGAGCCACAGGCGGATGACACGCTTTTTCATACATTTTGTAGGGACTCGCCGCAAACGCGTGGCCGGTGGCCGCCACTCGCTACAGCAGTGTCCGCGACTCGTGACTTGTGGCTGAAACGGGCCTCAATACGCGGACATCCGCCACTGCGTGCCTCTCATCCCTATTTCGCACCTCTCACCCTCTACGTCGTCTGCGCATTCATAAAAGCGACCAGACCTTCCGTCTCTAAGTAAATCGTGAGACCGCGCGACAGTGAGACGGTTATAAATTGAGGCGGCCACCGACCACTTGTCACGGCCATCGAACACCGGTGGCTGTCGCGCGCTACTGCCACTTTTGCAGCAGTAGTGGTGGTATGCGACAGCCGCCGAGTGGCTGTGGCCAGTGGCTCATTTGCGCCGAGTCTTAAATATGCCCCTTGTCGGTATATTTATTTATTTAGTTATTTTGATTTGCAGCATTAAAAAAAAGGTTGTGTCATTTCAAGACATTCCCGACAAAGAGCCAAAGACCGATTTTATCTGAAATACACACAGACATACAGACAGACACGGACAGACGTACTGACACACAGACAGATTTCCATCTGGAAATAGTCTTAATTTTCTCAGGGGGGCTCAAAAAGATATTTCCGTCTTCATGTCGAACACAAAAATTTGCGCGTTTACAATACTATCTTTTTCGTAGGTTAGTGGCCTGGGAAAGTAAAATACAGAAAAAGATACATAAGCAATATCCGTAAAATTATATATTTATAACGACAAAGACCAATCATTCAGTCTGCAAATGCTGCGAATAGTTGATGTTAGACGCTTAATGTTCTTGACCTTCAAACATAAGTATTTCCTCGTACTGAATTTTGAAGCAATTTAATGAAGTTAGAGGCGATAATAGCAAAACCCCTTTTAGACTTATTAATTTATAGTTATTGTAATAGCGAGATGCGCTTGTGCCGCGCCTGCTTATCGCCTCAACCAAGCGATCATCGCTTAACCACATAGTAACCACATAGTAGCTACAGGGATAAACCACATAGTAAACACATTGGTATGTTACATGTTGTTAACTTGAAACTTTATTATCATTCACTATAGCCATGGTGTAGAAGATGAAAACCAAAATAACTGATATGTATCATCCGTACTTTGAATGAATCCTACCACTATTATAAACGCGAAAGTTTGTAAGAATGTATGTATGGATGTTTGTTACTCTTTCACGCAAAAACTGCTAAATGGATTTTGATGAAACTTTACAATAATATAGCTTATACATGGGAGTAACACATAGGCTATAATTTATAAAGATTTATTATGAATTATCCAAAATATAACGATAAATGTCAAGTAAGTAGGAAAAAAATCTGCCATCTGCGAGCTTTTCTGGCGTGCGCGGCAAAATCCGTTGGAGTTACAAGTATATAATGTATAATGGAAATGTTTATCCTAAATAGTCCTACAAAAAAGCCCGCGACAGCATATATCTATATTTTATGTGTAAGCCATTATCGCCAAAATAGTGAACTATGATTTTCATGATTTTTAATTTGTTGGATTTGTCTCCGTCCCGAATAGCAGAATAATATAAAAACATTGAAAAATTGACGAAAATATAAAATACTTTCGATAATCATTATCACAATTTTCCATCACCACGCGGGTGAAACCGCGGGGCGCAACTAGTTAAAAATACAACAACCTTTGAGTTATAGTACATCTGCGGGTTGCAACTAATTGAATACAATTTACAATATTTGAATATTGTTATTTTCGACATTAACCCTTAACTAAAGTTGTCAAATCGAGTTACAGAGTGTCTTGGGTCTAGTAGACCCTAGTTTTTCGAGGAGTCACAACTTAACGCGTAACTGGCAACACCACCTGTCGAAGCAATCACATCCAGCCATCCGCCACCGGCGCAGTATGCAGGTGAAAAAAAGTGCACACCCTTCCGCCGTTTTCAATTAGGGACTTATCGGGTCGCAATTGCAGTCACGTCGGTGTCACATGTCACACTTTGCCACTGAGCGGACCCGACATAAGAATGCAACGACGCGATCTGATTGAGAGAGTATTGCGTTACATTGGACGCTACGCCTAGCGGGCCCTAAGCTTGAGGTGAATAGTTGGCTATAGATAGGCGAGGTCGCATGGTGAGATGCTTATGTGATATCGAGGAGTAATGGAGGAGGATGCTTATGAGAGAAGAGAATTTCAGGAAGAATAAGCTGCTTCAGATCGATTTCGTAGCCTCGAGGAGAAAAGGACACGAAACTGAGTGGTAGGATATGGCTATAGGTCGACCAAGGTTAGACTATCGCTCGCTCATCGCGACCTTGGACTAGATCGCAAAGAGGTCATATTTGAAGACGCTATAGTTGATATATAGAATAAGTTTATTGTGCTATAAAAACACAACTTAATGAATATTACACTGGTTTTATAATAAAGACAATTTATGCACAAATGGCGGACTTATAGGCGATATCTTACAGACAACCATCACATGAAACATGAAACGCAATTTGCGAAATATAATTTTTTCATCATTACGGCAGGGGTTTCATCATAAGTTTGGAAACCCCTTACAGCAGGGGTTCCCAAACTTATTGACCCCGCAACCCACTTTCTAAAATCACAATATTTTGCGACCCAGCAAGAACTTTTTCAGAAAAGTAAGTGAGTGGTTTGATGTAAAAAATAAATAATTAATTTGTAAGTATCATAAGTAAGTCTTTATTTTTATAAGAAATTGTAATGTGCGACAACATAAAAAATAGAACCTAAGAACTACGTTTATATACGTACCTACTGTTAGTAGGCTCTACTTTGAAAATCATAGGGTTGGTACGGCGAAATAATTCAGTGTGGCGGATGAGCTTGCTTTCTATTTTTCAAAATTACAGCTTCTACGTCAACTTTAATGCGAGATATTTTTAAGCGCAGAGAATTTGACAAATCTAGCTTTTTCCTGTACTTTCTCTTTGTACTTGTCATAGCAGAAAAACCTACTTCACACAAATGCGACGTTGTGAATGAGAGTAGAACTTTTACTGCTTCAGCATAAATGTGCGGATGTGTAGCACGTAGAGATAGCCAGAATTGTGTCAAGCGTTGGCGATTGAATGTACTTTTTAAGTAGGTATCTTCCGACAAGTAATATGACATAATATCTGAATTATAAGCAAATGTTAGGTCAAATGCGCTAAAAAACTTGCAGACTACTTCGCCTACCATCACATCTGCCATTGTCTAAAAGCCTTTTTCGTCCATCTCCAACCATCCTAAAGAGACAGATGATTGATTAAAATATTTCTACTCTCCATGTCAACGTGGCATTAATTCATCATGTTCGGCCGTCCGAGTCCCAACATGTGTAATCAAACCTTTTTTGGGGCGAAAAACATAAAAAGGTGTTAAACGGAACCGTCGCTTTTTTTCCGGCAAAAAAGAAAGGAACCCTCTGCACCGGTAAGGTTCCAAGCTAATCGTTGTTATTATCTTTTTAACGTGGAGCGGTTACTTTGTTGTGAGACGGGGCTCCCTCCTGCTTGCTGCCGGGGTTTCGCCTTTCCTTTTTTTCTTCAAATAACGGTGATCTGACCGGTGGATTAGGTATTTGGGTAAATCGGATATTGGGGACCGGGTTTACATTATTCAAGACGTTTATTCTGTGAACGTTACGATTAGGTGCTCATTATGCATTGGTTGGTCATTGTCAACGGATTTGTGAACTTTAACGCGTTTCTAGTAACGCGTCTTCCACGTGTCCATATATTCTTCTTACTGAGTCTTAGAATAGTTAGATTTTTCTGGAATCCACATTTGCATGTATGGTATATATGACCTTCTAGGTACTGGTAACAAAAAATGGCTACTATATACATTATTTTTAAACGCAGCATCGAGTTGGATAGTCGGTTTCAGTATAGTCTGCTGACATGTACGTATCCAGAGGGGAGATACATAGTATTTATCCCTCCCCTCCCTCCCCCCCAGATTGAAGTTTGGTGGTAGCCGCACTCGTTGTTTCAATGAATTCCCCCCTCCGTCTCACGAACCTAAAATTTGGATATGTGCCATTTGCTGATTTAGCCAAACTAATTTAGATAAACCATTTACTAATTTCGGAAAGGAACGATTTTTAAATAGCTTTAAAATAATATTGTTAAAATTCAATAACTACATACATACTCGTAATTATAAAAACACATAATGCATTAAATATTATCAAGCTGCCTTTTATGAGACCTAGACGACTTACTTAAAACATGCAAAATTCGAACAAACAAACAAATATTAGACTACAATGATCTAATAATTTAATGTGTAAACATCAAGTATAATTAAGCGTCCTCAACCGACATTGTCAATTCTTGAAAACTATACATTCCTTTCGAATACTTACAGAAACCTCATTGCGAAAGTGATCATATTAGTATATAGTTTTGCAGCAATTGAGTCGAGTGTCGGTGGGTCGTGTACTTGATTTGTTCATTTTTACATGACTGCCCAATGAAAAAGGATTGTAATGTGTTCACGGTTCATCTATGCATGTTTTTTACTTTTATTTAGTCCAAATATCAATTAAAAGGTCTGATTGAGTACATTCTGGAAATATACATGTATCTATATGGATAAATACATAAACCACAAATATTTTGTAAAAACCCTATTAAAAATTATTATAAATGCAATAAATACTTCACTTTCTGTAACGGTAGTCATTTTCTTTATTCTTTTCAATATATTTTCACGTTAGACTTATGGCATTTATTTATCGACCTAAATATCAGCCACCGAGATACGAAAATCTCAATCGACCTCGTAAAACTTTAATAACTGAAAACGAAATGTTGACAATAAGCTAAGTTTAACACCTGTTTAGGACTTTCCTTTCCACCGCTAATTTCAAAAATCACATGAAAAATATTATCAATTTTAACTTTAAGTGCACTCAAAGGCTTGCACGATCTTTGCAGATAATAAAAATAAATGTCCTTCTTGATATTTTGCAATCCCTATATAGCTCGTAGGATATTGTAGCCCTAGCCGTAGCCCTAGCCCTAGGTACATTGATAGCCCTCATTTGGTAAAGAAACTGTCACTGTTGGTTCCGCCACGAAGGGTTCGCTCTCCTCGTACGTTCGAAATCCCTCGTGTAAGCATTAGTTACACCCAACACTCTGTTATGCACCGCTTGATGACCACATATAATAGTTGATTCGAAGATATCCACATTTTTTACTTGAACCAACCTAAATTCAGCGAGGCTGTCTAGCTCACTAGGGGTGAGTGTGTCTATAATGTACACACTCACGCCTAGTGAGTATATAATATACACATACAAATTGTTTCAAAACACTCAGAGCGAAAATGAGGACAGCAAAGACTGTAATTGGAATACCTATATCCTTTCCTACATATATCCCATCCCTCTCCTTTCCTATCGTTGCAATAGTTGGATTATAATTTAATTTATTTAATTCAGTGCAATGCAACTTTTGATTTACCTTAGAAGAAAATAATGTAAGAAACAATTAATCGGCCAGCGAAACACTGCATTAAGATAATTAGTCATAATTAATGAAGCGCTGTTTGTTTCCCGAAAATAAAATGAATAAATAAAATATATATATGCAAACTGAGAGCGCCACTGACTTGCCAGCGCCCTTGCTATTTGGCGAAGGCCTCTGCTGGACAGTTACCTAATTAGATAGTATATTGTTATATTTCAAAGCCTTTACGACACATCTCAGGGTGAAGAGACAACAGCGTCCGTTTAAACATCCTGAGATGGCAGGTTCGGCCGTAGCATTGACAATCTCACTTTTAGAAAGTATGAACCCCTTTTTTCGGATGTTTTGACAGGACTGCACCTACATCAGTTAAATCGATTTGTCATAAGAGAATCCAAGCATGTAATAAGATAATCTATCTGTGGGTCAATATTCGTAATAGAGGTCATTATATGAGTTTATTTTATTTTATTCACATTAATCTACAGTATAATGGACAATTTGTACAAATAACATGTCATAGACAAAAAATCTGAAGCAGTCAACTGATGATATGATATCACAAAATCTGTTGCCAGTTATTCTATTTTATTGTCACGTAACCAGGCTAGACTTTTCTTTATTTATAAATGTGTGTATAACCTATATAACAGGTAAATATATTAAAAAAGATAAAAAACAGGACTGCCGTTACAGAAAGTGAACTATTGTGTATATAATTATTTTAACAAATAAAATATATTTATATAATTTTTTGGCATTTGGACATTTGGACATTTATTCAACTACTTACGTGATATTTGGACAGTTAACTACCCTATGCCTTTTGGGACGACAAAACAATTCTAACAATAACACACAATTCTAAGTCGGTCCAAGGGTTTAGGAGTTATGGAGGAATAAAGAAACGTAAAACATACATATAATAATATGATCCCTGAACACATTACACTATATTCTGTTGGGCAGTCGTGTAAAAACTAAGTAAAGATAGCAACATAACAAAATTAAATTAGTGCTCTAAATTTACTAAATTGATATCATCCAAACAGTTTGTAAGAATGAAATCAAGCACCGCACCACTTTCCCACAAATCTATTTAGAATCCCCAGCGCAGCTGATTGAGCAATTACCACCAACAAAACTGAAATAAAGTGAGTGAAGCCGAATTACAAAATGTGCTTAGTGGTTTGATTATTATCGCATTATTAAAAAACCGACGAACCGACCACCGGCTGTGAGAAGCTTTTTCAAATCGACGCATCGCATAATCAGTACGATATTGGTACAGTCGTCTTCGAAAATTACGAACGATTGCATAAGGTATGAAATTGTGGTTGTGCATATTGGTTATATTGTCATTTGAGAATGAATCGATTTTCATTTAAATTATGTATCATTAATAGCGGAACGTTTTTTTCTGTTACAAAGAGAAGTACGATTGTATATTTTACTGTAGTTTATTAATGGTGTAAGATCGCCGACAAAATCGGCGATCTGCGAACATATATTGGATAGCGGAAGTAACCACTGTGTGCAGTTTCAAAATCCCATTGTGCTATCCAAGGAACAATTCTACGTTCCTCGCATGATCCGGGAAGCCATTGAAATAAGAAGAACCTCGAACGTCAATAGAGACGACGGTTACAAACTCTCTTCTACGTGGAACCCTCTTCTTAAAATGTTCCCGCCGCCGAACGCCGAACGCAAGGACGTAAGACAGGATACAGCGAGTGTTGTGTGCAAGACGGATTTTCAAAATTCGCGCGCTCCGAGCCCAGCCCCCCACCACCACTCTTCAGTCTATCCTGGACAACGGCGGCTGCAACGTCACCGAAACGTCGGGTGCTACAAATTTCACGGCGTAAATTCGTTTTCTATCCTATTTATAATGTCAAACAACCTCGATAGTCTTCGATTTTACATACACAAGTACTAAACATATAGTATATACATATGTAAAAATACTATACTGTAAGTAGGTGGAAGTCCCCTAACGCCGGACGGCACCTAGCGTCGGACACTAATAGTATCTCGACAGGTCGCGGCGCGATCGATACAAAGACGGGTGAATAGGCTGCGGGGAAGCGTACGCTTTTTCTTTTTCTACGTCTTTGTATCGATCGCGCCGCGACATGTCGAGATACTTTTAGTGTCCGACGCTAGGTGCCGTCCGGCGTTAGGGGCTTCCCCCTATATACATACATACATACATACTAATTCTTATTCTTATATTAAACATACGAGGTAAACCTCGTAGTAATAACTTGATAATGTTTGTGTTTGTTTGTATACCTACTTAATACCGCATACCTAATAGCGATCTATAATTTGATTATTATTAAAAAATGCATACAAAATACGAAATATACATTATTTATAAAAATGTTAGGTCTTTAATTTCCTTTGTAGGACAGCAAATTGATGGGTATAGTCGACAAAATCATGTTTAGCAAAAGTGACGTTAAAATGCAAAAAAAATCCCAACACATTGTAATCATTTTTTTTATATTATAGAGATTATAGTATTTTACGATTCTACCTGCATGAAACGCTATAACTAATGCTTTATGCCAGAGATTTTGAAGTATCTACCTATCCTACTTACTATTAAATACATAGTTTAGTAGTTAACAATAGAGTAAATATTGTAGAAGGCAACAATAATTGTAAAAAGTTTATTTCAGAGAAATTCATTACAATATGTTATATGTTTACTAATAATTAAGTGGTGGAATTAACACCAAACGCGTTTCGAAATGCTACAGTTACTCTTATTAATAGCCTTAATCGGCTAGGTACTTCTATACAACATCTTGCGGTGTCCACTACAACGGGCGAGCCCGTCACCACAGGACGTTTTAACGATTAGTCGTTCTGTCGCCCTGCAGTGAACGTAGAAGACTTTGGACAGTACAATTCTACGTCCAGCTACGTCACAACCTGTGAGAGTCCAACGCCTTACCGCGAGTTAGCCAGGAATAAACCCGGCGGGCTCGAGATACTCGCGCCCTCACTTCCAATTGTGACCAGATTTCTCCGGTCTCTCGATTGGTTCCGAGTTCGAGGTCGCTTGCGCGGTCCTCTCCCTTATGAAGCGGTGAAACGGAGTGCACCGAATCTGTCACGGACCAAGGCGTCCTTTGCCCGCCTCTTACCCGGGATCGGATGGCCAATGGTCAATTCAAGAGCAGTCGCCATAAGGTACGCAACCACCCCCGCTCTATAGGAAACAATACAGCTCCCAGACTCCCCCGACTGTTAGTCGGAGAGCACAATCGAATGGCTTGCACCGCACGGTGTGCAGACCGTCCAGGGGCGCCAGAGGTTTGATTCCCAGGGGCGACTGGTTGACCCAGTGTCCTACCCAGGATTCGCACCCCATGCGGGGAGGCCGTCGGATGGGTGTTGACCCGTGAGTGTGACCGACCCTGAACACATGGGTCATCGTGGCCACCTCATCATGGGCCCGTTAGCCCCACTTCTATACAACAATACATTGGTAATACAACATCACATGGTAATCGCTTATTACTTACGGCATAATTGGATGGGGTGGATGTGGTAAAACCCTGATAGAGCCATTGCAAGTTGCGCAGAAATGTATACTCAAAATTATTCTCCGCGAACCATATCGCCATCCCAGCAATGAACTTTATGTGGAAGCTAAAGTCCTTGATTGCAGGCAACTTTTTTAAAAAACTTTCCTCTTAAAGCTATCTTTGGACAATAATTCAAATTTAGGAATAATTCAGAACCGAAAACCAACAAGACAAGTTTTAGAAAATAGCTTAATAATACCCAGGATGAAAACATCATTTGGACAAAGACATTACTATTTCATTACGCCGAGATTTTACAATCTGATCAATATGGAAATAAAAATGAATTTGACATGTAAAGTATTCAAAAATAAAATAAAGGAATAGTTCTCGAGTCATGACAGACTAACCATACATCAAATGTTAGAAATTATAGTTTAGTAAAACTTAGGTGCACAAATTATTATTATATTTTTAAATAGTATGTATGTTGATTATATTTTAACATTCAACTAATTACCAATTCATTTTGTTGTTATATATTGTTTTGACAATGAATTATATTTTTTTTGACTAGGTATTTTATATTAATTTGTATATTTCAATATGTTAAATATTACTCATTGAATTTTTTATTTTTTTATTATCATAAATTTATCTTACTCTATTTTAGTTTTATGTAAATTCTGATTGTCTCACTCTATTTGATTTTTTTTTGAGGAACTTATTTTAGGGCAATTTAGTTTCATGAGCATTTTAATAAAACTTTAACATAATTTATTGTAAAATTAGAGTCCTGTCCATCCTAGAACGGGCTAGTCCCAGTTGGGTGACAGAATCAAATAAGCAAAAGGTTAAGGTTTTGCCATTCGGTTCCTGTTATTTTTATAAGCAAAACAATGTTTTATTGTAATTAATTCTTAAATAAATAAATAAATAAAATACGTATGTACATACAACATCATACCTTGGTAGTTTCCCTGTCACAGTGTGACCATATTAATAGCATGATAGTGTGATAAATATAGCATTTGATATTCTCGCACAATGATCCAGAATCGGATTACCGTGGACTAGTTATCGCAGAGAGACCGCATCGATCGTCGGATGCATCAGCATCGAACGCCGGTAAAAGTAATTTCTCGTAATGTCGATTAACGTCACTGCAATTGAGCAATCTCTGATAAATGGTCCCACGGGTAATCTCAGGTCTCGATCGACCGCGGT
Organism: Micropterix aruncella; assembly: GCA_944548615.1. Lineage (NCBI taxonomy): Eukaryota > Metazoa > Arthropoda > Insecta > Lepidoptera > Micropterigidae > Micropterix > Micropterix aruncella. The sequence goes on from OX155951.1 coordinate 14,016,450, forward strand.
CCTACTTCGTAAAGCTATATTGGCCCGTATTCCGTTTCTCGCGGGCTCAAACTTTATGCTGGTGCTAAAAAATAATAACTTAAGCACCTTCGTTATTTTGTTGGTATTTCGTTTTATCAAAATAAGAACCGGCCTTGAATCTTAAAATTTCCGTTATGTCTATGGCCGTTCTAAAGCGGAGTCTTAATTTTGACAGCTCGCCGCCGGTCAGTCGCCCGATCGCTCGCCGCCGCGCCGTTTCGTGTTTGTGTGTCGATTCGCGTTTTCGTTTGTTTTGAAATAAAATGTTAAACAATAATAAAGAGAATGTGCCTAAACAAGAATATACAGGGCGATTTTTACAAAAAAAATACACAGGATCTTCAGGGCAAGATATAGATATGAATAAACGATTACTTACGATAATCTGCGGTCATCATCCCTTCTTCGATTTAAAAGCCGATGCTGAGCAAACATCTTTGAAAATTGCAATTCGAAAAGTCTTCGGAATCACAAGCAAAAACAAGTTACACGACTGTCAGATGAAGACTGATCGATTTTAGACCGTTCTTAGATACGACCCCGAACAAGACCCATCCGCCATGACAGTTGTAGAAACGGAATGTCAAAAAGGGTCTCGACGGTGCTTAACGTCAATTTAAGCACCTGATCATCTCTATATAAGCATGAAAGGAAATACCAAAACGTCACTTCAAAATTAAGCATCGTTTTAGCGCTTTTTAATACCCCAATTTAGGCAACTGCGAGAAACGTAATACGGGCCATTGTAACCAATTTAGCGGAAGCTTATTTGATCCTGTTTGATCCTGGGACACTATTCTCCTCTTAGAAAGCTCTTTTGTATTGTGACGTACCTAGTCGCCCTTGTGGGTGCGTGGCTTATTGCAGGTTCTCCCGATGTAGATGCCCCCGACGGAACCCCTGCCGTTTGCTGCCGGAACCCGGGACCACTCAGTAGCATGGGTTCACCATCTCATCTCCTACCATTCACCCTACTAAATTATAATGATTTCTTTTTTTTTTCTTTATTCTGTTTATAACTTTAGTACGTAAGCTAAATTTTATATATTTTATAATGTTAGATAGTAAGTGAATTGTTGACATTTCTATGATTAAATAAACGGTTCACGGGGTGCTGGAGGGGGTAGAAACCAGGAGAATCTTCCTCCATATCTCCGTTTGTCCACCCCTCACGTAATACCCTTCTGATACGTGTGAGGTTGTCGATGCACGATATCCCGGGCAGATAAAACGACCCATGTCGTTAGAACTGCCCGAGTGGTGGGCGGGGTTAATAATAAAAAAAAATCCTCTTAGAAAGCTGAAAGCATTGGGGCTGATGTCGTATTGAGGTTGTGGCATATTTACTGCTTTACTGATAATTGTTTGCAAATATTAATTATAGCCAATACTCCCATCTTAATTTCCAAAGTTTCGCGATAGGATAAAGTGAGCACATCGACTGTGACATTTATTAAATACGGGCTTTACTATAATAAGTGCATGTTAGAAAAGGAAACTCATGTTTTCTAAACAGAAAATATTTATATATCAATATTTCTGCTGGATACAGCCGGTAATTTCAATTCTTTCAAGCCATCTAAAGATATGAATAGGCATCTGTTTCAGCGACGATTTACTTATTTGACGTGAATCCTTTTCCACCAATCGCTTTTATTTTATGTCTAGAAACAAAATGAAATCGCATGGGGTCAAAGCTTGGATGAGCAAGCAATTCGTAACGTAATTTGACCATTTTTATTATGATGGTTGTGTACAAGTAAGTTCGTGCGATGTCGTTGTGAAAGAGCATTTTTTTCCGTCGATTGGAACTGACTTAATTTAAAATTCAGCATTGAATTAGCCCTATGAAACCAATAAACCAATATCATAATTGGTGGTGCCATCGATGGTTCATGGTCCTGATAAATGGCATAAAACACCACTGATTAATATTGCCCATATTCCATGATTGCAAACAAACACGAAATTTCCCACTTTCAACAGCTCCTAAAATCAAAACAAAACTACTCAATAAATCTGTTTAAATTTTAACACCTAGTATTTTGCGTCATCCGTCCCTAAACTAGGCTGGCGAATCATGCAGTCCAGGTAGAATTTCCAATGTAGCATTGAATTAATTATCTTCTCTATAACCACGATCTAATCAAATAATTTAAAAGCTTGTACATATATGCTTCACCAGAAATTACCTTAGTTCAAGTAACATATTTTTAAAATAGTAAAAAAAAATAATAATATAAAAATTGAAATTGAACAAAAAATCTTCAAACTGTGATTTAAAAATCAAACATTTACGTGTAAGTCTAGGGTACACAAATGTCAAAACCTTTGTGCAAAAGGATGCACCCTATTATGTCTTTTATTCAAATAACTTTATACGACCATTGAAATGTCTCAATAAAATGGTAAATTGTATTATATTTTATTATATAAATAAAATGACGCCCGGCAAAATATCCACAAATTAATATACCGAGACAATTATCCCTGACATTTCTTATTATTATTATTATTATTTTCTTTGACTTTTTTTATTTTTATTTATTACTATTACTTATTCATAAATTTTGGTGACTATTGTTTGATATCATTTGACATTTTATTTTATTTTTATTTTATTAACACGATTATTTATTTTTGTGTTTTATTTCCTATTGTGATCAATAGTTAGTGATTATTAGTTATAATTTGTAATGGTGACGGGAATATATATATTTCTTTTCCTTTTTATTTTAATTTTTTTTATTTTTTTTATTTATTGCCGAATATATGTGATATAAAAACTAGAGAGCTAGCTGCCCTGGAACAAGTCCTGGCACTTAGTTGGGTAGCAGCAGTACTTAAATGCTAATGCTCATATCGGCCGTGTTTAATTTTAATTTTAATTTTAATTATATATATATTTTTTATTGATATGATTATTAGTGATACTTGTGCACTTGTAAATGAATTGTTAAATTAAATAAATAAATAAAATAAATAAATAAATAAATATGTTGCACATCTATTATGATAAACTTATTCATTTTCTTTTTGTGTCATGTCCGATACTACATAGAGGTGGCGCGTCCATGGTTGGAATTCTCACCTTTTTGGTCTAAAAGGTCCTAACTGGTTTCTTCGAATTTGCATCCTTGGTTGGACTATCCTGCCATACCGCTGTTGGAACGCCGCGGACTGTGGATTTTACTGCGCCGTTTCATGCTCAGCCTAGAACTGAAGATCTCTCTCATTAGTAAGTGCCATGCTTCTAGCCGGTATTGAAAGTCAGCTGTCACTATCGAGATGGGTTTTAGTAGGATTTAATCTACTAATCCTACCATGAGGATCTGATCCTGGTTTCCTCTGTCCAAAGGGTGCCAGGTTATTATTTGCCTAGAGTTTGACAGTAAGTAGCTGGCAATATGGTCTAATTTATTACCATAGCAAGAGGATCTGGCCAGACTGTTAAGCCACACATATATCTTTTGACGTTAAAACGTCTTTAAAAAGATTGTCATATTAAAAATAACCTGCTAGATTTAGCGACGTGAGGCTTATATAGTCCGCAAATATGAACGTATACCTAATAGACCAAGGGTTGCTGCTCGAAGCAGCTTTTTGTTTTATAAATAGACGATCATCCGTTGCTAAGCGTGTTCAACTTGCGTGCTTGTGTACTTATGTCATCAGCCGAGGTGGAAGGGGGAGGGCAGATAGACGTTTCGAAATGCACTGCGCGACCAAAGAATAAAATCATTTTATTTGCTCTTTATTTGGTAATACGTGAAAACTTATAGCTGTCATAAAATACCCTTACAGGTCTTTTCCTTCGACCGCGATTACCCATTTACGATCGATATAATAAGCTTACGCAGGAATTCTACACGGCCGATCGCCACATACGAATCGTCAAAATAATTTCGATTGGATTGCATAATACGCCCACTGATGGAGTTTGACCGCGAGCGGCTGGCCAATATAAAGGTGACCGGATCAAAGCGTTTAATGCCGAATTAGACTGCGCACGCATAACCATGGTTTCTCACAAAGCCTTACTTTCATAATGCGAGTAGATACACCCTAATACTGCATTGCTCACTAATTTTTAGGAAATTCGAGATGAGAAATCTGGTTGAAACACATTATCTGTACTTTCCCGGACTTCGTCTTGATGAAGCGTCATAATATGCGTCGCTGTTCTTAGCGTTGACTATATAGGTAACTAGCTGACCTGTGCCCACTTCGTTGGGCTGTAAAACTTTTTACCTGTGATGAAAATAAGAGTGTGGTTCGGTTAGTACTGAGTGATATGATTTATTTCCTGACTCCCAAAAGAAGGGTTATATTTTTACTGCATATATATGTATGTATTTGCATGACAATTTGACTATAATACCGTTATTTGTGAGTGTCTCCTTGTGAGTGTCTTATTTGTGAGCGTATTATCTCTTTAACTATTTATGCAGTAAAAGGGAAAAGTGTCTTGATTTAAACACTTGAGACGATAAATTTACTCATTTTGATAAGAATTCATAATTGTATTCCTATAATTCCAATAAACATGACCTAACGATTTAAATAATTTTTTAATATAAAATGCTACTTTTTGTGATTTAAATATAAAAGTTAGTTTTTTGCTTACTTACTTTTTACGCTTACTTTTTTGTAGGCATTATCAAGCTCTACAACTTTTCTCTAGGATTTAATCATATATCTCTTATCGTTAAGGCAGCGTTAGTTAGAAACGTTTTCGTTCGACCGCTTATTCTATTTCATTTTTCGGATTAATATATAGCCTATAACACTCACAAATATCATGGCTTTCTATTGGTAAAAGAATTTTCAAAATCAGTTCAGTAGATCCAGAGATTACTTCCTACAACGTCACAAACTTTACCTCTTTATAATATTAGTATAGATAAGTGCGATAATTTAGTTGCATTCGATTTTAAAACTATTTCGATTTCATTTTTCGATTTAACTGATTATACGCATATTTAATTAGTCTAATAGTTTATTTTGCTATAGGAAAACCTGCTAAAATAGTCAAATGGCAGTGGAGGAATTCCCTTGCAAGAAGACGATCCTGGAACAGAATATTTACTATAGAGCTTTACGGCAGGACGCTTGCCAACGGGTAAGGACTGTTGCTAATATCAATGCATAAAGTGAGGCATATAGAAACCTCACGTAAGGAAAAACGATATTCAAAATAAAAAAATAGTACTTGTTGGAGAGAAACAACCGAATATTGAGGGATGTAATTATTAGATGACTAAAACGAAATAAATCTATCACAAAATAATTTACGGTTGAAAAAGTCGATTAAAATAGTATATGGGCTGCATTTTAAGTCATTTTATACTTTTCTCACAAAATAAAATTTTTATTTTTAATATTGAAGTCAAGTAGAAGGAAAACCATGATCTCACGAAATAAGCCAATTTGGATATTTACGATTTTTGACATTTTGGGAGTCTTAAAAAAAGTATTTATTTCATAAAGTTTATTTTTATTTACATTCTGATTACGTATATCGATTTGGTAACATATATTGATTTAGATTACTCTGGATTTTAACGTATTTTTTAAAATTAATATTATTTTATACTTAATGGCGATACATCCATTTTATTATTTATTTATTTATTTATTTATTTTATTTAAGAATTAATTACTATAAAACATTGATTAGCTTACAAAAACAACAGGAACCGAATGGCAAATTTAACATTTTAGCAGTTATAAATTTAACATTTTTACAATATATTTAACAATTTAACATGTTATAATATATTTATAAATTTAACAATTTATAAGCAGTTATAAATTTAACATTTTTACAATATATTTATACTGAGAATGTTTTGTTATTTATTCTCAGGATTATTAAAATAATGCTTTTAGATTTAATTTATTTGTGTTGAATGTCATTGTTTCTTGATTGTTGTTTGTCATTATCTAATTACTTACCTGCTTCGTGTTTAATTTTATATCCATGAATATTATTTTTTAAATTATATACATATTTATAATTTTGTACGTAGTTGAAGATGCATTTTTTTAGTTATTATTGGATGTGTTATTACTGATAAACCTCCAACAAATTATTGTGCTTTTTTAAAATAAGGTGGACTGAACTGAACAAAAGCACATGAATAAGCATTTCGATTTTAGAATATACACAATAACTCACTCCAATTAATTTTCAAACCTACTCCGTAGTATGGAGCGCCGTCGGTAGAGGGTGCTGTTGTCTGATTGGCAAACTCGTTTGATTGGAACTACCCGCTAGTTAGGGCCCAACGCACAGAATGACAGGTCCGAGTCTATTGTTCCGAATGCAGCGTCGGCATCGAGCTCGCGAGTCCAGTTGTGGGGCTTTTTACAAAGGCTACTTAGACTGCGATTGAAATATTAAAAACAAATAAACATCGGTCAAGCCTGGGGATTCTCTTATGATAAGATTTCTGTGACTACTATTATACATACAAAATACAAAATAGCCTTTGGTCAAAATAGCTTATGTCTGTTAGATATTGTCCTCTTCATAACAATATTGTCCTCTTCATAACATGTCTTCATACAAACACCGCTCTTTTATTCACTGAATTATTCAAATACTACTTTTTTTCCTTACATGTCTTTCATGCTCGGTTGATATGACATAGGAGTTCTATCCAACATTACTGTTGAAAGATCTCAGAGCGAAAAGATCCGTAGAGAGATTCTTAGAGAATAGGTCCATGTCGTCAATGTTGACTATTTCGTAAAAGTTACGTAATGTCGTGGTTCGTTCTCCGTTAAAACCAACCAGATAATAGCTAACACGTCAAAAATCTTCTTGGTACGTTTTCATGACGATATGAAACCATTGAATAACTCAAAAATTGAATGTCCGACGAGGACAGTTTTAATATCATTCTATGAGGTGCGCTTCACTTAAACAATGACCCTCCGTCGTGAGAGGGCGGGGACGGGTAGAGGTGGGCTAAACTCAGAGCGACCATTTTCGCGTCAGCGAGAATTTATACATCAGTATAGCTCGACACAGCTAGCATGCTGGATTATATTTAAGAGGTAAAATATAAAAGCATTTAACCAATTTTAGTGAGTGAACAGCTAATTATAGTGAAATGTGTATTGTGGTTTCCAACAGAGTTGCTCCCAATTTTTTTAAAGTATGTTCTTTCCAAGCGAGCTTTGTGATTTTCACTACAGTGTTCTCGTGGGGTAAAATGTTGTTTGTTTGTTTTTACTAGGTATTAGTTGTGAGATTTCAAATTGGGCGCGTTTATTATCATACGACAATCTCTTACAACTAACTGCTATGAAGTGTTTATTTTTACGTGTGCGTGAAACATTTGTACGTGTGTGCCTTGTTATTGAATTCGATCGACATAATTGAAAATCAATTCTATTATTTTTCCCAAAGGAAAACGGTGACCCAGTGGGGAATCGATGGCGGAACCTTACAATGTAAGATCAGGCAACCAACCACTATTCCACCGGGCCCTGTAATGTTTCAGTTTCACAAGGAGGCAGTCACCTATTCGCAGAGAGAATATATGTACTTAAAATTAGATAATTTTTCTCCGCGTAGCATTTGTTAATCGATCAGTGTAGGTACATTACATAACAGGGTGTGCCTTTTAATGTGTGAGCGTATGGTATATTGATATCGCCGCTTTTTCGTATAATAACGCGTCTAGACTTGCGTCGGTAATAACAAGTTAAACACCGGCCTAAGCTGTGACTATGCACTTTTTTAGGTCTCCGGGCTAGGTGCTCGGAACACGAACTGTGGAGCCACCCAAATTCATATCACCGGCCGCATCTTGATACCATATTTAACTCAATGTGTGGAAGCGATTGTTTTATTTCTGGGATGAGTTGCGATATTTGCGAGATGGCTGGTGCGGATGTGTAACGTATAAGTGTGCAGGTACCTCTACCTGCACACCTATACGTTAATGGTCAAAGTATAATAGTTCCCCAACTATTATACTTTCACCACAAATAGAGTTGTCCACTACAACGGGCGAACCCGTCACCCCAAGAAGTTTTAACGATTAGTCGTTCTATCTCCCGTGAAGTGAACGCAGGAGACTTGGACAAAACAGTCCACCGTCAAGCTCCGTCACATACCCCGCCTTATCCGCAAGATAACCAGGTATGATACCCAGCGGGCTTACACTCACGCCCTTACTTCCAATTGCGACCAGATTACTCCGGTCTCTCGACTGGTTACACGAAGCGGTGAAACGGTGTAAACCGAATCTATCGCGGACCACGACATCCTTTGCCCGGCTGTTCCACCCAGGATCGGGTAGGCGATGGTCGTTTCAAGAGCAGTCGCCGTAAGGTCCGCAACCACCCCCGCTCTATAGGAAACAGTACTGCTTCCACACTCCCTCGGCTGTTAGTCAGAATGCACAATCGATTGGCTTACGCCGCACGGTGCGCAGACCATCCAGGAGCGCCAGAAGGTTGACTCCTAAGGGAAACTTGCCCAAAGGCCAGAGTCCTACCCGGGCTCGCACTTCATGCGTGGAGGCCGCCGGATGGGTGTTGACCCGTGAGTGTGAGCAACCCTGAACAAAATGGGTCTTCGTGGCCAACTCAGCAGAGGCCCATTAACTCCCACTTTGACCATAGTGTACCTTGAAATACATTGTAATTCTTATATTACTATTGGCCTCCAATGGTCAACTGCAATATTTTATATATTACTAAAAAAAAAATTCATAGCGACCCTCGGGTGCAATTTATTAGTAAAAAAATGAGGACTGCGCTTAGAAAGGAATTATGAAGTATATTTATTTTATAACGTTTATTTATTTATAAGTTTTTAAATATGTCTGCACAAATGACAAATATGAATAATATAAAAATTATTTTGATTCGCAATTTTATCGTGAAATATAGATTGACATTTGACCACGGGGTATAGATTCAAAATTAGGTAATTTAAACTCTTAGCGTCAAAATGTTATTTTTAAAATTTTCTTTTCGAAAACATCGAAAAGGAAAAGACTAGAGATTTAATTTAAGCTCCTACAGTTACTATAGTATTCAAAATTTCAAATAATGTGCGGTGTATAATTTTTAATAGTATGCTACCTCTTCTACAATGTTCAAATTGTTATGTTTGCTCATAATTCTAGCTATAAATACGTAGATATAAAGTTTTTTTTCTACGTTCTCCTGAAACATTTTGAGTTGTCAGTTTTCCAGGTGATGTGCGATATGTGAGACGGACACCCCTGCTCCCTGGTTCGTGGAAGAAAATGTGGTGTTTTTAAAAACGTTGCCTACCACTGGACTTTATACTGAATTATATACTGAATGGTGTTTATGACCACGTGGGGAGGAGCCCACTAACGCGTGTTGGATGTAATGGCAGACCACATCGGTAGGCGCTTACGGCTCTACTGGTGTATCATCGGTGAGCTAATGACTGGATATAAAATTGTAATTATCCACGATCGCCGCATGGGTTGGTTTTTTTACTTGATCCGATCTCTCATAGGAGGCGTTCGATGATTGATCGTAACGAGGTTGTTTGTTAGCGTTAATAGCCGACCACGCGCCACCACCTGCTCAGCTAAGTGCTCTGACTAGTCATCGTCTTGTCTGTCACTGACAGCGCTAGATAGTGTTATTGTAGTGATTTGAAGCTCATAATTTCCTACAGGCGTAGGTAGACAATATTATTATACTAGCTGTGACAAATCAAATACAAATTCATTGATATTGGAAAAGGTATATGAGAAGGTGAAGTTGAATGATTAATAATAATATATATTATACTCTTGTACTTAATTAACATCATCGTCATTCTGGTTTTTATTTCATAGAGCGTATATGTAGATGTAGATAAGTAATAGTATAAGCTTGCAAACGGATATTTTAAGGTATACAGAGAGCAAAGAGTATTCTAATCGGAAATACCTTATTATTTCCTTTATCCTGATCTGGGCAAAATAGTAAAAAATAGCATATTGTAACGTTAAGATACTTATTGGAATATATGTTTCTTAGTTTATTTTAAATTTAACATTCATAGGTTATCAAATGATCGACTGTAAGTTAGCTATAATGATAAGTCTTGCATATTTTTATCCTTATGTAATGTTATTTTCAGCCCAATAAAATAATTCTGGCTCTTTTATTTTTCTATTTTTAACAGCTTTTTTTATTTTTAACTAAACTGTTTAAATTTATCCCTATACTGTGTCAAAAATAGAAAGATTATCTTATATACAAACAGGCTAGCTCATTGCGACATGGCAATGTCTTGCAACTAACCTAATCACAGTGGTACATGCGCGTATTTTGGAAATACATATGAATGAGTTCTTCTGCATAAAATACAGACCATTATAAGTATTTAAAACTAAGAATGCCCGAGGAGGATATATTAGGAGACGAAAAAGAGAGAAAGGGAATAACTTGTTACTACTTAGAAAGGTAGTAGTTTTTGAGGTGGGTCTAAATGATGGTAAAGAAGGAGAGTTTCGTATATTTGCCGGGAGACCTTTGCAGAGTCTTGCACCATGGACACAGAAAGAGTAGTAATAGAAATCAGTATTATGACACGGAATCTTTAGTAAACTCTCAGAGGCCGACCGAAGTACGAGACTGGAGTTCATTTATTTAATTGTTTTTGTTTTACATCACTACCTTACTAGGGTACTTCTCACAGTGGTATCGTAAAAGAGACTTCATTTACTTTCCACAGAATAGTGTTAGTGACAGTCTAATAAAACCTTGATTTTGCTTACGGAAGTAACAGGAACCGAATGGCAAAACCTTAACCTTATGCTTATTTGATTCTGTCACCCAACAAGGACTAGCCCGTTCTAGGGTGGACAAGGCTCTATTATTACAATAAATAATGTAAAAGTGTTAAATTGCCCTAAAATGTGGACTTTAAAAAAAACGAAATTCTAATATAAAGTCGTAGATTTTAGATAGTCGTAGATAAAAAAAAAAATGGGTTTTCAGGAAAAGCTGATACCGAATAATTCTTCAAAAAGTGCCTATTTAATTATGAACGCTGTCAAATGCCTTACTAAAATCGGGATAAGTAACGTTGACCTGGGAGCCGAAGCTCGGTTCAATTTGGCCGCAACATAATCTGTAAACACTAAAAAATTTGACGATGGTGAAACTTCCTTTTCAAAAACCATGTTGATCATTACATAACGTCTCATGAAGTTGGGCCAAAATGTTTTGATAAAGCATGATTCCCAAGAGCATCAGAATGGCTGACGGTAATGCACTGGTCTATATATTTTCCTCAGAATTTGAGACTGATTTGTGGTTGCTCGAATATTTTTACCTTACTGTCCAACGAAAAAGGAGTGTAATGTGTTTAGGGTACATCTATGTATGTTTTCAGTTTCTTTATTCCACCATAACTTCAAAACGCTTCGACCAATTTAGAAGTGTGCAATATTGTTGGAACTGTTATGTCATCCCGACTGTCACAGAGTACCCTAACACTCCAAATATTAAGTAAGTGGTTGTCTAAATGTCTAAATGTTCAAATGTCAATAAATTAACAAAAATATATCGTGTTTAGTGTCAAATGAAAGGTCTAATTGACTATATTCCAGAAAAATAAATCTATCTACATGGATAAACATATAAATCATAAGTATTTCATTAAATACAGTAACTAAAATAACTATAAATAAAATAGTTCACTTTCTGCAACAACCGTCTTGTTTTTTATTCTTTTTATTATATTTACTTGTTAGTGATATTCGGGTAACCAGTACTGAGGAGATATGTCAAACTTGGTTAAAGTTATGACACAAAATAATAATTTATGACTATGCTTAAAGCAAAAGAACTTCGAAGTCACTACTGAAAAGTAATATTTTAGATCGATCATGATTCATGACCGTTTCAATTATTGCGTCGTCCCTGTAAATTTTGAGCTAATTAATTTTGAAATCGGGATGGAATTGCATCGTCTTAGGCTTTCCTAATATTTTGTGCATAAACTCAAACGCCTAAATATAAATTAAACCCAATTCGAAAATCGGTTTAATAATTATCGCTATGAAGGCATTGACATTTTAATTAATAGATACAAAAAAGAGGTGAAAAAACTATTCAAACGACCGCCCAATTTAACATCTTACCATCTTGTGCCCTAAGTGTAAGTAGATACCTAGCGATGCCCTCGTATTATCAACTCTCAATGCTCGTTTTGATCCACGTTCACTGGCGGTCAAATTAACATCACTTTAAATTACCAAAAGGGGTAATTTTGACGGGTGGTCCAAAATTTGAATATATCCGGCTTATTGAATATAAATCATCCAATGAATGTAAAAAAAGATCGACGCGATCAAAAACTTGAAGGATGGAAAATGTTTTTTAAAACTGTTTCTTTTTTATCCTTCGGTTAATGATCTGTGGCCGATGCGTTGTTGTTTTATTTTACTTTATTATAGTAAATTGAGCGGATGGGTGATAGAGATAATGATTATAGATATATAAAAGTAATAGATGATAATTTTGTAAAAGTTTAAACTTTGTAAATGATTTAGGAGATTTAAGGAGGGGTACATATTACCTATATATCACATCACATACAGGCACGTATCCAGACTTCATTTTCAGGGTAAAGGGGGGTTAAATCCCAACTACCCTCCCCCCCTTCCCTCCCCCCCCCCCTCCCCCGGATACGTTTCTTACACGAGGTACATACATACGTCGCGGATTCTCCCTGATTCTCAATTTTTCTCGACTTATTTTTGTAAATCTATCCCCCCTGGACACGTCCTTGATCACAAAAGTAAACATAATAAGGTTTAATTAATAAATACTTCAACTATACCTCTTAGGGGTATGGTTAGATAGAATTTCGTTGATAAAGTTTTTTTTAATAATCTACTAAGTATATCTTATAAGAAATAAGCGAAAAATATCGATAAAAATAAGCCAAATTATTAAAATGATTTTCTGGTGCAATTCATTCGAAATTCCAATTCATTATATTTAATAACAAATGTCCAGACACATTCCTACGTTGAGGTGAGTGTAGGAAAGGAAAAAAGAAGAAGCTGGTATATAAACTATAAATAAGAGATAAAGTAGATAATAATAATAATAATAATAATAATAATAAAACTCTTTATTCTTAAGAAAAGGCGAGCTGTGACAGTGATAAATGATTGGTTATTACCGTCAGAAATAAATTGTATATCGAGAGGTTTGGCTATCAATCCATATTTAAAATATTTTATAATAGAGTCATTCGTATGAACGCTAAGATCACCCTCAAGGGAAGTACCTTTACCTGTCGTTCCAAAAACCTAGCACATTCAGGATATTATCATTTGCGCACCACCTGCTCAAAAGTGCAAATTCCCTTAAAGCAATAAACGCCACAAATATGAATACACAAAGTCACGTTTTACAGCTACATTTTGCAGTGAAGTTCTGCTCGCAGATGCTCGGTAATTCTCAAAGGTTGCGACTCCCGAGTTTCTGTTAAACATCTGTGAGTAGCATCAAACAAAAAGCGATTCGCAAGTGTATGGTTTCTCCAGATACCTGCAATTTGCATTTTTAAAAAAAGGGAACGTTTTATGAGCGAGAAAGGCTATTTTTCGAAAGGTGTTAGAACGTTTAATACCCCCAGTTATGCGACACTTAGAGGTGTCAACTAGAACGGGCGAACCCGTCACCTCAGGAAGTTTTACCTATCGATAATGATCTTTCTATCTTTCGTGAGGTAAGCGTAGATGACTTAAAGACGAATACAAACCTACCGTCAGACTTAGCCAACATGGGAATGTTGACGGGAGTCAGAGGCCGACGCGACGTCTTACGGCGAGGTACCGGGAAAGGTACACAGCGGGCAGCCTTGCCCCCTGACTACCAGTTTGGGAAGGATATCTCCGTCTGGAATTAACCAGGATCAGGATGCCTCCAACCTCCCGACTGGTTACGGGTTCGAAGTCGCTTGCGCGACCTCTACCTGCAGTAAATTCAGCGGTGATTCAGTTGGAATCTATCGCAGACCATTGATATTTTTGCCCGGCTCTGAACTCAGGATCAATTACCTAATTGGTCCTTTCAAGAGTGGTTGACGACAGGTCAACGTCCACCCCGCTGCTTAAGAAACAGTATATTTCCATAACCTAACTGATGAAGGGTGGTTTTATGATATTTAATAGTCGTTGTGGCAGAAAAACTCTTATATTTGGTGTAAATAAACGTGAAGAGGTGTGGGGGGGGGGGGGGGATTCGAATTTGACCAAAATATAAAAGTTTTAGCAGAAATAATTAATTGGACTTAGAGACAAAGACAAACTACTGTCTAGCTCGCCAGCAGCCCGTTAGAGACCGACGCCTTACGGCGAGGTACCGTGAAAGGTACCCAGCGGGCAGCCTCGACCCATAAATACCAGTTTTGGTAGGATATCTCGGTCTGGAATTAACCTTCAGGAGACCTCTGTCCTTCCGACTGGTTACGGGTCCGAAGTCGTCTACGCGACCTCTACCTGGTGTATTACAGCGGTAATTCAATTAGAATTTATCGCGGACCTGGGCATTATTTGCCCGTAGTGCCACACGGGATCGAGTGGCCCAAAGTCATTTCAAGACCGGCAGGTCAACATCAACAGGTCAACATCCACCTCCGTTGCTTAGGAGAGTGTATTTTCATAGTCTCCAGACTCCTTCAGCAATTTTAGTCAGAATGCACAACCGATAGGCGTCGCCGCACGGTTCTCAAACCGTCTAGTGGCGCCGGGATGCAATCCCGCCGGAAGAAAACGGTCCACCAGCTTTGAGGCCTGAGACATGAGAGTCTTACCCGGGGTAGATTTCCACTCGAGGAGGCTTTTGAATAGGAGCTAAGTTTAGCCGAACCGAGAACACAGTGGATCTTACGGCCCAAGCTGCATGACACCATTCACCACCAATAACAGTCTGCAATCGGATACACTTTCACTGCAATGCAGACTTTCATTGCATCAGCATTAATGACGCGATACGTCTGAAATCAACTGCCGATATCATGAATACAGGTATGCATATTGAATAAAAGGGTACATCAGAAGGGACAGTGATATAGTCCGACCTGTACCCACTCAACACTATCTTCTGTCTACTGTAAGGTAAGGAGACCTTACACATGCGTCCGAAAGCCTTCTTAAATCGGTATAGATTCCGTCTACTTGCTGTCGTTTATACATGTATCCTGAAATGCGGTATCCCGAAATGTAATAAAAAGAATAAAAACACGGCCGCCGGTACGAAAGTGAACTATTGTATATATAATCATTTTTATTACGGTTTTTTTATGAAACATTTGTGGTTTATGTATGTATCCATTTATACAAATGCGTATATTAGAAATGTAGGTACTCAATCAGACCTTTCATTTGACACTAAACACGATAGATTTAAGTTAATTTATTGACATTCGAACAAATGGACATTTTGACAACTACTTACTTGATATTTGGGCAGTTATTGCATAATGATTCCGAAAATACCACAAGCTTTCAAATCCGTGCAAGCATTTAGAAATTATGGCGGAATAAAGACACGGAAAACATACATAGATGAACACTGAACACAATACACTCCTTTTTTGTTGGGCAGTGTGTAAAAAGAAAAATTTTCATACATTTAAATAGGTTGAAATCTTTATTTTTTAATAATTCGGATAATCTTCCTCTTCCATAAATTAATTTGAATTGATTTAACGGTTAGGTACTGTCAATAAAAAAAATGTCAGCTACAGCCACATTTCTTCGTCTGCAAAAATACCGTTGTCATTCATTTTGTGAGGTCTGCTCCATGCCACGAGACAAAGAAGATACCGAAAAAAAAGGAAAACAGATTCCGAAAGAAAGAACGAGGAAGTTTAAAGATATTATTATGTTCAATTCTTTCGCCGCCCATCAAAAAGATATTAAATCAATGATGGCTTAAAGTCGTAAAACGATTCTCTCAAGTATTTGGGCACAGGGCCGGCGTGGTTTAAAGTATAATAAAATCTTATATTCTGAGAAATATTTATTCTTCCACAGGCATATTCTACTACATAGAAAAACATATTCTATCACAGGCTATTCTATCTGGATACATCTCACAAAACACTAAAGCTGTATTTAGATATTCTCTGCCATTCTCTTCCTGCTGCTGCTCTGTGCTCTCTTCATGTGACGACATCGACATTGCGAATGATCATTCACCAATGGTGTATGAACATTCGCAATGTCGAAAGAAAAACAAACACTCTTCCTAACTAAAATAACGGCCAAACAAGGACGCAGTTTCGACAAGACGTACCATCATGCTCGATAATGTAGTGACTAATCTGACACTATGTATATATTATCAAGCACGGTGACACGTCTTGTCTAAACTATTTCCTTTTTTGACCATTATTTCAGTTAGGAAGATCGTTATTTAAGGAGCTCGCGTGTTTGCTTTTTTTCTCAGTGCAAAAATTAAGAATCCGCTGTATTTGCAGTCATTGTGTTCGTGGTGGCAAATGGATTCGAGCAGCCTGGGCCAACAAGATCCAATTTGTTGTAAGATAGGCCCAACTCACGAGTCAAATCCTATTCAGCAGCCTCCACATGTGAGAGACTACCCCGGGAAGGACACTCGCGTCCCAGGCCTCACGGTTGGTGGATCGGTCTCCCCTGGGGATTGCATTCCGGCGCCACTGGACAGTTTGCGCACCGTATGGCGTCAGCCAATCGATTGTACACTTTGACTAATAGCCGAAAGAGTCTGGAGGCTATGGAAATACACTGCTTCCATAGCAGTGATGGATATTGACCTGTTGTCATGGAAATGGCCTATTGGACACCCGACGGGCAAAGGACGTCAAGGTCAGCGATAAATTCACACATAATTACCGGCAGGGAGGCCGCGCAAGCGACTTCGGAGCACCTTCCCGGTGCCTCATCGTTAAAACTTCCTGGGGAGACGGGTTCGCCCGTTGTAGTCGATTCTTCTAAGCCAGTGTGTCGTACGAACCAGATGATACTAAGCAGGGGCTGTCTAAGTGAGCATGGATCTCACATACTACTCACATTTTAGTTTGGTTTACTGTGCCCATAAAGCGACAGCATTGCAGGTGTAGGTAAAAGGTCACATCTCCTTCTTTTTCTCAGATTGGATATGCACGTTTTCTCACCGCTCACATAAAGAGTTATTATTAATTTTACGAGAAACATCCTCAAAGCGCGAGAATGGTTTTCGGGGAAGCGCGAAGGGCCGTAAATCGGCTGTCGCGCGCTTCGAAAATGGGCGACGAGACCAAAAAACTCGAAACCGTGTAAAATCCACTAAAAACCCGTAATTGCGGAACCATGCGAGATGAAGCGTTCGACGAAGTGATATGCCGAAGCGATAAGAGATGCGAGCTTTAAATACGTTACAAGAGTTTAACCTAAGATAACTGACGTTCCTGAACTTACGTTCCTCTAACCTAGGATAGATGATATTCCTATGAAATTCTATGAACCATTCGACTTTTTACGATCATTTTTTGAAAGGGGTTTTTATGAATATTTTATTGTAATTTAAGCAATTATATTAATAGGAAATATGGGACTTAATTAAAGATAATTATTACAAAACCTTTTATGTACAAAATCACAAATATTATTTGGCACATGTTTCTTCGAGATCAATGAGGCACTTATAATTACAATGACTAAATCAGAAACACTTTTTTCATATACATTTTATTTGTATTATCAACAATTATTAAGCACATTTTACCAATTACGGTAATTTAAAATGCAAAATCGGAAAATTAAATTATGTTCATATTTTAGTTAGTCGATCAGCCACGTAAAGAAAATCAGGCCAGGAATATTCTTGAAGCGTGTATCTTCAAAAAAAGCGTTCTTAAATTTTACAGCTTGCAAAGTCATACCAAATCTTTAGGGCTCTCTAGACGATCATGCATGCTTCTCAAGCATCGCGTCGCGGCCTGGGAAGGGATCGTAAACCGCAGGAAACATGCAAATATATTTTTTTAATATTTAATTACGTTAATTAGACGTAATTGATTGATGAATGACGTGACTCCCAGGTATAAAACTACCAAATTAGGCATTTTTGATAAATATTTTTAAAAATATTTGCATATTACCTGCGGGTATTTCCGGCTGGGAAGGGGTCGTAAACAGCAGGAAATATGCAAATATATTTTTTTTTAATTTACCAAAAATGCCTAATTTTGTATTTTATACCAGGGAATCACGTCATTTATCAATCAATTACGTCTAATTAACCTGACTCCCTAGTATACAATAACAAAATTAGGCATTTTTGGTAAATATAAAAATATATATTTGCATATATCCTGCAGTTTACGATCCTCTCCCAGCCTGCGACGCGACGCTTGACAAGCATGCTTGATCGTCTAGAGAGCCCCTTAAATTTAAACTAGGTAATAAATTGACTATTTTGCTTTCATTCATGTTTATTACTTCCCAACCTTCTTATACACTTTTTTGTTTCCTTTAAATATATTTTTCCACGACAGGCAAGTGTTTCAAAAATACGTAACAGGAATAATTCCATTTTAAAATATTTTCTCGCCGGCACTCGATTTTAATTTTGTTTTTAATCACACGTCGTCATAAATGGAGTGCTACAAGTTTCGCAACAGTGTATTTGTATTTTTGCTACCTGCTGATATGAACCTGTTCCGGGGACTACAATAACCACTCCGACACAATAATGTCTCGGGTGCGTTTTTATACACTACAAAATCACCCTTTCAATTGGTTCACTCCGCAAAGAGGCGAGATTTATTTTACGCTTGCGTTTGTTCAATATTCCGTGGGAACGGAAATCGACAGGGATAACCGGAAAGAGTATAAGTTGACATTTCTTGGCTGGCAGGTATTGGGACCGATTTATGGGAGATTATACATATATGAGTCGTGAGTATGTAGAGGAATATGAGATTTAACCCCTAAACTACCGACGTGGTTTAGAAGTGATATTAATGCCGATGTGAAGTCTGACAGACATGTTTTTCATTTAATATAATACATAAAATGAATTTTTAAAACTTATAAGCAAAAAATTTAATCGACTATTTATACTTTCCCTTAAAATATCGACGATTGGGTTATGACTATTATGGGATCTAATAAAACATTTAACATAATTGAAAAAAGGAAATTGCAAACTTTTATAACCTCTCAAAAAATACACTCGCCAGTAATGAATCCGGGTCACCAACATTTCGTTTATTTTATTTATTTCAAATATTATTCAGGAGCATTAAAAAATAATACAATTTGCTCTTGAATATTACCGGTGGCACAGTGGTTAGGTCGCCTGATCTTACATTGTAAGGTTCCGGGTTCGATTCCCGGCTGGGTTACCATTTTCAGTTAGGATAAAATTAACGGTATTGCATTTTGAATTCTGTCAATCGAATGCAATAACAAGACACAGACTTATACACATATTATAAGCACTCATTCATATAAACACTTCATAGTAGGGTTGGTTGTAAAAGATTGTCGTATGACAATAAACCCGCCCATTGTGAAATGTCAAATAAAGAGTAGAAACAAACAAATAAACAAGCAAAAACAAATATTAAATCTAGAGTGTACAACTCCATAATAACTGACTTACACGAGTAAACTAATGCTGACATTAAAAAAAACATGAAACATTGATTATGATAACATGAGATAGCAGGGAGTTGCTTTTTTAGTCGCCAAAATAATATGCAAAAGATGTATATTTCAGTAGGTAAGGAATTCATTCTAGGGGTTACCTAGAATGTGTAACGTCCCTTCCAGGATGCAAAAGGTACGGCCGAGTTTTTACTTCACAAGTTTAGGGGTAAAATCTAACCCTCCTCACTGGACTGTCTACAAAAATATGTGTATGATGGTACGGCACATTAAACAATGGATGCAAACTCCTTGCTACTTAATTCAAACTTGCATTGTATCCCTGGCAAATAAATTGTTCCTTGAAGTGATTTTTATTCCACACATAATTAGGGAAATATATCGCCGCGTTTCAAGAATGTCATATCCTACCAATCCTAGCACAAAACCGGACGGAAATAAATGCGGATAAATACTGTATTTTCTTTAATAAATATACCTTTAAAAAAATATCTGAATACGCTCGATTATCTCAATGTATTTGTTTTCACTTTTGCACCAGATGACCGATTTAAAATCAAGTATGCTACTTAAAGTATGCAACCTAATATAAACCTTAATATATTTGAAACTAATAATGCTAGCTGATTTAAATAAAAAGTATTTTGACGACGATTTAACGCTACTTAAATAAAATTATTAAAGCTTCTTGATCACTGTAAATTAATGCCATCAAAAAGGCTAAAACAAAATTAATCATTTTTTGGAAATCGAAATCCGAATTCACTTCACTGCATTTGTTTTTACTTTTGATTTTGTTCTGTCACAAAAAAAAGAGTTAGAAGCGTTCCTGGTATTCAATATTCGAACAATTTTATACAACAGCATTCCTCAAGAAATATTTTAGATTGGCCAGTGAGAAATTTTAAGCATGTAATTAAAGCCCTATTTCGTAAAATACCATAACACGCAATTAAATTTGTAATAAATAATTGTATCTTGAGAATAATTGTACCAAAACAGTGGTTAAAGCTTTTCTTTGCAGGTCTTTCCAGGGATAAGACTTATAAAATGCGTTGGAAGAAAAATACTATTATTGTCTATTGACATTCTTCTTGACTACTGTAATTACGTTGAACTTGAAAAAGCATATAATTTTATTTATTTTCTCCTAAAAAAATCGTTAAGCGAATTTAAGTTAGAACGTCTTCAAAATAAATATCAATATTGAAAACGTCCATCATCGATATTTAATTTTTAAGTCGTGATTTTTAATTATCTTTCCACCTTTTTTCGTTGATATAACATAAACGGAATTGCATTTCAATTCTGTCGATCGAATGCAGTAACAAGACACACACATGTTACACGAACACATACATATAAACAATTCATAGTAGGGTTGTTTGTATGTAGGTGATTCTTCTTCTTGAAGTGCCTCTCCATTACTGGAGGTTAGCCGTTAGCTCTAAAAACTTTTTTTTGTCTTGCGCCATCCGGAAGAGCTGTTCCGCACTGGCACAGTATACCAGACAGTAGCTTCTCTTAGAACAAAATTGAAATCAAAGCTAATACGTCACGAGTAGCAAGGGCTCGGATGGTCGCCAGATGTATCGCTACTCGGCCTACACAGATACCCGAACGCTTGAAAAGGTCGGCAGCCTTTACCTGCCCTTAATGCGTACTATTCGTGTTCGTCGTGACGAACCCCTCTGCCCACATTCCTCGCACCCTCTTCCCGCATTGCCTTGCAGCTCGAGAGAGAAGCTACTGGGTGGCATACTGTGGCACTGGTGATCCCGGTCCACTCTCTGACATTGCGCAGCCACGACTGTTTCCATCTTCGTGGACGTCGTTTACCCTCAATTTTGCCCATCAAAATCAGTTGAAGCAGCTGATATTTGTTATGTCGCAACACGTGCCTTAGATATTCAATCTCGCGTTTTTTGACGATGTGCAACATTTTCGGGTCGTACCAGCACGCTGAAGCACTTTTTCATTGCTTACTTTATGAGTCCAGCTTATAAAAAGCATTCGACGGTAGCACCATATCGCAAACGCTTCTAGCCGCCGTCTGGTGTCTTCTTTTATGATCCACGCTTCGCTGCCGTACATAACCACTGGATCCGAGTTCTGAGCCTTAGATTGATTTGCCGGCAACACAAGACATTCTTCATTTATTGAATGAGGCTGAGGTTATTTCTAGCCGGATCTTAATTTCATGATTTGAGTCCCATATTTCATTCACCCATGCACAGAGATATTTGTACTGCTGAGGAACTGCTCAAGAACTGCTACCGATATAGTAAGTTGTAAATTAGGATCCCTGGTAATTACCATGACTGGTTTTCGAAATATTTATGGACAAGCCAGGCTTTTCACTGCACTCATTACTCTGTCAACCAACCTTTGTAGGTCTTCCTGAGTAGAGGCACTAAGGACTATGTCATCGGCGTAAGTGATTGTCGTATGATAATGTACCCACCCATTGTGTAATTTCACAATAAAGAGTGGAAACAAACATTCATTATATCGATAAAAATAAATACAGAAATATATTTTAAACGAAAACATTGCAGATTTGTTTATTTGTATTAATTAATAGCTCTTCTCAGTCAAATACATTTGTAGATGTATCAACCCTTCTACTAAGTTGCACCTAAACATAAAGAGAAACCGGTTTATTATTCATTGTGCACTCCGCGTGTCCTTCAACCCTTGCGTGCAGTGGTCTCCCGTTATAGCCACTATTAGCGGAGGCACAACGAGTCACTTGTCTGGCCGGGGCGTCGCCGTCAAAGCACCCAACACTTCAAAGGGCGAACGTCGTAAAAATCGTAATGGCCACAACTTGCGAAACAAATTATCTGAGACCTCGAAATCGAGAGATAAAACAAAATATTCGTTTAATTTTTTACAGTGCTGCAATGAGGTAGGAACTTAACCAAGTCCACGCCGGTCTACATAAATCTATTCCAGTATTTATAGATAGATCAAAGGACTATTCATATACTCGTATATAGGTACCTATTACGATAGCAGTTACTTACTGCTTTTATCAATGAAAGCACGTCATGCAAAAACATAGAGTATCAAGTAGGATTCTAGAGAAATGGAAATAATACTCATTTTAATTTTGAATGAATTGTTTTAATTTATTAAATGAATCGTTAATTGCAGAAAAGTAAGATTTGTTACATTTGTCGACATGTTTGTGTATTTTTTAATTACTTGTCTTTCCATATTGCACAAGATTGTTTCCAAACGATAATAACAAACGACCTTACAAAATTCTGACGTGTTTGCAGTACCTAATCACAAAATTTTACCATTTTTATTGACCTTTTTAAACCAACCATTTTAATCGGCGGATCGATGAACGATAAATATGAAAAATAACATAATTCTTTCATTTTCTAAAGTTACAGTTAATATAAAAGGATTTTGTGGTTACTGTATAGATAGAAATAATATTTTTTTACTTAAAAATGTATTGCTACATCTTGCACATAAATATGGACCAGTTTTGAAATACGGCAAATTAGACCACAATGATATTGTAATAAGAAGTCTTAGTCATAACCTTACAATATTTTATAATACAGAATACTGTTTTTTTGTTCCCTATTTTTAATATTTTAAAAAATGCAATCTTTCTATTTTTGCAGTGAGCGTTATAAATGAAACAGTATAGGGATAAATTTAAACATTTTAATATAAAAATTCGAAAAGCTGCTAAAAATAGAAAAATAAAATAGGTTAAGTAATTTTATTGTGCTGAAAATAACATTAAATATGCAAGACTTATCATTATAGCTAAACTTACAGTCGATCATTTGATAACCTATTAATGTTAAATTTAAAACAAACTAACAAAAATATATGCCAATAAGTATGTTAAGGTTACAATATGCTATGTTTTACTCTTTTGCCCAGATCAGGATAAGGAAAATAATAAGGTATTTTCTATTGGAATACTCTTTGCTCTCTGTATACTTTAAAATATCCGTTTGCAAGCTTATACAATTACTTACTTACATCTACCTATACGCTCTATGAAATAAAAACCAGAATAACGATGGTGTTAATTTCCTATTGATCATTGTTCGTGAGGCGACGCGACGCGATGGTGCAACTTCAAGGCCTGCAAAAGAGTTAGCCGTGAAGTTATCTGCATACAAGTGACAATTAACTCGTAAATATGGCGGCGGCGAAGACCGGCCGCTCGGCCGCGGCGGGTAGTTACATTGTCCTGTGGCCAGTCGCGAATTAGGTATACCTAACCATTCGAGAAATAGGTAGAGCGCATGCAGTGGGTGTCGTGCGTTGTCCACTGTCGGCCAATAGCGCAAATGCCATTATTTATTGGCGCTAGAGCAACCCATCAACTTTGTGGTCGCCGTTGGGGCTATTGCGTAAATCGATCGAAAGCGAAACAGTGTCTTTATATACTTAGTGCATATTGGTATAGGTACAATGTCTACCATATTAAAAATATATAAATTATATATAGAATCTTCAGAGCCGACATCTACAGCGAAAAACTTTCAACTTTCACAAATAGCGGGTTATAATTAAAAAGCGATATTTGTGCTGTATATTAGGAAAAAATAATAAAATATTAAAAGGAGTAAAAACAATTCCAAAACCTAAAACTATCTATCCTACCACCAATACAAATAATAACAAAAATATTTATAAGAAAATATTTACTGTTATTGGATAACTCATTTAACATAATAATACATTAGGTTTTACATCCATAGGAAAAATATCACAAAATATTTAAATAGATGAGTTACACAATAACAAACTACATAACTAAAAATAACAAATGACGAAAACAATAACCTACCTTAACGTTAGTATGTACGCTACGCTTTCTAAGCTCCTACAATAAGAAATAACATCTTTTGGAACTATCATATTTTATTATGTGTACTAAAAGCCCAGTCAAATTAACTCGAGAAACCTCGCGTTTATTCATAACCGCGATTTTATTTGATTCTGTAAAAAAAACACGATTTTGAATATTAAGAGTTTTTTTTGGGAGAAGAGGTTATTTTAGATAATAAACTGATTTGAAAGTTGTTTACAACGGTGTTACTGAGAAAAAGTATCTGAATATCCGAAAATAGAAGAAAAAAATGTGGATGACTTCAGCTCAATTTTTCATGTAGAATAGAATAATCGCCTGCAGAAAAATCTCCTAATATCTAAACGCATGTATTTTCAGATAAAAAAGCAGTATTAAAAATATATATAAATTGTTCAATTTCACGTACCGAGTTGCCGCTTAAGGGATTGTCATCTTTCGCTGCTTTTTCTGTAGTCTTGTCATTATTGTAATGACGCGATACCAATTACTTACGATTTCAATTTATTTTAAAAAAATATTTAGGAATTATTTTTACAAAAGAATTTTCCGTCAATAGTAACTAGTCAGTGCCTGTTTCATGAAAACGCCTATTTTATATAATATTATTTTTAATATAAAATTTAGTTTTATGAAAAATATATTAAGAAGTTGTTAAAGTAAATTTGAAAAAAAAAAATAAAATAAAAAATAAACATTAACGCCACGCCACTAACGCCAATAGATTGGAGGTCTTCGCAAGCCATCTTCAACTAGTCTCTTCCTATTCATCCGATGACTGCAGCGGTTTGCCGGACGGTCCTAGGCCGCTGCCAACTGCTCGTTTAAAATTTTCAAATCGGCAGGAGAGCGATTTGTATACGCTTCCTCAAGCATAGTTTAAGTTTAGTATTATTTGCACAAATAATACTTTAAATTAGTTTAAGTTAGCTGTAGAATATTTATTAACTATAGGTAATAATCTCGCCATTCCATTATGAATGAAAAGTTTTATTATTATAATTATTAAGAGGCCGTGCCGCCGTGGCGGCCAAAAGCTCTATGAAGCATATTTTTGTGGCCTGGTTGTGAGATCACGAAAAGGAATTTTAATACAATTATTGCCGGATTATAAAAACCCAGTCCTTACGCTATAATTTCGCTAAAACGAAATTGGTAAATTATTTCCATATTTATTGTAAATTATCTTTATTCTGTCACTGTTTTCCAAAAAAAAAAAACGAGCGTGATTTGTCTTCAGTTTTTGAAAAACCTAGAGATGATTCCTAATATTAAAAAATACTATTTACACCAGCGTATGGTCTATTTCCATAGTACCATGACAGTTTTTGAAACTTCCATACAAAAAATATAAGAAAAAAATATTTGAAATTACGCAATTTCCAGAATGTTATGGCCAAACATTTTTTTTTTCTATTTATTAAAGACACTTTTGAGTGATATAAAAAGACTACAGTAATATTAAGTTATTTTATTATTGTAATCTAATTTTTGTTTTATAAAAAACTATTCATTTGATAATTTATTATATTATAATTGAAAAGCCAAATGACTATATTAGACAACGCGCGAAGCCGAAATCGTCATTCGTAATTGGCTACTGCCAACGATAGGACGTATTCCTTTGTCGCCGCGGTATACCTATACATCTTTATGTATATATCGCAAGCGCGCGGGCGCGTGGCATTGCAAAAATATCTAAATTTTTAGTCGCCTCAACTCGGAAGGGAGCCTTAAGTTACGCGGTTATCCCCTTGCTATTGCGTTGTCTCTATAGCGCTGCGGACTTCTTGGAAATATGAATATTTTATGTTTCTCATTTATCTACTGGTTTTCGTCAGGAGGCTTACACGCGATCTACAATGGCGCTGCGCGCTTTAATGCATCTAAATCAAAGGCGTAACACCGACTAATTTAAATACTCATGTCCATTAAATAAATAGGTAATCTCGGGACGTAAATTTTATCGGCAGGGGATGAACAGCTATTAATAATTTCAATAGATTGATTATAAAAGTATATCATACGCTGTTAAGTCTATTTTTTAAATATTGTTATACTGTATTATTATACAATATATAATAAGGGATATAAGATATAATAATCATGCTAAAATCCATTTGAGAGGTTAGTAGAGTATTTTTTTAATATGTATTTTTCGATTCGATTTATGTTTTTTGAATAAAAACATAGCTTTACACCGTTAATTTTCTTCAAATATTCCGAAATTAAAAATTCCTTACAATTAAATAAACATCAAATTAAAAAATATATATTCAAATTAAATGCATTGTATAACATATGCTGAAAGTGAAAAAGCATTAAAAGTGCTATTATTATCAAAAGTATTATTATTATTTAAAGTACATTAACTAATATTACATTAAATAATAGTAACACTTTATTATTTATTATTATTTATTAAATAATAGTAACATTTTTTTTTTGCTACAGAGAAACATATTTTTTGATAGAATTAAACTAGATGGACGGACGCTTTCTGGTACCTGCTATAATATTATAATGATACGATTTATTTTATCAAGTCCGTTGATAACATGAAACAGAAAGAATAGAGTAAGCAAAAGAGCATAAAAATAAATAAAGTAACAAAAAAAAACGTTCAGAATATTTATAAAAGATCGTAGTGCATAGGTACCTATATCGAAATTATAGATGTTTTCAACATCAGCAGAAATACGATATATTTTCAGTTTAAGACACTTTGAGACAAAATCTCATCCATTTTACAATTCCTAGGCGAGGAGGAAGCATTAAGATCTCATCCATTTTATAATTCTTGGGCGAGAAATGAGCATTAAGGTCCGACTTGAGTCGTAAACCGAGCGGAGGGAGTGATCGAGTCCATTATAAAGCTTCACGCCGCGTCCGGTTAGGTTGGTCGTTACACTGACAATAGGAGTGACCACTCGCAAACAGGTAACCTGTGATTGCGCATAGAGAAACAATAATAATATACAAGTTGTGCAATTTGAATGAGTAAAGTTGATACCAGGGGACAGCTTTATTGATTTCTGTACTTCTTAATTTCTGTACTTCCTGATTTGCGTACTTTTGTGCATTTCTTATTTATAGTTTTGTGTAATTCCTTGCTAAAAAAGTTGCCATTTTGAGCAACATTTTTCATGAAAAATATGTATTTAACCCCTCAAATGAATGGCGATTAGCTCGGGTTTGCCTACGGCAAAATGTATATAAATTTATATTTACATTTACATTTACATTTACATAGAGCGGGGTTTACGATAGAGCTATAGCATTACTATAGAGCGGATTACTATAGAGCGGAGCACATTTACATTTATATTTACATTTATATAAATTTATATACATTTTGTATACATTTTGCCATAGGCATCCATTATTGGACGTCTCACATTAATCGAAATGACGTTTTTCATTGGCAAAATACGAAAAAAGGGGAAATTATTTGGAGCAAGGTGGGTGACAAAGAGTCTCCAGTCGCAACTTTTATTGCAACTCTCGATTGTTTTCTGTGAAGTGCGTGGTCGCGCGTTGTCATGCATAAGCGGTTTCGAAGAGTGTTTGACCAGTGATTGTTTGCAGTTCTTGCCGTTGCGACAACTGTAATGGATAATACCGACACAGAACCAACAGACCATCATCATGAGCTTTTTCTGCCTGTTTTGTTTTTGTTTTGGACATGATCTAGTTGCAATTTATGATACAAGATCCATTTTCGTCTCAAGTGACAATCCGATTAAGAATACCAGGTAAGTCACTGGCGAGTTTCAAACTCAAAAGTTGTTGCGTTCTTTATCTATAACCACTTTCACTCTGTCATAAAATGCTCTAGGCATCTTTGAATGATTTATTTTTGATAATATTAATAGGATTATCTGAAAGATATTTTAATGATTAAATATTTTTTCGATTACTTTTTATTGTTGTGTCGTATAATTTTGATTTTTATTTCATGTCTTTTATGATCTTATGATTCTTTTTAACAGGTTTGACTTTTTGTTATGATGATTTCACATTTTAATCGCAAATCTTTCGTTTTCTCTTTTTATTATTTTTAGGTGTATTTATTTATTAGTGCGATCATTATAGACCATTATTTGTCCACGTGACCATTTTAGACCATTATGTCTAAAATGATTGATTTATGGTTGTTTTGTTTATTTTTAATAATCATGACTTTTATTATGATGACTGCATTTTTATTACAAATGTCTTGATTTTAGTATTTTAAGTTTGGTTTCTTAGTTTAGTTTTATTTTAGTAACATTTATAACAGAATTAATTTTGTAAATGAGTAAGTATGCCAAAAATACATTTTTTAAATCTTTCTTTCTTTCTTTTTTTCTCATGCTCATTTAACTGTTGCAACTATTTCGTTAGGTAGTTAAGACAAGTCTTATATAGATATTTTGTTCTCACGTTTTTAATTAAGTTTTTTTTGCCATCACTAAAGTTGGATAGGAATTCTCTTACTTTTCAAGGTATACATACGGTACCCCCAACACCCCCTCCCCCATTCCCCGTCAGATTCCTTTTCGATTTCGATCCGGAATAAAACGTAATAAAACAAATAAACGAGTCTTTTTTATATAATGGACTTGTCTCCAAAAGCAGATAACGAATGCCGGGTGAAACCATGACCAATTCACTCAAAGCGAGAGTTGTAAGCTTTCTGCATTAGTGATGGAACTTGGCAAGTCTCACGATCGATTATTTGTGCATCGAGATCAGAACATCTTATGAAATTACCTATTTTAAGAATCTAGATTGTTTAACCTATAGACAAATACGCGTTTTTCGTTTATAATAATGTTAATGTATATAAGAGTTGTAGCCAATACATATAGCCTTTTCACAATCGATGTTTTTTCTTGAAGGCACATTAACATCCCTACATATCCGCGATGTAAACGCAAACTCGTTATGGGTACTATCAACATTAATAACCGCATTAACATTTGCATTTTTGATTGGTCATTTGTATTGTGGCCCCTCCTCGTGTTGCGTAATTCAACTTTATGGATTATATTGTTCGGAACAGGTTGAATATTTATTGTAGAAAGTGGTTAAGAGGTAATTAATTAATGTATATAATAAAATGGGATTGCAAGTAGGTGAAGGAAAAGATGCTTGAATATAGGAAGGCGATAATAAGCGATTTGTGCTCTATGACAAGTATGAGAGTGTACGAATCACAAAAAGTACCACTTTATTCGGTATAGTCTTAATTTTTGGCATATATTGGTAATGTATTTTTCAGAAATTGTATTATTTGTAAACAGCAGCAATTTACATAAGAATGGAGCGAAGGTCTATGTTGGTATCTGAATCCCTCACGGAGCTATATATGTTGTGAATAGGCCATAAAAGTCTCCGGTCTATTGGTCTATTAAAGTATCCGGTCTAAATAAAAGAGACCATAATCCCAGAAGTTTTGAGAAAATGACACGATGAAAATATCGTAAACGGATCCCAATTATGAATCAAACCTGGAGACGCACATTTGGCCGTTACAATTTTTCTTCTTCTGTTGCCATGCTATAAAAAAACGAACTTAGCTATCACAATTGATTGTAATCAACGTTATCACTGGTTTGGCCGCCTCTCGAAACAGAGGTTTATATTTATAATTTTTTGCCATTTTGTAATCATAACGTTATTATTAATATTGGAAATTTCACAAAATACTAGAAGTATCCTACATTCTGTCATTCTAGCAGACACGTACTCGCTGCAGAATAAAAAACATCCAGCCATAAGTAAAATCGAGGTGTCTACATAATAATATCCAGGCGGTGTCCATTTCACCGCGTCAAAATTTTAATCTGTTAGCGGAAGCCATTACGGATTACCTTGGGTTTCTGGGCAACAGGCGAAATCCGGGTCAGCGACCCCCCAATTACGGTCGCGTAAACCCATCGCTCGCCAAATAAATCATCTGCTGGGCGTCCGCCAGGCCAACCTGGTCATTCGGGCAATAATAAACACGGCCTTTATTCCCTTTCGCGGTCCCGTTCTGCCGTAAAATAGATTTTTTATTGCGGAAAAGGGCATGGGAAGAGATGGCAAAATACCGTTGGGAAAGAATTCCATTGAGACCTTTTATGGCCATGGAATCGATTTTAATTTTCTTTGAATGCATTGCATAAAAGGTTGCATTTTATAAAATCCTTGTTACTCGCCTTAGTAATGATTTGAGCTGAGCTCCTTTGCTGCATCCATTTTTTGTAGTAGTAGAGATGCGAGTCTGTTTTTACCTCTCCCTACATTCACCTCTCACTCTCTATCTGGTATGGAATTAAAAAATATATATTACCAATAATTAAAAAAAATGATACTGCCGCAAACAGGTTGAATATTTGGAAAAAATGGAAAATTATTTGAAGAAACATTTTGGTTAGATGATTTTAGACTCAAAATAATTATTTTTCTACATATAAATATGAATAAATTAGCAAAAGTGATAATTTCTGAATAGGGAATAATATACAATGTACGTACATTGCAACATTTACGACCGATCTCCCCCTCCCGCACCGTTGAATCAACCTGCGGTGTCAACTACAACGGGCGAGCCCGTCACCACAGGACGTTTTAACGATTTTCTCGTTCTGTCGCCCTGCAGTGAACGTAGAAGACTTTGGACAGAACAAATCCAACGTCCAGCTACGTCACAACCCGCAAGAAGCCAAAGCCTTTACCGCGAGATAGCCAGTAATGTTACCTGGCGGGCCGACCCTCGCGCCCTTGCTTCCAATTGTGACCAGATTTCTCCGGTCTCTCGATTGGTTCCGAGTTCGAGGTCGCTTGCGCGGTCCTCTCCCTTACGAAGCGGTGAAACGGTGTGCACCAAATCTATCGCGGACCAAGGCGTTCTTTGCCCGACTCTGAACCGGGATCGGATGGCCAATGGTCATTTCAAGAGCAGTCGCCGTAAGGTAGGCAACCACCCCCGCTCTATAGGAAACAATACAGTTCCCAGACTCCCCCGACTGTTAGTCGGAGAGCACAGTCGATTGGCTTGCGCCGCTCGGTGGGCAGACCGTCCAGGAGCGCCAGAGGTTTGATTCCCAGGAGAGATTGGTTGACCCAGTGTCCTACCCAGGTTCGCACCCCATGCGTGGAGGCCATCGGATGGGTGTTGGCCCGTGAGTGTGACCGACCCTGAACACATGGGTCATCGTGGCCACCTCATCATGGGCCCGTTAGCTCCCGTCCGTCATCCCTATACAGTAGTAATACTACTATAGACATAGAGGAAATTACAGTTTGTTTTCTTTTCCCACTTTACCCTCCCACCCCATTATAAGTCAAAAGCGGTACGTCTGTGATAATAAACACGACTTTTATTCCCTGATACGACCTGATCACGTAGATACACCCGATCACCCGGCGGCAATACAAGCTACTATCAAGGGGTTTCCCTGCCACACTTAAGCTTCAGAACGAATGGTAAAAATAGTCACAGAAGCATCTGCTGTTGTCTGCGTACTATATAGAGTTAGGGTTGTAAGAAATCGCCTGGGATCACGAAGCGTCGTGCCAGCTTTAAACACCAATCGTGATTACCATCCAATGTAATTTCGATGGTTTTTTAGATAGGTATGTAAATGTATCTGAAGTTTTTTCTTGTAACCGAGTTATAACAAGTACACGGTAGCATAGTGGTTAGGTCGCCTGATCTTACATTGTAAGGTCCCGGTTCGATTCCCGGCTGGGTCATCATTTTTCGTTGGGATCAAATTAACGGAATTGCATTTTCAATTATGTCGATCAAATGCAATAGACACACACAAGACACACACGTACACACATGTTACACGCACACATACATATAACACGTAATAGTGGGGTTGGTTGTAAGAGATTGTCATATGACAATAAACCGGCCCATTGTGACATTTTCACGATAAAGAGTATAAACAAACAAACATTACCTCTCAAAAAAGTACAAAAATGCCTATTTCACATTAATGAAAATCACTCTGACTTTTTACCATAAAAAGGCTAAAATAACTATTGCCTTTATCTATATATCACAAAAAAAAAAATCCGTATAATATAAACATACGCCGAATCAACATTATCATCGTTGCAGCATGCACAAACAATCTCCCTGTTTATGCTAAATAATATTTACATGCTTTCCGAAAACAACGCGTTTACGCGGCGCGCAAGCATGCAGCAGAAACTCGAGCGCTTATTGGTTTGCGTGAAATCATTAACTTTGTTTGTAATGCAGCAGGAATTAAGGCTCGCATTTAATAATGTCTGTAAATAAGAATCTAACGGGCCCTGTTGCGGTTAGGCCACTAAGACCCATGCGTAAAGGGCTGACAGCCAGCCATCCGGCGGCTTCAACGCAAAAGTGCGAGCCCGGGTAGGAGGCTGGAGTCAAACTTCGGGCGCTCCTGGACGGTTTCGATTGTGCATTCCGATTGACAGCCGGGGGAGTCTGGAAATAGTATGGTTTCCTATAGAGCGGGGGCGGTTGTTTACCTAATGGCAGCCGCTTTTGAAACGACCATTCGCCTACCTGATTCCTGGTGGAAGCCGGGCAAAGATGCCGTGGTCCGCGATAGATTTGAAAGCACTAGGGGGAGGATCGCGCAAGCGACTTCGAACCTGTTACCAGTCGGGAGGTTGGAGGATCCTAATGGTCAATTCCAGACGGAGATATCCCTCCAAAACTGGTATTCATGGGAAGAAGCTGCCCGCTGGGTACCTTTCCCAGTGCCTCCCCGTAAGGCGTTGGCCACTTACAAGCATGTTGGCATAGTTAGACAGTAGATTTTTATAGTATCTAAATCTTTTACGCTCATTCCACGGCTGAAAGAACGATCACATATCGTTATACCAGCCTGGGGTGATAAGTTCCCCTGTTGTAGTCGACACCGTCTCAATGTCGGTAAGTATGTCAAATGAAATCATTTAAATGATTTTTTTTTTGCCACGTACACATCAAAACGAAGCGTCGTGTATTATTAATTTAGTATTTCTTTGACTGAGCCTCGTTTTCACAGAAAACTGCTCATTAAAGTACTCTACTCTATATTCCTATTTCCATCTTGCCCTCTAACCTAACCATAAGGTCGAAAATTGGCGCAACGTACATAAATCCACATTATTGAGAAAAATATAACGATGTAATACACGGAAATACGCATGTTTTAAAAAGTATTACTTATAAAACTCGGACTGTGGCCCATACGTATGAATTAACATGACGCGTAACGGTGTTGGCGTGACGGTAATAACTGTATCGTAATTTTACAACATAATATTATTTCATAACGTCGCCACCTTGGGATCTCGCTTCTACCATGACAGCATGTAGAAGTATACGTACGGTTATAGTCGGACACATAAATCATATTGAAACTAGAGTATACTGTTAGTTTCGTATTGACCGTAAGGAAAATGTTAATACATATAATTGATTAATGAAGTTTCAACAAAATTCCTTGTCATTTAACAAAATTAAATTGAAACATCGATATTCTGATTAAATAATAACAAAATGGTACTGTAATAATCCATTCAATATTTTTCTGTGTATTTTGGTCCAATTAACATTAACATTAACTCCAATCGACATTAACTCCAAACTCAATTGCACGCCACTGATGTTAGTTCCGGTTAGTACGATCAGATTTGGTTTCTCAATGCGTATAGTCTTTTAGCAATGAGCAAAACAATATGCAGGTTTTCTGCGCTTTCGGAACTGGTGAGCCGTAAAATAGTATTCGTTATCAGCGCGCGAATCTCGCTATCAGCTGAGGGGGCTGGACCGCCCGGTATAGCACTGCTGCCGCTTGGTCGGCCAGCCAGCCAAACAGTCACCGGCGAGTGGCCGGTAACTCTTAGCCGACCATTGTTTTTACTCCTGCCACATTCTTATCGGTCGATACATCCGTTTCGCCTATTCCATTGTATCGGGGCGCACAGAGTGCAGAATACAGTCCAGCCGGTGCGCCGCCAGATCTGCATTCGCCGAACTGGTTCACCGCTATCTAGTTATGTCACTTGAACGATGATACGGTAAAACGGTAAGTAGGTATGCGTGAAAAAAGTGCTTGTATATATAAAACTTTTCTTTTATATAGAATAACGCACTATATGACCGTTTAATTGGTGGAAACATATAAATGGTTTATGTTTGTTATCTTTTGGTTAAGTAAATATGTTTTTGTACTGTCTGTTTCCTGAATAAAATAAAATAAAAATAAAAAGTTTATGTTTTGAAGGTCCCAATTTTTTTATTTTTTTTTATTTTTATTTAATAACCATTTTTTAAAATACAGCTTTGTACAAAACCCAGCAAAGCAGTTATCTGCTGGAGATTATAATATGGTGACTTTCAGTGCAACTTTAGTGGCCATTTAACCATATTATGATATAACTGCTACATTATCTGCTACATTAGTAAGGATTAGTCGGCACAGAAAGCCACCCCCTTGATAATATTTACATAAAATGATGAACGTACTTAATGCTAATAAAATAAAATATTAATCTTATTCGTATCATTTACACGTGTGTTTCACTTTTACTTATTTTAAAGCTGACAATTTTAAATTCTTTTTTTTGTTTTTTGTACATTTTTTATAAGTTTTTAAATTTAGAGGAATTTTATTGAATAAATGAGGGATTAGCCAATTCAATCTCCTTTTGCCATAAAGGTTGCGAAAAGAAGGGACGAGTAGCCGTTCATTTTGTATCTGTCTAGTGCTGTGTTTATGTTGGACATAAATTCGGAACTCGTCAGTCTCGAAATATCGAACTGTCAATCTATAAATAAATAATACATCAGCTGGTAATATGTCACAATACTTGAAAAGTCCTATCTGGTCGTTTCTGAATTTATTTCGAATCCTATTTGGAACTATTATTTTTAAAATACGGTTTTTCTCGGAAGGCTACGATCAAAACCATGTTGTTTTTCGCTAGGCCTTGTAAACTAGGCCCGTGTCATCGAGGCTTAAGACAGGATACAGTGAGTGTTGTGTGCAAGACGGATTTTCGAAATTCGCGCTCTCCGAGCCCGGTCCCCCACCACCGTTATAACCTACGCAGTAATGAGCGGTATGCGGCCTACCCGCAAAACAACGTATTGACAGCTCTTCAGTCTACCCTGGACAACGGCGGCTGCAACGTCGCCGAAACATCGTTTCCTAACCTATTTATAATGTCAAACAGACGCGATAGTCTTCGATTTCATATGCTATAGGCTATATATTTATACACGATATTTGTAAATCACGTTGGAGGAAAATGAGATGGCGAGTTGTTTATCGACGTGCGCTGTCGAAACGGTTTAATATATGTGAAAAAAAAAGTCAGCGGTCCATCGAAACCACTAGTGATACTTCATACTTCTTATTTTATATATCTAACTACCAAATTACCTTTGCATTCCCGCTGCCATCCTCACCTTTGTGTCAAACCTCCTTCCAAAAATAACATCATGCTCAAAATCCTTCCAGTCCTTGGATACTTGCCTGGAAATTTTGGAAGTGACACAACCGTTTTATGTCCGTTTTGACGTCCGCGGGGCGTGCTCTTTTTTATAATACATCTTTGAAATCAGTGTAATCAACCTACATAATGCTCCTATATTTAATTTAAATATTTACATTTTTATTCAGAGATTTTATAAAATCTTTATTGTTTTCTGTTCGAGTATATTTTACTGACATAATGTCCGGTATACTTGAAATGAGATAAGTTTATTACATCAGGAAGATACTTTCCATAGAAAGCTTTTTTATTCGTTGATAAAAACTATTTTAAACGTTGATAAAAACAATTTTATTCGGTGATCAAAAGAAATATTTCACATGGTAAAGGACTGAATAATTTGAAGGACGAAGCGCTGGAAAACTATGCTAAAGCTTAATAGGAGTTACATAAGGGGACTTCTATATTTAAATGAATCCACGAAAATAGATGACTTGCTCGCATTTAAAGGATATGACCAGTAGGATTAATAATGAGCAAGTCAGACAAAAGTAGTCAACAAGAGTCATCAAAGGCAAGAGCACCTAATACACCGAAATACGTAGTTAGAATCAAACTAGCAAAAGAAATAATATTTACAAACTTATTTAATGGCCCCTCGGACTTAAGGATATTATTATATATGAAAAATCACACATTTAATGAAAAATGTACACGAAGAGGAATTGTGGAAAATTGTTGAAAATGAGAGAAAGGATGAAATATAATATGTTACTGAGATAGAAAACGGCAACTACAAAAACAGTAAAGGAAATCAGTTATGCTATTAGGGTCCTACTAAGAAATGAGTTACAACGTAATTTTACATGACAACGTGAAAATATGGTACATATGTCAAAGTATAATACGTTCTAATTTGTCAATATTTTGGTTGACATCAAGGTAAATCTAATCAGTACTACACACACTCCAAATGCGTAATCTTTGGACGGTAGATGCCGTATTGTCCTACTATTGATGACCACCGATTGAGCGAGTTGCGCCACATTGCGGCAGTATCTGTGGGCCGAACAAGTTGATGCGTGATTGCGATTCATGTTAGATTTCGATAAAATTTCGTCGTCGATTCAGCGATCGCTCAACGGCCGAATGAGCAATTCACGGGTAATTGTTATGAGCCCACTTCATAAACGTTCTCTGAGCAGCCGTGACTCTAGACACATGTCTCAGTTGCATCACTTCATTATAATGTGGTCCAAATCTTCGGATGCGGTGTATAGTACAGTCGACGGCAAAATTTAAGTTTGAATACAACGTCACTTGGTGTTTCATCTTGACATTTCACGAGTGTTGTCAGTACACAGATTATTATCCAATATCTAAAATCTATATGTAATTACGGCGTCATTGGCGATGACCCTAAAGTTATTATATACATATCACACTCGCTCCAACCACACTGAGAAAAATATAAGTAGTACTTACACGGAAATACGCATGCTTCAACAAGAATTTAAATTCAAATTAAAATAATTTTATTTATTCCAAAAAATGAATGAATGAATGAATGAAAATCTCTTTATTGCACAATAAAAATAAGGTACAATGGCGGACTTATTGCTACACTACAGCAATATCTTCCAGTCAACCAACATGCTGGTGTGAAAAGAAGAGTAGGCAACAAAATTATAGCTTAAAATGAAATTTGAAATTATAGCATATAATAAACATTGTGTGTGTATCTAAAGTAAAAAGTAAATATATAAATAAATTTTTCAGTTGGACATATTATATGTATGTATATGTATATACATACATATTTTGATATAATAACAAATAAATGAATAAATAAATAAGTAAATAAATAAACTGCCAAAATAAGGTAAGGAAAGGGAGGGGATAACGGAAAGGTTAGAATTTATGATTAATATTTATTGTGAAAGGAAGTGCTTTTTCAATGATTGCTTAAAGGTGAACAGCGAGCTTGCGCCTCGAATAGTTAAAGGAAGCTGATTCCACAGTCGAGCTGCATGTACGGAGAAGGAGTAGGAAAAAAAAGTGGTATTGTGTTTTGGGATACGTAGGATATTATTCTGACTTGAACGAAGTGGGAGACCATGACTTCCTAACCCGGTAAAAGCCTCGTTGAGGTAGGAGGGAGATGTATGGTTGTGTAGGACATTATATAGAAGTGAAAGGATATGCAAATTTCTCCGGTCCCGTATACGAAGCCATTGCAATTTTGATCGGTACTCGGAAACATGGTCATACTTCCTCAGATTGAATATGTACCTTATGCAAACGTTCTGTAGGCGCTCAAGTTTATCCAGTCTGTTTTCGGTGAGATCCAAATATACGACATCGGCATAGTCTAGTAAAGGCAGAAGCAGACTTTGAATTATGGTTTGCTTAGTGCTTACAGGGAGGAATCTCTGCAACCTCCGAAGGCTATGAAAGCCATTATTTATTCGCCTGCTTACTTCGTTGACTTGTGCTTGCCAAGAAAATGTCTCGTCCACGAGTATGCCTAAATTCTTTACGACTTTAGAATACCCAATGATATTGCCCTCGATTTCTACTTGACGTAAAGATGATAGAGAAATAGGAGACAGTAATTGTTGACTGCCAATTATAATTGATTGGGTCTTAGTAGGATTTAAGACAATGCCATGACTTTTAGCCCAAGAAGATATATGGGCAAGAGCCAAGTTCATATCAAGTATGGCAGAGTCAATATCGTCCGGTTTTGTGTGGATATAAACTTGTAGATCATCAGCATAAAGGTGATACGAGGTGGTAAGGTTCTCGGTTATGGGGCTGATAAATATAGAGAAGAGAAGAGGGGAAAGGACTCCTCCTTGGGGTACGCCGGCAGTAAGGTCGATCAGATCGGTGGAAGTGTCGGCTGATTTAACACACTGTCGGCGCCCCTTCAGATAAGAGTCAAACCACATTTTGAGAGAGTGCAACCGCTCCAGCAATAGATCAAAATCGACCGTATTAAATGCGCTACTGAAATCTAAGAGTGTGAGAATTGTGAGTTTTCTATTGTCCATAGCGCATCTATTCATTTATCATATCATTCATTCATATCATTTCATTTCATTCATATCATTTATCAATCAAAAAAATCATTTATCTACATTGTAATACTAATCTTAGATACTAATCTTTCATTGGATACTAATCTTTCAGCTAAGTAAATATCTTGGTAGCTCTATCAAATATTAACTACATTAGTATTGAAAATGAACAACAACTCTATTTAATGGAATGTTTTGTTCCAATTAATGCTGATTTTGTAATGGAACTGCGTTTTTTTTTTATTTTTCGAGGATCATATTTTAGGGCAATTTAGAATCAAACCCGGAACTATACAATGTATGATCAGGCGACCTAGCCACTATGCCACCGGGCAGGCATGTCACTTGTGGAAATGTTTCTGTTAATGTGCTCGGGAGAAAGATATTATGTCGTCGACTTTACCATTATCGATCGCGTGGCTTCCTTTGTAGTTTGGCGCGTGCGATCGACGCTCCGTGGAATGTTTTCACCTCCAGCAGTTGAGGCGGTCAGGGTTCGGTCGCGCCCGTTCGCCACGCCAAGCCATGTCGCTCACTGAGTGCTGAGCAGGATCTTTCATTAGGCGATTTCATCAGCCGCTATTGTAAGAGCTACCAGCAATTTCACGAGCGATCATGTCGGTGACGTGCGAGGGTCACGTGGACATGGCCCCTGCCGAGTATCTTGTACCAATCCTATGGCTATTCAACAGCTAATCATTCATGCGCAGTTGGGACACTAAAACCCGTTCGTTTTCTTGGGTCGGCTGAACTCACGGTTCAACTCCTATCCGGTAGCTTCCTCGAAGATGGTCAAATCCGGAAAGGACTCCGTTTCCCCTGTTACGGAACGCTAGATTGGTTTCCTCTGAGGGATGTCCTTCGGGCGTTGTTGAGCGGTTTGCGTATCGTGTGGCGTCAGACTAATAGCTGTGCACCACGGCCAATAACCGGGGGGATTTGGAAATGCTGTTATATGTTTCCAAAGAAGCGGGGGTGGTTGCTAAGCTGATGTTAGCTCCTCTTGTAACGAGCCGTTGACTACCCGATCCCGCATGAACAGGCGGGTAGAGGACGCCACAAGTAAAGACCGCGCAAGTGACTTCAAATTAGGCCCAATCTGGTAGTGAGGGTGGAAGGCTGCCCGCTGAGTCAATTTCCCAATGCCACAATTATTTGTGATTCAAGCGACCACTGTCATTTTTGGCCAACCCACCTAAAGAGATAAGACGCATGTTAAATGACAGGTTTTAATATAGAGGTTTTTACACGGTTTATAATAATAATAATAATAATAATAAAAGCCTTTATTCGCTGACCGTATTGTACAGTTTTGCCTTATGTGGTAAAACAATATATTTTATTAATTTTTAAACTAATTTTTAAATAAGGTATCATATTCTTCAGCAGCCAGTTTTTTGATCAGGTTGTCCTTCGACATAGGCCTCCCCCAGTTTCTTCCATTCATCTCTGTCCCAAGCCAACCTTCTCCATCCTTTCGGTAAGTCATCTTCCCATCTTTTAATTTGACGTCATTTTTGTCTTTTCCCATTTCTAGGATACCATTCCATTAGGTCCTTGGTCCAATTTTCTTTGTTGGTTCTCATGATGTGACAAGTCCAGTTCATTAGATTACACTTTACTTACACGGTTCATTACTTCAATTCAATTGCAGAATTAACATATTGGTACATTTAGGGACAATATTTGGGCCACTTTTTTTCGCTTTTGCAACTAACTGCATGTTTAGTTCTTTTCTTCAAACATCACTTTATAAAAAAATCTAAAATAGGAGTCATATTTTTTTTTCATAATTAGTTGCATATCATTGTTCATCCATATTTCTCATTATTATTATGAAATTTATTATTATTGTCTAGTCATAAAGTTGACAACAAAGGAGAAATATAAAACTCAGAAGCGCGTACCAATCGTAATCAAATCAAGAGTACCATTTTTCGCAGCATCATTTCGCAAGTTCCATTGCAATTATTTCGAAAGAGTAATTGGCTCGACCTTACAAAATATTACAGCAAGACATACTCATAAATGAACTTTTAGAAGGCACTACAAAAGACATTGATGCATAAAGTAATCCCGGACATACCGGGTGACAAACCCGGAAACCTGCCCAGGGCGGCAATTTAAGGGGGCAACAAATTTATGTCTTTGAAAAAAAATCTTGTTTCAATAAAGCGCATAGCATCGCACTATCGATTGTTAATTTTATTTTGGAACGCATCCTAAGTTGATTCTTGAGCGCGTGGGCAGTGTGGGTGATGTATCTGCCAGGGGATATCCTGTTGCGAAAAAAAAAACTACCCAAAGGCAGAAAGGGCGGGGCTACACGAGCGGAGCCGAAATTGAGGTGTGTGAGTAATTCGCATCGGTTTAATTTGTTAACAAATACCCTTTCAAACGTGACACATAATTATTATGAACTCGAAGAATATCGCGGTTGTTTGACACTATTAATAGGATAAAACAAATTTAACGCGTGAAGTTTGTAGCACCCGATGTTTCGGCGACGTTGCTTTAGTCTACCCTAGGCAACGGCGCCTGCAATGCCGGGTTCTGTAAAGTTCATGCGGTAAATTCATTTTATCCTCTATATAACATAATTATTAGTTGATGTGGTAATAGATTCTTTCGCGGTAATAAAAGCTCGACGTGTAAAGTTGCAGCGAAATTAGGTAGAAAAATTTGCTGATTCCTAAGGATTGAAGGTATAGTCTGGCTTGTGCTTTGTCTACACTGGTTATTGGCAAATAGGTAATAAAGAGTTCACATTTATTTAAGGGTACGTATTCTCCGATCACTAGATATCCCACCTAGAGTTTTAAAAAAAATCTATAATCTCTTACGCTGGAGGGAGAGGCGCCAATGTGAAGTGTTTGCCCTGACTCGGAAAACTTAGATCCGGGTTGTCATAAAGTCATGTAATAGACAAATACATTTTTAAAAATAAAACGGTATATGATCTAGCCTATCATGGTCTTTTATATCAACGCTGCGAAGGCGGTTGAGAGTCAATAACGGTGTATGCAAAAAAAAGGTGTACAGATGATGTAATACGCCACTCAACACTACGCCAGTCTACTGTTTTATTAAATCGTTAAATGTATGAGATAGATTTCGCTTACGAGAATTTACGACAATATTAAAAGTAAATTGTAGTATCTATATGTCGATGTTCTAGAGGTGTAATAAACTTTACATCAATGATATTTCTTCAGTTTTATGTCTTCAGCTGATTTCTTTTTTCTCATTTCAAATCTTACGTAAAACCAATATGTACGTATACATCCAACTTTTATCTAAAGTATGATTAGGGCGTGAGGTCGGCCCTAAAAAAACGACTATACGGAACGTTGATCCTTCCCATTTTTCTTTATGGATCGAAAACGTGGACGTTACTACAATCGGACCTCAATAAACTCGAGGTCTTCCAAATACATTACTTGAAGCAGATTCTCGGTGTCTACCTCTACGACCGATTTCGAAACAAGACCATTAGAGAAAGATGCGATCAACAAACAACGATCGAAGAAGATATACAAAAACGTCGACTAAGATAGTTCGACTAAATGGAGAATTTAACGATCGGCACCGAAGGATACCTGGCTAAAATTATCGATGACGACTTAAAGAACAATCTGCTATCGAAGCTCAAAACGTCGCCAAAAATCCTAAAGAACGGAAATGAATCGTGAATGGAGTACGAGATCTAGCGGCACCGACAACAGCGTATTGGCTGCGAGGGAGACCCCCTTCCCAATCACCGGCTATGGAATAAAGAAGAAGAAGAGGTCGACCCTCTGAATCCACTTTACAGTGCCTCCCGGTGTTGGAATACGGGTTGTTAGCGTAGGCGCGTTCGCTAGTATTAGTTGACAACCCGCAATCTACAAAGTATGTAAATACTTTTGCACGCGGTTTACTGTAACAAATATTTCACTAGATCATAACGTAAGCTGAAATATCTGGTATCGTCTCATAATTTCTGCTATTCTGTAATGCAAAAAAGGCGAATAGTTTTTTAGATTCTCAATACTGTTCAAGCGCGTAAATAAGGCCCTTTGAATGTTATACTAAATTAATAGTTAAAAAAAAAACACTAAAAACACGCTCTTATAAATGCACGTAAAACCAAAAAAACGACTATTGTATCAGAACAACGACATCTTATATGTAAACGTATCTTTGCAAAACCATAATAAACTATGAAAAGATTGTACACATATCTATCGTTGTTACAAGACCTTTCTAACAAGTCCAAACACGGCTATGATACGATATATTCCATCATGGAATGCTAGTGCCTATCTTTCGGCTTCATCATCAGACCTTGAAACCTAATCGTGGTCAAAGGTCATTCCAAGACTTTTCTAACAAGTCCAAACACAGCTATGATACGATGTTCCATCATGAAGTTCCAGTTCATATCTTCCGACTCCATCATCAGGTATTGTCATCAGAACTACATACAGCTGCCAATTTTCATGACGCTACGATCCTTGGAAGATGGTTAAATTAGTTACCTTAGATTTCATTACATAGTTACATACAGGTCGACCTAATAAAAGCGTGTTAAAAATACTTCACTTTTCTTATTATTATACTTAGGTACTGAAATTCTCGATTATCTCACAATACTCGACTAAACACGGTCCAGCAGCTATGTATCCTAAACTCAGCATCTACGTACAATTCGCCAAAATTTTACTCAATGGTGTACTATTTAGAGCTGCATGGCTCTCCGCAATTAGCTGCCAGCATAACCACCGATTACCCCCCGCTGACCTCGTGCAGTATGTGGTTAGAGTATCGTCCAGTATTCAGCGTCCACCTTGTTAGCATGTCGTCGTCGTGACGTCATTAGTCATTAGATTACGTCACACGGCCAACTGCATTTGCATAGCGGCGGACTGACGCCGCGAGCTTTCGTCAAATCACTGCCGGAGACAAAAACGCCGTTGCATCATGATTTACACGCCCATTAGATCGGGCCTCTTTATTGTCTCTCGGGCTCGGGCGGCGCCCTCGCCCAAAACAATACCGCTTAATGTTATTAACATTCCTGCATAAGTTGGACTTTGCATGCTCGATCGAGCATAGGGTTATTAAGTTCAACATTGGATCCAATTGTTTTACTTGAGGCAATTGGGTTTCACCAAGGTGACAACAAAAACACAAACATTTATATTATTGCAACACAAAATACACTTTTATGTTAGTCGCATATATTTTTTATACACAGAATGAGAGTTTATTCATGTGATATTTCGAAATAAGCAATAAAAATGGGTATTAGGAAAAGACCTTTTTAGTGTTTTTGTAGTATCTCATTTGAATAAAATAAAGGTATAACTTGTATTAACCTCATAAATTCAGAAAAAATCACCAAATTAAAAAGAAAAAAAAAAGATTATATACATTTTGGACGAAACTCGATTATTTTTTAAAAACCTAATATGGAATAAAAAATATAATAACATCCCATAATATAGCGTCGAGAAATGTTAATAGAATACAAAGTTTTAGTGGTCGCTAATCTAATTATTCTATAGCTCATCTACATAAACAATACAAAGTTATAATAGGGGTAACTAATCTGATTTTTGTAGATTCACAGTCGCAATGATATTTAAAGTAAAATTTATTCGAATATCATGAATAAGCCAAAGAACGTTGTAGAAACTTCTAGAAGGTTATGGAAATGAATGAAATGGCTAGAACCTTCGAGAAGGTTGTGGAAATGAATAGAACTTTGCAGAACTCCATACAAAGATGTAAAAATTAATCGAATGTTTTTCTTTATTCGACTGATTATTTTTACCTACTGTTTTTTAATAGTAACTATTACCATTTTAAGCAATTGCATAGCTTTTAT
Organism: Micropterix aruncella; assembly: GCA_944548615.1. Classification (NCBI taxonomy): domain Eukaryota; kingdom Metazoa; phylum Arthropoda; class Insecta; order Lepidoptera; family Micropterigidae; genus Micropterix; species Micropterix aruncella. The sequence continues at coordinate 14,061,402 of OX155951.1, forward strand.
CGCGGGCCTAGTAGGCCAGCGCGGCGACCGAATGAAGAAATTTCTTAGCGAAAATTAATGATTTTAAACTGATAATTACGTCTAAACGAGTACTGCTTACGATTCGAAAAAAATATATGTTAAACAAGAACATTTTCCTAATATTCTTAGCTTTGAATATTTTAGATTTTGTTTATATTACATAGTGTAATTAATTTGTGAAATTAGGTCTAACCGAACACAAAAACGACTACTACGCAAATACTATCTGGCGTATTATTATGAAACCTGCACCATTTTAAAGATAATTAAATTATCTATCTTTTTATCTACGATTTTTTTTGAATAATCCGGTTTTTTTTGCTTTATCGAATAAAAAATTCGTGCGCGGCGCTCTATCGGAAGACGTTTAAATTATTCCGAATCATTTGCTTTCGCAGCCGCAAATGATTCGGAATAATTTCAACGTTTTCCGATAGAGCGCAGTTATCAGAAAAAATAAAATAAATAAATAATTATAATTGCATAAGTTGTTAAAAATGCTATGCAATAGCTTTACCGCGGCAGTCCCCGAGTGCCACACGTATTTTTTTATTTATATAACACTATTTTAACCGTAAATATTCATGTTTATTTAGGTCTATTTTAAAATTAATTCAGTAAAAGCATATAAAACATTATGCAAATGAATAGAACTCGGTAGAATATCATAGGTGTTCGAGAATATTATAGCATTTACTTGAACAATAGCATTTAAGGGGAGCTAATTTGGCAAATCTTCCAGTTTAAATTAAATGCATTAAATGTTATTTATTTATTTATTTATTTATTTAAGAATTAATTACTATAAAACATTGATTAGCTTACAAAAATAACAGGAACCGAATGGCGAAACCTTAACCTTTTGCTTATTTGTTTCTGTCACCCAACTGGGACTAGCCCGTTCTAGGGTGGACAGGACTCCAATATTACAATCAAGTTTGCTTGATTGCTTGGTTGCCTACAAATGTCCAAGTTTTAGTAAAAAGCTAATGACACTAAATTGCCCTAAAATGTGGTCTTCAGAATAAAATAAAAAATAATAATAATAAAAAAATATTAAAAATATATAATAAATAAAATGAAATTCCATTATTAAATCGGCAATAAATATAATATAAAATTCGATTAAAAAATATAAATAAAGTTATATGTGAGAAAAGAAAGAGACAGTCATTAATATTTAATATTATGTTTTAAGTAATATAAGATTTAATATAAAAATACCTAGTCTAAAAGTATAACTCATTGTCAAAGTCAAATATTTTTTGGTAGTTAGTTCAATGTTAAAAAATACTAAACATATAAATTTAAAAATATGTTGTTAATTTGTGCACCTAAGTTTTATTATACTATTATTTCTAACATTTGATGTATGGTTAGTCTGTCATGATTCGATAACCATTTCTTTAATTTATTTTTGAATTCCCTAAATGTCAAATTCATTTTTATTTCCATATTGATCAGATTGTAAAATCTCGGCGCAATGAAAGAATAATGTCTTTGATCAAATGATGTTTTCCTTCTGGGTATTATTAAGCTATTTTCTACAACTTGTCTCGTTGGTCGCCGGTTCTGAATTATTCCTAAATTTGAGTTATTGTCCAAAAATAGCCTTAAGAGGGAAGTTTTCAGAAAAAGTTGCCTACAATCAAGAACTTTAGCTTCCTTATACAGTTCATTAGTGGGATGGCGATATGGTCTACGTAGAATAATTTTTAATATAAATTTCTGCGCAACTTGCAATGGCTCTAGCAGGGTTTTACCACATCCACCCCATCCAATTATGCCGTAAGTAATAAGCGATTCACATAAAGCATAATAAACAGTTTTTAGTGTTTTGGAATCCAGAATATTCCTCAGTTCTTTGAAAACATATCCAAGGATTCGCACCTTCGTAGCCACGTTATGTATATGAGAATCCCAACGGAGAAAGCAATCTAGAGTGATGCCTAGATATTTCCAAGATATTTCTCTTTGTAGAGGCTGACAGTTACAAGACTCTATGCTATCGCATTCGTGTATTACAATAGTTTTATTAGTAGTGGGTTGACCTCTGGTTGTTATACTAAATGGCATGTATTTGGTTTTGCCAACATTAAGCTTCAACATAAAGTTTCCTAGCCAATTTTTAACAATTTCCATGCCCTCGTTTGCTTTCTCGAATGTGTAATCCCAGTTTGAACCCTTGAATAGTATAACGGTGTCATCGGCATATGTGATGATTTTACCTACTGGTAACTGACATAGGTCATTTATGTAGACGAGGAATAAAATGGGTCCCAAAACGCTACCCTGTGGCACACCATACGTGAGATGATGGCTTTTACTCTGGAAGCCCTGGATGGTGACACTTTGTACCCTGTTGGATAGGTAACTATCAAACCATTTAAGACTTTTATTTGCATTAATTAGACGTTAAATGCATTAAATTAAATTACATTAAATGTGGTATTTTTTTATTGCCATAATAATATTATTCAGGAAATGGAAAGCGATTGATCAAGTTTAAAGTACAAAAAAATAAGCAATCTTCTAGACAAGTACCACCCGAGAAGAAGAATAGATAGATGACTTGCGACACTGCGCGAGATAGTCAAACTCTGCCGGTCATCCCAAATTCAACACCAGTTGATCAGATTCATGGATATTCAAAACATGCTTTTTTTGTGGAGACATGTAGAAAATATAACTTTAAAACAAAACACTGGAAATGGGAGAATTTAGATTAGCAGACGAGTGTGTCGGCAAGATAAAATTGACATGCAGTTTTTGTAATATGGCGACGGTCGGATAGATACCCTATCTATCCGACCGTCGTTTTACCACAACTACTGAAATTTGAACTGGTTATATTGCGGCTAAAAATGACGTCCACTAAATAAATAAACAAATACTTTCCAGGTTACTGAATAAAAGTCTACGATACCGTAGAAGATTCCGATGGGATCGTCAATTTCTCACCGGAGTCCCTAAATTCACAAAATCTATCTGGATTGCCACATCGCCTTTTATTTGAAGTGGGATCCCCAAATATTTGACTACTGGACCTCGACCCGTCAAAACTTTACAGTGCCACAAGACTGTGGGTAAATAAGATACTGGGAAATGTAATTAATTAATCTCAACAGGAATGAGGGTAGCAGTGTATATCCCATGGATTCCCATATCATTCCATTGTATATCACATCCCAGTGTATATCTTATCACCAAACAGAGTATAACCCATCCCACTCATTCCGGCGGATATTCCTTTCAACGTTATTGCATTTTATGATCACGATCAGCGAGCCACAACAGGGGTAGTCTATTAGGCTTCTAGGGGTTCTTGTTTCTGGAGGTGAAACTAACAATTTTATTTATAATGACTTTTGTGTTTAATGAATACAATAAAAATAATAAAATTTATTCATTCAAAAAAATACCTTTAAATGGATTTCATTGTAAAATCTACCTAACTAGGCCATAGCCCGTACCAAGATAGACACAATGTATGGCGGTGATTTGTTCATATGCGAGCACATATAAAATCAAAATAACACAAAAAAAATATATTAAAGAATAAAACAGGTAATTGTTATCTAGTTATAACATTAAAGTTATACTTATATTTAAAAACATCAAAACAGTATGATTATAGTAATAAAATTAATACAAAATATCGTAAGATTAAATTTATAGAAGATTTTAGTTTACGACGTACAATAATATTAATGTAAATTTATGCTTTTAAAATATAAGGTACTAAGTTTCCATTTGATTTCTCTTAAGTTAAAGTAAGAGTTTCGTTATTTTAAAATGAAATTAAATTGACTTTATATTTCTGCAAGTCTTTAGAGACTCTTTAAGTTTGTTATAAATTTTGGGCCCTATAAAGCTAAAAAGTCTTTGGGGCAAAAAATAGTTCGGGTTTACAGCACGATGTATTGAAAGTTGTAATATTGTAATGTCGTGTATAATTTTAACGTGATGGATAAGCTATACACATATATATTACGACTATATATGATATATTACTGAATGTCTTTAGCGACTATATAATGAATTAGTTTTTTTATTTCTATACTGTTGTTTTAGGTTCAAATACCTTTAAAAACATTTTTTTTGTTTTACCGTAGAAACCGAATTTATTCCCTTCCCGTCTAATTGAAGACAGGGATAAATAAATGCACAGGCATCGTCGGGCAATCAAATACTTAAATAAATGAAATGGAAATACCAAAAGCACAGAGTAAAATACAACATCAAATTAAGTCCGAAGCATTCTCTCGACGACCTGACTGTAAAATATCGCAGTAATAATGTCCTTCGATTCATTGCGTGTCCTTTAATATTGATTACGTCGTTTTGTTTGAATTGAACACAAGAACAGGACCATTATAATTTACTTGAGTGCGATTGATCAAACCGACCGCAGGAGAATTTTAATTGTGTCTTCTCGTTCAGGTTACATTTACATAAAGTCCAAGATGACATGCTCAATAATGTAACGCAATAAATATGTCGCACAAAGTTGTATCATAATATACAAATCATTGTGAAGCAGAGACATTCGCAATAATATTTATCCTATCACTGATGTGATCGATGTCTTAGATTATTATACTGGATGGACTATGAATTTAAGTCATAACTTATATATTTTAGTTTTTCTTATATGTAAGTAAATTAATAGTTGCAATATTATAAAAATACTTGTTGCAGACCACAGTGCTTATCACACCAAAAACCTACATAAGGTAACGAAGCTAAACAGGAAAGGATCTGATAAGATCTGATAAACAGGAAAGGATCTGATAAGGATCAGGAAAGGATCTAATATTGTTTCTTTTTATCATTTGTGTTTTTATTGTTCTTTGCGTAGCAAACGTTCTAAATTTATTATAAACTTAAGCTATAGGTTAGTTGATAAACATTGCTGCAAGGCAATAAGCTTGCCTTTCTATTTAAAATAAAGAGTTTTTTATTATTATTATTATTATTATAAGACATACCGCAGCCGTATAACACTATACTGCCCGGCTATCGTCAACATAGAGATTCATCATTCCTTAGTCAGTCGCCTGAGGGATAGTCTCAGGCTAGTGCTGACCCCTTTAGAAACTAACTGAGGAAGAGATTGGGTCTAGCACAGACAATAACCGAGCGAGATAGACAGTTTCATACGGCGGAAGCGGACACTTTATTAAAGTGTTATAATGATACCAAAAAAGAAGGCGGTGGCTGGGTGCGATGTCACCGAAAAGGAAGCTACCGCTTTAATCGTCCTACCTATACAAACGTACGTGATACGTCCGCTATATTATCATATCGAAACATGTATATACATATATATTAAAAAATAATATACAAATTTATATAAAACCGATATCTAAAAACAGCTTATATACACCGATATATATATATTTAGTCTGGTATATTTGAAACAAGTTTTGTTATTGAGTAATCTATTGAAAAAAATAAGGATTTACCTACTTTTAAAATAATAATCCAAAGGTAAGGCGGTTAAGCGCACTGCAAGAAAAGTAGTAAGGTTCAGTGCCTTTAACGATAAACTCCTTGTAAATTCCGCTCTGTTACAATGATAAGTACAATGCGTGTTTCATTCAAACCAAGCACGCGAAAAACTTTACAAGTATACATTTTTCAATCTGCTGGGACAATGACGAGATAGCTGGATGGCATAAAGCATAGTTATAGAAAATGTTTATTAAAATGTTTATGGCATAAAACTTGTAGTGGTCGAATGTACCAAACCGGTTCTTGTGTGTTACCAAAGTTAAATAGCGTTGGTTGCGGTCAATGTGATGATGGGTGACTGCCTGAGTGGTTGACTACGTGATGCTGCAATATGCCTGCCTAAACGATGTTGCCATTAAGAGACATGGTGGATTCTCCGGCTACTCAACCGGATGCTCTCTGATAAAACAACGTTTTATTGTATTACAACGATAAAACAACGACTTGTTGTATGTTGTACGACCGGCATAAGTAGAATTACTTAGTTTGATAAGAAGCATGAACTCCATTGTAGATTAAGTAAAATATATTTTTTATTAAATAAAGTATTTTCCCATAACTACATCAACACCGTTGTCGTACTCGTATATGCCCGCGCGTCGATATCTCCTACTGGGCTATAAGTTACCTATCCACTGAACTGAAATATGTAATGCGGATACGCTGCTGTAATGGGTTGGGCGCACTCGACTGAATTACGCGGATCATCGCTCTCGGCCGCGAGACATGTAAATTTGTAATTCGTGATGACGGCGCACAGTGTATCTGGTAGTATTGGGTAGCTGACAGGAAATATTCGCATTTAAAAAAAAAATAAACATACCTTTGCAAGCATTTGAACAATGTATGTTTTATTGCAGATTTACTTCCACGCTTAGATTGCGAAACCTCATATTGAAACGAATTTTTAAACCCGGAGAAAGATCTAAAATTTACCCTCCAGAACCACGCCTTATACTTAAATTTACCGCTACCGCGTATTCGAAAAACGTGGAAAATTAAGCAGAAACATGAAGAAAACTTAAACAGCTTAACCTGTATTTCCGCTACCAGATGACGGTAAGAGTGGAATAAAAATTTTTGGTTTGTGTATGTGGGCTTTCGATATATTCTATATTTAACCCTTCAGGCCTCGGCCACTCAGCCGATTAAAAAGTTGATGTCCTAAAAAAATTTTGTCAAAATTAGTAAAAAAATTGAATTATAACACTGTCTCGCCAAAATATTATTTACTGCCAAACCACTATACCCATAATTAAAATTAAACATATTAACATAATAAAACATAATAAAATAAAACAAATTAAATTAAAATAAAATTAAAACGGGGCCGTCACTCTGAATCGTGTTGTGGCCAATCGGGGCTTGAGGGGTTAAGAGTATTGTCTCTTCTCCTCATCACATTGACATCCAAAAAAAGCCAGAGCCGTCCGTTTCTAGTTCATAGCTGAAATTTATTTTCGGTTATATGGAATTTAAATGGCCAATTAATTATTCCACCTTTGTACATTACCCGTCAGGATACAGAAGGTCGGCGGTGTCGACTACAATGGGCGAACCCGTCACCCCAGGCTGGTATAACGATATTTGACCGTTCTTTCAGCCGTGGGATGAGCGTAGAAGACAGACAAAGCCACATACCAAAGCCAGGAATCATTGGCTGGGAAGCCTGTGCAAAAACTACTATTTACCCAGCAGAGGTGGTACAGAAACTAATTATAAAAATCATCACGCGTAAGCCTTACAGGTACTCATCGGAAAAATTGTTTGGGGAATATGAAGTATTGGATTTGAGACAGCTCTACTTAAAATTCTGTAAAAAATTTGATTCAATTCAAATGCAACAGGACATTCTCACAACAAATGCATACAACACGGCGATCCGTTGCTAAAAAAATAGATATTCCCCGAATGATGACCTCCTTTGGTCAAAGGCATTTTACTCTTTAGGGCCCCAGGGCATATAACTTATTAGAAGATGGAATTAAAACAATTCAGACTAAAGATTTCTTTAAGAAGCAGAGCCATATGTGGCTAATGAATGAAGGCAGTGAAAAGAGCCACAAATTATTTGACTATCTATTATGATTTTTATTTTTATTCTTATTTTATTTTATTTTATTTTATTTTACTGAGTAGGTATCTATCTATCTATTTGATATTATTATGATTTTGATTTTTATTTATTTACTCGATAATTATATGATTATTCTTTCAAATAATTCTTGATGATATTTTAATTTATCTTTTTAACATGTTTATTTTTAAGTTTAGTTGTTATTTTTTTTTAATGTGCACAGGTAAAATATTTCCTGGTACACCTGCCTTAGTACAGGCCTAGGCCTAGTTAGGCGGTGTTGACGTAGTGACCAAGATACTGCAGTGTGCTCTATTTTTCGCTACTGGTCCAAACCCATTTTTTTCTGTAATGCTGCAGGAAATTATATTTTATGCTTTACTTTTAATAAATAAAAATAAAATAAATGCTAATTTTAAGTTAGCTCCAGCTAACAGAGACCTATGATCGATGCCATATTTTAAGATACCTGGGCACACTGTACGACGTTGCGAAGCGGGGTATAGAGAGGAGGCCGCTAACCTGCCGCTGTGATGTGATTTGCGAACGATATTAACGTCCGGATTCGATTCGTGAATAAATTCGAATAGTGTACAGCCATACTCATACGAATCACCCAAACTGAATACGAATGATATTTCATGGGGTTGCTTCGCTGAGCACCTATGGAAAAACCTTTCATGTACTGTTTATAGAAACCCCCTAAAACTGTGTTTTGCAATACGGTTAATTTTTCGGCTATTAATAAATAAAAATATCTTCAATTATTTTTTTTTTTTAATATTTTTTACTTCCAAGCAATAACAATATAAGGATAATAAATATTTAAATAACAATTAGAAATGGATTCACTGTTTGTGTAAAAAGCTCTACTAACAAATGGAGGTGCGTACTATAACAGCGGTATTTTATAGCAGAGCGTAGACCCTTCCTGACTGTAGAAAGAAGGGCACCAATTTACCTACCTCCATTTATGCAACAAGAACAACGGTCTGTATAAGTCTCACACACAGAGTTACAGTATAGTAACATTTTATATGTTATTGTTCATTAAACTATACAATAAACTGACTATTCGTTTTAACTATTTTTATACTATTACTATTATTATACTTTATATACGCTATTATTACTATAATATATGCACACAATCCACACCGACACGCTCAACCACCACCCTCCTCCTACAAACAAACGTCTTAAGTAGTACTAAAATTTTAGGTAGTTTAGTTTTATTAGGTAGTTTAACGTAATTTATGTAATATTATTGAAACTAACAACCGGGTTTATTTGTTATAAAGCGTTAAACTTTTTTTCTTGATGTTATTACTCTATAATACTGTGTGATTTAATAATAAGAAATTGAATTGAATTGGATTTTAGATTTCGATGATTTGACGTCCCCCTCTGCTATGTAGCCGAGCCCTAATGCAACTTTCTTGCTGATATTTGGCGGTATATCATCTTATCTATCACAACTAACGGCAATGCTACGGCATATGGAAGAGAGAGAGAGAGGGGGGTTACGGCGTACGGACGCCAGAGTTTGCAAGCTATTGGGGCTCAGGCGCCGGTCACGTCCGCGAGCGGCCTCGGGCGCTCCACCCATCACGCTGACACGATCCTCGTGACTAACTTGACTTGCTCAACCGATACGACACACTCCTGTTTGCTATCATTTGTCCGGGTTCACAGGTCTTGGTGGCCCTTTATCTGCAAAATCTATATGTTATTGGTAACTCGACATATTCCTAGCAGGACGTGTTTTGAGAGCCAAAATGTAACAAATTTAACCCCATATGTATGGCCGAAAATCAATAGTTTTCGAGAAATTTAAATTTTAGTCGTCTAAAATTTTTTCGTCAGTAACACAGAATTTGACATTAAAACCTAAATTATAAAGAAAGGTACTTGTAGAAAGGATTTTTTTTCATAACTGACACTACGACTAAGCTAAAGATTCATAAAAATACTAAACAACTGTAGGATTTTAATTTACGAAATAAACCATTTCTTTTTTTTTAATGTACATGTTATGTTTTTAAAAAAAATTCTACCAAAAAACAATCTACTGCATTAAGAGTACATGTTTCTGTAAAAACTTGCTAGGTTAATCAGATATCCAAAAAGTATTAATACTTATTTAATGATTGTTAAGAAATGTTGCGTTTTACTTATTGCAATTAGAGCGCAGCTAATTAAGGTCGTCTTTATTTCTGGAAAATGAATTTAAAAATAAATATATTACATTAAATTTTATATTTTTTTATATATATCTTTCTCGGTGTAACCTCCGTCGACGAATAAAAAGTCTAGCTTAAAAAACCACTAGGATACAAATCCTAGAAGTTATTAGCTTTTATCCCAATTTAATTAGCTATCCAAAAAGGCTTTAACAATTGTGTAATAATCTGTGATTCTTAACAAAGGGTATGTTTTACGTGTTGCAAGTAGAACGCAGCTAATTAAGGTCGTCTTTATTTCTAAAAAATGAAATTAAACCAGAAATACACAGAATTTCAAACACAGAATTTCAAACAATTTTTTATACATCTTGCTCAATGCGAGCCCCTTAGTTTCGGATGCAGATCCGAATTCTCTTTCTACTTCTGTTTTAATTGGTAAAAGTTACTCTCATGGCAGAAAAGAAGTCTCCAGATTGGATTGAGAAATGCTTATATTAAACGAGATGTATGTATGGATGTGCACACATTTCCACTGTTCTGTATAGGTTTAATGGCAGACTCTTTATCACCGAAGAACGATTAACCTTAGTCAATCTTTTGCAAAATAGAAACCCTATATATGTAAAATTCTAGGCCCCAACCCCGCCGTCCTGGTGTATTATTTTCAGCAGTACCTCAAAGTTTACAATTTTTGTTTGCCATGTCCAGGCCGGATTCCTGCAAAATCCTTGTCGCATTGCATTGCTGCACTATGCAGTTTCGTTCCGTTGCATGCGGTGCAGTCATGTGACGTGATCACCAGACCGTAGCTTTAGGTGTAACTCTCCTGTCATAAAACCCATTTTCAATATATCATTATTATAATTTCTTTAATCTAAGTCAATGACAATTAAACAGTGAGACTACCTCTTCGTTATACATGATTCTCTGTCTACTGTCGTTTCTCTGTTATGAGATGTATGATATGAGATAGGTGGAGGACCACCTGTCTCATATTATACTTATGAATAATCTGTTTGTCTTAGAAATTTACAAAGAGATCGGACACAAAATAGGGACTGTCCCCTGGCTAGTGGCTACGTCCCTGTCACCAGTCACCCATGTTTCTTCGCCCGCAACGGGCTGTCTGACCTCAGTGACCTATTTTCATGGCGGTGAACAATGTCGCACACGGAATAAGTGTCACGTAACGGTTCTGTCATAAAAATGTCTCGACTCAATAGCCCCAAATCTCATGTTATTTCCCTTTGTCGCGGACGCGGCGGCAGACCGGCGCTCGTAAATACTGCTCCATTGTTTTCGGCGATTTATCTCTGAAGTCAAGAAAGGACGCGCTTCGCAGAACTTCCTCCAACAATCGGTAAAGCTGAGTGTGTAGACTGTTGTCGATTGGATGTTACTTTTACCCTCGTCTTCGATAAGCTTGTTCTTTTAGTGCTCTATCCACACAGAAAGTTGACTATTACAACTTTGTTAGCAGCAGTTCCGAACAAACATTTGGCGAATTTCTGGAACCATTACCAAGATTCCGGAGCTAGAATGCTCTTCTTCGTCCCGGACTTTTTTCCTAGATATCTAGACTTGTATAATGAGATGATAGCTACCCTTGTATAAGTATAAGTTGTTGTAATGTTCTGGATGTCACATGACGTGTAGAGTAGGGGAGAGCGGGAGAATTGGAGCCTATTAAGGGAATATATTAATAAAAAACACATTTGTTTACTTTGTTATAATTTTTAATTACGAACTGAGACCTCGTTTATTTGACTATCTTTTTATCGCTGCTTACCTAAATTAACTACAGCCATGTACTAAGGTACAATAAATGTTTTACAAAAAAAGTAAATCGCTTCCATTGCGGGAAATGAGAGCTCATTTAACGCGTATATGGGAAATGGGAGCCAAATTTTATACTTCTTCCTAAAAATAAAGCTAAATATATTTAACAAGCAAATCTTAGTTGTTAATACAAATAACAATTTTAAAAATCAACAATTCAAACAAAACAAAGAAATAAACATCAAATTATTAAAGGATAAGGAAACTAGACCCTCTTAGGACCCAAACAAAAAGCACAAATAGAAGAAGCTAGACTATCACTGCCAGAACGTTATTTATGGGCCCAGTTTTCGCAACTTATGCACTGGTACCACATCTCCCTACTCTTTCCTGTGTCTAAACAAATTACACATAGAGTTTCCTCTTCTGAATATTCATCTCATCTCATCTCGCTCATCGCCTCATCATCGCAAATTAATTTTTCGTTTTGAAAAGTAATAACACACATATCTTATTCGACTTTCGATCACAATTTAACGAATGTCCCTTGAAAGAAGATGAATCTAGGTATGTAGTGAGTATAATCATAATACAATAAGAATCTATCTTCATGCTTACCTGGACGCTGGCAATCGGCAGTTTATTATGTGCTAAGCGAAAAACACCCATTCGTACCTCGTGACTCAACGCAGGGTACTAACGACTCGTGCGCGTCAGGCGAACTTTCTCGATGCTTGACGAAAACGGTCGAGTGCTTAAGGTCATCCGAATGTGCATAGATTCCGTCGAATCGATAACGCTCCTATTACCTGCTCGCTCTTATTACCCCCGCTCCCATATTCGAGTTGTCCTCGATATATTGATGATTTTGCCCAAAAGCTTTAGAATATCTTTGTTCCTGGCGCCGATAGACCTGGTTTTACGTTTTATGTGCGGCAGTTTTTCGTTTTATGATCAGTGTGTCCAGCTTCCTCCATAGAGAAATATAAATAATATGTAGCATATAATGAGATGGATATGTTAAGTCTAAGGTTTCTTTTAAAAACTAACTTTTTAAACTTATTCGGTACACTCTTAAGGTGGGTATCTATTAGGTTCGCGCATCAACTCTGCTCCGCTCGTCTGCAACTGCTCCAGTGGTTGGATACGTCCGCGCTCCTGCAGCGTGCAACGTTGCACGCTCCGCGGCGAGCGCTCCACGCGTTGGCGGTAAATGTTGCAAACACAAGAGGAGCGCAGTGTGTTCGTGGACGCGAGCAAAGTGGGACGTTGGTGGGTACGTCTCGCGAACCACGTTCGGCGTTCAGCAAACGCAATATGGAGTGGGCCGAAGAGAAAAGTCGATCTCTAATCGAGGAGTACCGAAATTATACAGTGGTGTGGGATCCGAAGAATGAGAAATTATTATTATTATTATTAAAGGTAAAGCACAAAATATAATTTCCTGCAGCATTACAAAAAAAATGGGTTTGGACCAGTAGCGAAAAATAGAGCACACTGCAGTATCTTGGTCACTACGTCAACACCGCTTAACTAGGCCTAGGCCTGTACTAAGGCAGGTGTACCAGGAAATATTTTACCTGTGCACACAAAAAAATAAAAAAAATAACAACTAAACTTAAAAATTAAACATGTTAACCCGACAAATGTAAGGCGTCCTTTTGTGGATGCAAGTTTTAATACACTGGAATGACAGGCGTCCACTTTGTCCAGTGATGACGACACGATGGAGGCCGTTTGCGAAAAAATCCATTTAAAAATAGAACGGGCTTCTATATTTTATCGTATGATGCCAGAAAATAGCCAAAGATTCGTTACTATTAAATTCTACGATAGTATCATGCGATAAAAGCTGTATGATATTTGCAACCCTGCCAAACGGCGGTGGAAAATTCCGCTGACAGCGACGACACAGCGTCGAAACGAGTGCCAAGCGACGCGCTACAATTATTGTGATTTTAAGTGTTTTTAGTTGGATTTTACCCGTAAAAGTGAGTTATATGCATTCTAAAATTGTGTAGGAATGATAATTACCGATTGGAGAAGGCCATTTCATTTTTTTCACGTCGTTTTTAGTAAATTTGTGCAGTGTCGCCTCGTCGTGTCATGGCCGCAGCCGATTTTTTTTTCGAAACGAATGAATTCTCGGGAATTTGGTCGTAACATTGGTTTATTTCGCTTACAAAATCGTTATTATTCCATTTAGGTGTTATATACTCAAGGAATTAGATGTATTTTGATATTTACACGTCGTTCCAAATCCGACACTTTTTTTCAGTTTATATTTTGGCGGCAAAAACCGAGATTTCTCAATGTGTGTAGTGAAGGCTTGTATTTCTATCGATAGAGAACAAACAAAAAAAAACGGAAAAAAAATTTTTTTTTTCGATATTTTTATTTTTGAGAAATTTGGTTATTTGAATATCGGATTTTATAGGGAAACTAAAATGCAGCTTAAAATAACATACAACTTTTTTTCAATTTAAGCTTATTTACTGAGGAAAACTAGACTGGCTCACCGTGCGGCGTAAGCCTAACAGTCTGGCCACTCCAACAGTCTGGGGAGTCTGGAAGCAGTACTGCTTCCTATAGAGCGGGGGTGGTTGCGGACCTTACGGCGACTACTCTTAAAATAACCATCGGCCATCCGATCCTAGGTGAAGAGCCGGGCAAAGGACGCCGTGGTCCGCGGTAGATTCGGTATACAGCGTTTCACCGCTAAGTAAGGGAGAGGACAGCGCAAGCGACCTCGAAATCGTAACCAATCGAGAGACCGGAGTAACCTGGTCGCAATTGGGAGTTAGGGCGTGAGTGTAAGCCCGCTGGGTAACACACCTGGTTATCTCGCTATTAAGGCGTTGGCCTCTTACGGGCATGTGGCGGAGCTTGACGACGGTGGACTGTTTTGTCCAAGTCTTCTGCCCTCACTTCACGGGAGATAGAATGACTATACGTTAAAACTTCCTGAGGTGACGGGCTCGCCCGTTGTAGTTGACAACTCTATTTGATCATTCGGCTACCCGATACCAGGAGATAGCCGGGCAAAGGATGCCATGGTCCGCGATAGATTCGGTACACACCGATCACCGCAACACTAGGGAGAGGATCACTCAAGCGACTTCGAACCTGTAACCAGTCGGGATACTGAATAAATCTGGCAGTAACAGGGCGCTTGGTCTGCCCGCTGAGTTAACTGCCCGGTGCGTCTTCTACTGCTGAGTCTTCTATGCTCATCCCGCGGTTGAAAGAACGATCACATATCGTTATACCAGCCTGGGGTGACGGGTTCGCCCGTTGTAGTCGACACCGTCCAACTATGCAGCTTTCCGGTAGCGAACGCTTTCGTTTAGCTCGGGCCAAAAGATCAATTGTAGGTAAACTCGCATCGCAGGTGAACAATTATTTTGACACGTCCAAGAGCAGCGGTTTTTAGCTGTCAATTGTACACGACGAAAATGTAATATAATGTATTCTTCAAATCTAAACTAACATAAAGATTGCTAAGATGAATAAATGAATTAATGAAAATCTCTTTATTGCACAATAAAAAATAAGGTACAATGGCGGACTTATTGCTACATTACAATATCTTCCAGTCAACCAACACAATATCTTCCAGTCAACCAACTCAATATCTTCCAGTCAACCGACAGGTGACTTTTTTGATGATTTTAAAGAACTGACCAAATTTTTTGTCGCTTGGTTGCCGAAAACTGTAAATAATCAACAAAATATAAAATACCAAGCGACAACAAAAACTACCCCAGCAGTTTGAGAGTGGGACTAATCGACGCAGGATTTTTTTATGATTCTAGTGTCGAAACGTCGCCGAAACGTCGGGTGCTACACACTTCACGCGGTAAATTCGTTTATAAAGCTATAATGTGAAGCAACCGCGATAATCTTTGATTTCATAATAATTGCAAAGGCATACAAAAGTGGTTAGAAGTTTTTCAAATGTATTGAAAACTTGACGCTTATTAGATGTCTAATAACTAATTATTATACTCCAGTCACATTTCATAGAAGAAACTAGAAAATCACACTCCGAATTTGCCTAAACAAATAAGAACGCACCGCGGCGATATTGCAGACAGGCGCGCTGCCTAATTTTATCGATATTCGCGAAATCGCGGGGTGCGCATACCTATTTGTTTACGTAATTAGTATGGAAGAATTGCCATATTTTGAGCGTGATTTCCTATAGTTTTTCTATGAAATGTGACTCTTTAGGGTATAATAATTAGTTATTAGACATATAATAAGCATATAATAACACTATATATTTGAAAAACTTTATCCACTTTTGTATTATGACCTGTCAAAGTTAATACCAAATTTTCGTCACTGACTCGCAAAAGTTTGGATTTTTCTGTAATATCAGACAAAGCTGAAAGTCTGGTATGATTTTATAAGAAGTTTAGTGTAGTGGAAAAGTTATTATGAAAGAATTTCATATAAATAAAGTCCCTAAGTAGTCAGAAATATAAAATTTAAAAAAAAAAAATTACGAGGAGAAAAATTTTACGAGGAGAAAGGTCAGGAGCCCAATAACTTAGTATAATCGTGTCTCAATTGGTGATTTCATATGAGGTATGCCTACGAGGTATGCCACGTTTATTATAATACGGTCTTGGTCAACCAAATTGCAACAATATTGACAGATTATCAATTTCTTATATACGTGAGAAGGTACCGATGCCGACGCGTTGCATATTCTCTTAAAAAATAAAACAAATCATCTTCTTCTATATTCAATATTAAATCCAGAAACTATGACGTGATATTTGTTATAAAAGATGGGTGTCACTAGAATTTGATACCTAAACCCCCGCTCAGCTTTATACACATACACATTACATTGTAATAGTACCGATGCCGACGCGTTGCATATTCTCTTAAAAAATAAAACAAATCATCTTCTTCTATATTCAATATTAAATCCAGAAACTATGACGTGATATTTGTTATAAAAGATGGGTGTCACTAGAATTTGATACCTAAACCCCCGCTCAGCTTTATACACATACACATTACATTGTAATATAATACACTTTATTTCTAAGTATATTTCAGACGAATTACCTACTTACCTATTAAAGTCATACATTTATCATTTGTACTCAGTAATCACTACTACTAGGGTAAGAGGGCCTAACTAAAGCGACAACAGGGCCTAAAGCAGGCACCCTCGTGCATACAATAATTAAAAAAATACGTGCTTTCGTACCGCGTAGGTAAACCCCGCACCCCTTTCCCCTTCCTGCAGTCAGCCTATTTGCCTGCGAGCACGAGTTTAGAATCTGGGCAAAAGAAATATTTTGATATCATTATATTTGTTTTTAATATATTTTTGGTTATGTGATGTTATTATTACTACTCAATCGTTATTGAGTGTTTATCTGGTCGTGATTTGGTTGTATTTACTTTTATTTGTCTCAGACTTTTGAGGTTAGTTCTTGGCATTTACTTAGTGTCGAAAAAACATCTGCCCGCTTTAAGCCCCCCTTGGTCTGGTATACGCCTCAAGTCGCCTCAAATCAAGCAAATAGAAGCCTCAAATTCAGATTCTAAAAGTAAAAAATAAGCTGCAGTAAGTCATTTCTAATAATAATAAAATTACGTTTTTCTTAATGTGCCCGCTTTGGGCCCCATTCCCTTGCTCACTATTAGCGTTTTATTTAAAGCTGTCTCACATTTGCCCCAATATCTGTTTTGTATATAACTCAGAAGCTACTGAACGCCAAATTTTGAATAATAAACCAACCGATTTCTCTATGAAGTCTCAAAAACATAACGGCAAATTACGTGAATTAATTATAGCGTCTTTACATATTTTACGTACAATAACATACTATAAAATACATGCTTCCCACGTTACGAATTAACTTTATTATTAATCGCGCATCTAATCGCTCGTGACTGTTTTCAATCCCATATTATTTTTTTGCGTGTAAAAGTCAACAGCACTTTGAAATCTGATTGTTGCGAGGCTTACATTATACCTATTTGGTTCCACTTATGTATTGTGATATTTCGTGATTTATTTTCCCGCGTCTTTTGCCTCGAACATTCAAAATCGATTTCATCACGACGAACCCTTGCTCGTGTGCCAAATTGAAAACAAATGGATGTGACATTTGATTTGAGAGCCGCACATATGTCACGAGTATACAGGCACCGACTGCGACTGAGGTTGATACATATTAGATCTGCATAGGCAGAGCGTAGAATCGCTTCGACATGCAATCATTGACAGAGAAAGGGTGTAGTTAGGACATTTTAGAAGATAGTATAAAATGTAATATTCAATATAAAAGTAAAGGTATTAGAAGATATCAAGATTGATTATGTTATATTATTTAATCGAATTTTATATTATATTTATTGCCGATTATATAACGGAATTGCATTTTATTTATTATAATATCATTTAATATCTTTTATTAACTTTTATTTTGAAGACCACATTTTAGGGCAATTTAGTGTTATTAGCTTTTTACTAAAACTTGTACATTTGTAAACAATCAAGCAATCAAGCAAACATAATTGTAATATTAGAGTCCTGTCCACCCTAGAACGGGCTAGTTGGGTGACAGAAACAAATAAGCAAAAGGTTAAGGTTTTGCCATTCGGTTCCTATTATTTTTGTAAGCTAATCAATGGTTTATAGTAATTAATTCTTAAATAAATAAATAAATAAATGTGTTAAATAATCGTAATTGTTAGATAAGCTAAATAAATAGGAATATGACGATGGACTCCAAATGCCAGTCTGATGAAATTAAGAAACCTCTACAATAAAATCTCCGATGAAAATGCTTAGCGAATATCTATAGCAGGATTTATCTACAGCTTGCCAAACCATAAGCAATACATGCTTGTAATTTATCAAAATTATTATCCTGAGAGACTATTTTTCTATAATACTAGCTAAATGTCACCAGGCGTTGAGCAAGTTCCCCTCTCCACCTTACACCCCCTCCCCCCATCCTACCGAGAGCGCAGTGTCACTGCATATAATATCCTTCGCAGTGTCCCTGCATATAATATCTACTTAGGGCAGTAGGAAGTCCGATACACAATTACCGATACACAAAAAGTAACAATCGATTTTTTAAATCCTAGCTCTTATTATTTTAATATAATTTACCTAATGATGTTCATTTTTTTTTGGTAAACAGGCTTCAATACGTAATAATTAAACACGTCCATGTTTAGATAGGCTAATAGATGATATTCTATCTCTTCGTATTATATCTGTGATGTAAACAGGATGTATAAAAAAAACTATAAATGGCACAAATAATTTAATGTTGTTATTATTATCATTGGTTAGATTATGGTAAACAGGCTTCAATACGTAATAATTAAACACGTCAATGTTCAGATAGGCTAATAGATGATATTCTATCTCTTCGTATTATATCTGTGATGTAAACAGGATGTATAAAAAAAACTATAGATGGCACAAATAATTTAATGTTGTTATTATTATCATTGGTTAGATTATGGTAAACAGGCTTCAATACGTAATAATTAAACACGTCAATGTTCAGATAGGCTAATAGATGATATTCTATCTCTTCGTATTATATCTGTGATGTAAACAGGATGTATAAAAAAAACTATAGATGGCACAAATAATTTAATGTTGTTATTATTATCATTGGTTAGATTATGGTAAACAGGCTTCAATACGTAATAATTAAACACGTCAATGTTCAGATAGGCTAATAGATGATATTCTATCTCTTCGCATTATATCTGTGATGTAAACAGGATGTATAAAAAAAATTTTAGATGGCACAAATAATTTAATGTTGTTATTATTATCATTGGTTAGATTATGGTAAACAGGCTTCAATACGTAATAATTAAACACGTCAATGTTCAGATAGGCTAATAGATGATATTCTATCTCTTCGCATTATATCTGTGATGTAAACAGGATGTATAAAAAAAATTTTAGATGGCACAAATAATTTAATGTTGTTATTATTATCATTGGTTAGATTATGGTAAACAGGCTTCAATACGTAATAATTAAACACGTCAATGTTCAGATAGGCTAATAGATGATATTCTATCTCTTCGTATTATATCTGTGATGTAAACAGGATGTATAAAAAAAACTATAGATGGCACAAATAATTTAATGTTGTTATTATTATCATTGGTTAGATTATGGTAAACAGGCTTCAATACGTAATAATTAAACACGTCAATGTTCAGATAGGCTAATAGATGATATTCTATCTCTTCGCATTATATCTGTGATGTAAACAGGATGTATAAAAAAAATTTTAGATGGCACAAATAATTTAATGTTGTTATTATTATCATTGGTTAGATTATGGTAAACAGGCTTCAATACGTAATAATTAAACACGTCAATGTTCAGATAGGCTAATAGATGATATTCTATCTCTTCGTATTATATCTGTGATGTAAACAGGATGTATAAAAAAAACTATAGATGGCACAAATAATTTATTGTTGTTATTATTATCATTGGTTAGATTATCGGGTTTTTATGATCAATTAGTCCTTAACCACTCGAAAACCAGCCTTTGCACGCAAAAAACTGTGCCGCAACTTTTTGGACGATTTTATAAATAAATACTGACAATATCCTTTTTTCATGAATTCTCTCTTGTTACCTAGTAATTAATCTTGTTAGTGGTGTATATTATCTATTTATATATCATGTATGGGGCCGACTGAAACGGTTATTCGGGGATCTGTCAAACGACGGAAAGTGCCTATAGGGCACTGTTGGCGTACGACGGGTTAGTAAATAAAACCATTCAATATCAATGTTATTATAGTTGGTTAAATAAATTGGTATTTGTTTGGCCGTCAATGCTATCAGCGCATCCTGCATTTCGCCGTTTCAGAAGCGTTGCCAAGTCGTATTCTAGAGTTGAGAAATCGAATATTATATATAATCAATGATGAGACCTATCTTTCTCTTTCCGTATGTTAGTGCATAGCTAAGCAACAGGCGGGCGTGACACAGTTCGGGACGCGGCGATCCGGGCGAGTCACGCGTCTGACAAGTGGCGATATCCAATTGACAGGTCAAACAGTTACACAAGTCGGCCGACCGCCGCTCGATATCTTAGCATCGCGATATTGGCATATTAGTTACTCTATCTATCGTCGAGTCGGCTCGCCTGTTTGTTTTAGAGCGCTAGGCATGAACGTGTGTTGGAACTTGGAACCGGTAGGGCGCGAGCACTGACTCAAAAGGCAAACACACACACATCGCAGAGCATAGCAAGTGCTCCACAATATAATTTACATAATATTTTTCCAATTTATATTTTGTTATATAAGCCTTTATTAGATTCAATAGCTAATATACTTTAATTAACTTGATTGTTTACCGGAAATGGAATCCGTACATAGATGCCCCCTAATCCTATTAAAACAAAAGCTAGTGCGATTCTTCTGACAACCGGCAAACCCAATTCGATGGGCGTATACCTATATCAGATCACAAATTCCCGAAACATCCTTTGTTCGCGGAATTATAAGAATTTGCATTAATTTCCAAAGTTTATGCTCACCTTTACCTCAACTTTTCCAAACTTTCCAAAGTTTATGCTCACCTTTACCTAGTCTAATTACAAAAAAGTCGATGGGTTTACCATTTGAGATTTGGTGTTCTGTAGGTTCTAAGTTGCATACAAAAAAACGAGTCATTGTAGCAAAGTGGAACAACTTCAAATAAAACGCTAATACTGATTATATTACTAGTAAGCAGCATGTACTAGACCTCAGTAGGAGATAAGGAGAAATGACGACAGTTAAACACATCAATTATTCATTTATTTGTTTACCTATATATTTAATTACTTAGCGCATTTACAAAGCATATCTTACTAATATTTATATTTAATTCATTTATTCATTATAAAAAATAATTAACAAGCCGATAAGAGCATTACCATATATTTATGTAATGCTGCCACCTGGTGGCCAGGATTTGTTCCAAGGCAACGGTCTCTTTAGTTTTGTGTCTACGTATATTCGGCAAGTTAAAAAATATTTATAAACCATAAACATTACAAATAAATATTAACTAATAATCGTAATAGGAAATCATTTAAATATAATAAGGAAAATAGATAATTTAAAATAGAATACGGAAAATAGATAAATACGGAAGATAGATGTTAAATTAAACAAAATGTTTGATTGAATCATTATCACTAGGCAATGCGAGTTTATAGGAAAGCTCCTCTTTTACCATAAAAGTGTTACACAACCTTATTTCCTGTGTAAAGGAATCTGTAATAATCAATTAAAACCATTAAAAAACATTATAGATTTAGTGGTTTTGGAAATAGAATGCTCAAAAATTTCTCTATTTAGTTAATTTTAATATTTCTTATAAATTTGCATAGAAATGCCTTCTTCGAATTAAACTTTTAGAAAATGTTAATATTATGTATTTTTAAATTCGGCCCCTATTCGCCAAGTTTGTATTAAAATCAGTTTTACTATAGCGATACCCAAACGCAAGCTATTTCATTCAATGAACACTAGTCCAAGGTCTAGTAACATCCCTCTGCATTAATCTAGGAACTAATTAGTACAATCATACGGAAATAGCGGATTAAGAAATTTGATCTTAAATTGTTTTATAACCTTCAATTTGATTCAACTACTTCTTTGATTTTCATTAATGATTTTGTCTAAAATATTCGCAAACTGGGACAAAGAAGAACCAAAGATAACTTTCAACAAAGACATGACTTATAAAGTGTTGATTTTGGTGCCAAAAACATTTTTTTGAACGTAGTTTAGCAACAGCCAATTTTTTTCTCTCTCTGTTCTTATAAATCTTCTCGCTCCAGTGGCTCCAGATTGGGTAATAATTTCAGGAAATCTCAATATCTTCCGCCTCTCGAGATTCTCCTACTTTATTCCTTACAACGTTCTGTCGGCGATCAGCGAGATGGTTGCCAGACGCGATTGAACCTTGCATAACAGCCGGCTCATAGACGGTAAAAGTTAACATAGACAATGGAGTGTCGAAGAATGATGACGCTGCTCGCGGCGTAGTGTGATGCCTGATTGACTGCCTCGAAATTTGTCGAGAAATTTCACGATCGGGCACCGATTCTATTGTTTATACGTTTCCTGATGAGAGGTTGTTGCATAGCAACACGAGAGACTGCATAGAAAGTTTAAACAAAAGCGGAGCAGATGTGAAACCGTTTATTGTTTCATTCGATGCAGTGATGACTGTGATTTCTACTTTTAAATATTATACCTTTTGCTATTGCACTTCCATGCAATCCTAAAATAATAATGTTTTTATGTAGCGGCATAATGTCAAGAATGCGTTGAAATAGCTTATTTACGAGTATTTGCTATCATTACGTCTACAGCTCTTCAAGAGACTCCTGTATTTTAACGGGATTCCATCTTTTAAATAGGTGATGTATATACATCTTATCAACAATTATCCTAAAAAAAACGACTAGCGGATCGCGACCGTCAAAATGCGTATTTTCAAAGTTTTACCGTTTTGATTACGAAGAGACTGAATGACAATCGGACTGTCCAACCAACCAATCCAAATGTCCCGCCTGGATGCGTTGGTGACAGCTATTTTAAAATCCTGGCTGGTCTTAGTCAAACTGGCTGACACCCCGATTCTCTCAAGGTCCAAACACAATTTCTCTTTACTCCATGCCAACTCCAGAAAAAAAAACAAAACTTTGATTCTGTCTAACTCTTAAGTGGCTGTGGTGGATCAAATGATCTACAAGCCATCGGAAACTTCCACAAAAAAGTTTTTCGCTGGAATCAACCAGAATGGCACTGATCTGGGGTATGATAATACATCTATAAGCGATGTGGACCTGAAGAAATTTCTCTTGCGAGGAGACTACGGCAGCAACAGTATGGCTCATGCTGTTGGCCTGCAATTCCAGAATATCTGGACAACAATTGGGGATTTTTGTATTCATCCTCCAATGCACTAGAAGATAAAGTTGTATGACTGGACGCCAGAGATGCTAAACTTGTGCTTAAATGCCTTCCAGCATACACTTTCAAACCCCAGTAACCTCGCTCACCAGAGCTATACAGAGGATAGTTCATGTCCCCTTTGTGCAATACCTCTTGCACAGCTAGAGATGTACTAGCTGGCTGCAAGGCGCCCTTATATCAAGGACGGTACACTTACCGCCATCACAAAGTCCTTGCTGTTATTCGCTAGGTAATTAGCTTCACAGTGGCTCGTGCCAACAAGGGTCTGACAAACCCCCAATACAATTCATGCGAAACGGCTCTAAAAACCAAAAAACATTGCACTACAAAACCTTTCTCAATATATAACTCTTTACTAACTATCTCCGAAGATGACCCTTATTATAGAATTGTTCCATGGGATCCAAATATCCCAAAAGACCACGAGCACAAATTAAATATATACCTACCATGATCTCGCAAATATTGTCACCCGGAAAGGCTTCACTATTCATCTCCACGCAGGGGAAGTTGGTGCTTGTAGCCTGCCAACCAAATCACTGTTTCATCTCTTTAAAGATCTTGATCTCTCCTGGAAAATAAATAATTCCTTCGTAGAAAAAATATCTAAAATTTCAATTTACGCATCTCAAGTTCTATCTATGGCTTTAAAGGGGGAGTGAATAGGTGGTAAGTATATAAGGTGCATACTCACATGTGTCAAGACACTTATCCTAAATCTACCACAGCCAGTCGTTGTTCCGGAGTCCACCGCTCACCTCCCAGAAGGGTAGAAATAATATTATGGTGGGCCTAATTCCAGTCAGTGAATTCCATAGCAGTTCCGCTTGTATCTATTAGCAACATTTTCTAAAAATGAACTTTTCGCTGAGACCCAGCCGCTGCGTGTTTTATTTTACATATCAACCTGAATGTATATCGCTTTATTTAAATTCGTCGCTTATGCAATTGTTGAATAGTTACAAAGTGTATCTCTATCACCTGCAGTGGAATAGATAGCATCGTAAGAGAAACTGAAAGCAGAGACGATCTCTTTCACAGCATGAGTTCGGACGGGGATTGCCGATTGCCGCCGGAGCCATACGACCGCTGACCTCAGCGTACTATAATACGTAACAACTCCCACTGGCCGCTCCGCACAGTGTTTCACGAATACAAGCTATTCTATAATCTGTCTAATAATATTTTATTATGTACTAGTTGACCAGTGCCCACTTCGTTGGGCGGTAAACATTATTATTTGTGATAGAATTATGAGTGTGGTTCGGTTAGTACTGAGTGCTATGATTTATTTCCTGACTGACAAAAGGAGGGTTATATTTTTAATTTCAATTTGGCTATATTACCGGGTTTCAAATGAGTTTCACATTATGTTTATTTTAATTGTTCAAAATTTCTCTGTATACTATATTAGATGTAATGTACCAAAATATATTGTCTATCAGGACTTTCAACCGTATTATCTCGTATTATCTTTTTAACCATTTATACAGTAAAAGGGAAATTATATGCTGTAAACATTTTGTTTTATTTGAATTTCCAAAATCGGTTCAGTAGATCCAGAGATTACTCCTTACAACCTCACAAAGTCACAAATTTTACCTCTTTATAATATTAGTATAGATTAGATAGATTACGACACGGTCGCGGTTCCATACCTACATATGTCGTATTATCTCTTTAACTATTTATGCAGTAAAAGGGAAAAGTCTTTTGTTTTAAACACTTGAGACGATAAATTTATTTATTTTGATAAAAATTCATAATTCTTGATAATATGACCAAGAAACATGACCTAATGATTTAAATTATTTTTTTAATATAAAATACTACTTTTTGTGACTTAAATATAAAAGTTAGACATAATATGCTGTCGCTGATTTTTTTGTAGGCATTATCAAGCTCTACAACTTTTCTCTAGAACTTAATCATATATCTCTCATCGTTAAGGCAGCGTTAGTTAGAAACGTTTTCGTTCGACCGTTTTTTCTCCGACTTACTTTGCAAATCCGACTACCAAGAAAAAGTCTTTATATTCTTCGGATTAATATATATGCCTATGACACTCACAAATAACGTGGCTTTCTATTGTTAAAAGAATTTTCAAAATCGGTTTAGTAGACCCAGAGATTACTTCCTACAACCTCACAAACTCACAAACTTTACCTCTTTATAATATTAAAATAGATTAATTTATTTATACCTTATGATATTTATATGTACATAGAATATAAATTACATTGTAACTGGTTTACATTTTTTTATACATAAAAGAAAAGTCGCGAAAGGGTATTACTTCGTCTGTGTTGGGGTGATGGATAGAAAGTGGTGATATTTGCTGCGCCTGTGCGCCTTCCTTGCTGTCCTCTATAATTGGGTGCGCAGGATATAATATAATATATTATAACACAATATATTATAATGATATATAATATAACACAACACAATATAACGCAATAAAATATACGTAATATATTTAACCACAAATTTGTGGTAAAAATTGAATATTTTATAATTTTAGATATGTAATATAATCATCTTTATCGGGCTGCATACATATATCCACAAAATTTTATTAAATATTACATAAAACAAACATACATTACAG
This sequence comes from Micropterix aruncella, assembly GCA_944548615.1. Classification (NCBI taxonomy): domain Eukaryota; kingdom Metazoa; phylum Arthropoda; class Insecta; order Lepidoptera; family Micropterigidae; genus Micropterix; species Micropterix aruncella. The sequence continues at coordinate 14,087,602 of OX155951.1, forward strand.
ATACAATATAATAAATTTAATTAAATACGTAGCCCCTGCACGACTTTAAATTTCAGATTTTTTAAAAACATTTAAACATCCTGAAAGTCCCTGGAGCTCCAAGGTGAGTGAAATAAAATCTGCAGGGGGCACGTAAAAGCTCACTTTTTTGGTTTTTTGAATATAACTCAAATATAGTACATTGTAGCGAAATAGTTTTAGTATTCATAATAAAATATGATAAAAATTTCTATAAGATTACTATATTTTTTTGGTATTCTTAGTGGCTCTTGAGATATCTAATAACAAATATCGAAATTTGTTGCTAAACGCTTTTGACAACACTTTGACAAACTATCCTTTCTAGCGCCTTTTGTTAGTTTTATCTATCAATGTTCTTACAGTAATGGTTATAGATAATTAAATTTCTCTTAAAATGAGTTACTACGAGATCTGGTTAATTGTTGATTGCTTGATCGAGTTACTGAGTTAAAATAACTCTGGAACTCTTCTACCTAGTGTCAATTATGCAGATGTGGCTTAGCTCGACTTATAAGAACTGCTCAACAAACTGGAACGTTTGCAGACTGTATGCATTCGGTTTATTTTCAGTCTACTGCAGATGATCACGAGTCCGAAAATAAAACACGACTAATGTGACTGCAAATAACCCAAGAGAGAAATATCCGTATTCTCGCTCTTCTGTTTGTTGCCCTCTCCTTATCGTCACCATCCTATCTATATCTTCAAGTTTTTCATAAGGTATTTTGTATATTTACTATTAATTTAAGTTTAAAAATGTCATTACTTTTTTATGCATTCTTCATTTAACTCGCTAATGTACCGACCATATAAAAATATTAATAATTATTATTACTTACTTTATTTTCGTTGGTTAAATAATAGGTTTTTTATTAAATCAGTCCTTTATTAAAAAAAAACATTATCAATGATAATGAAAAAAAAAACATTGATAATGTTTTTTTTTATAAAGGACTAATAGATGGCCAAAAAAATGCTTTTTGTTTTGCCGGAAAATGCTATCAGGGGAACCTTGATTTCGCCGTCACATAAGTTGCCAAAACCTACTATGGCATTGAGCAATATAATACGCTATATAATCAATGATTTTACTATACGGTATGTTTTATAAATTGAGTAATTAAATTATTTTAAACTATTATCTAAACTGGAAAATCTAGTCTGGTTGAAAATGGGCTCGATTGCGTTTCTTCGTGAACTAATATCGGAAATTAGCAGAACGTAAACTCAACGGTTGACACTTGTCCCAATAAAACCCCCAAAAATAAAGTAGCTGAATCTAAAATCGCGACAATTATATTCAAACTATTCCGATGGTTATACGTTCAAAAGGTGGTTATAATGTCGTAAAATCGACAACCGGTCATTTCCTATTTCGTTCCAACGCATTGCTCTGTCTAGTTCGCATGAACTAATATAACATTTGAGAACGCGAAGAAATGCAATCGGGCCCATAATTAAAAAATCTGAACACTCCACTCCAATATAAATGTAATATAAGGATTTTTAGCTTTTGCTAAGTTATGAAATGAAACACTGTGCTGCACATGACCAGGCGCCCGTGCCGCGCAGCACTTCTTATCTTACCGTAATACGTAACGTGATTTACCGTTCACCGAAGCTCCGCATCAATACCCTACGGTCGCAGAGATGGGAATCTTTGGAGCTTGAATGAAAATCGGAATGGAAAGTTTCCACAATTTAAAAATTTCATCCTGTAGAAATCACTAAAAACCTGGAATGAAGTAAAAATAAATATTTAGGGCGAAATAGTTATACACAATGAATGAATGAATGAATGAAAATCTCTTTATTGCACAATAAAATAAGGTACAATGGCGGACTTATTGCTACACTACAGCAATATCTTCCAGTCAACCAACATGCTGGTGTGAAAAGAAGAGTAGGCAACAAATTATAGCCTAAAATTAAATTTGAAATTATAGCATATAATAATATTGTGTGTGTATCTAAAGTAAAATGTAAATATATAAATAAATTTTTGAGTTTGACATATTATATGTATGTATATGTATATACATACATATTTTGATATATTAACAAATTAATAAATAAGTAAATAAATAAACTGCCAAAATAAGGTAAGGAAAGGGAGGGGATAACGGAAAGGTTAGAATTTATGATTAATATTTATTGTGAAAGGAAGTGCTTTTTCAATGATTGCTTAAAGGTGAACAGCGAGCTTAGCGCATCGAATAGTTAAAGGAAGCTGATTCCACAGTCGAGCTGCATGTACGGAGAAGGAGTAGGAAAAAAAAGTGGTATTGTGTTTTGGGATACGTAGGATATTACAATGAACCACCTATCTACGTAGATATCATCAAAAAACTTCCTGGACTTTAATGATAGTCAGTGAACTGAGATGATACTTGTTCATTGATGGTTTATGCGACTATATAAGTTTCAAAAAACTTATACCTAACATTTTAGGGGAACTTCTGTATCAGATATAGATTACAGTATCGTGCGAATTAATTGAAACAAAGAGTATATATCTTCGAAAAGTGCTTTGGACATAAACATACAAAAACAGTACCTACTGGTAGTTAGAGATTGTCAGTTTTAATGTGGGATGAGTCCTCCTTTTGCGTTGATAACACCTGTCACTCTTGTAGACATAGAATTAACCAGGTTTTGACATCTTCCTTTCAGTTCATCACCGTGAAACCAGACTTGAATTACTGCACTAATCATCTTGGTTTTCGTTGTACAATCCATCTTGGAGAGCCGTTTTTCGCAAATGGCACAGAAGTTTTCGATCAGGCTGAGAGCGGTGGAGGTTTCGGGCTATTTAAATACAGTAATTTAGTTCTGTGTGAAAAACTGTTTCACTTTTTTAAAAAAATGGCATGGGGCCAGATCCTGTTGAAAATTCCCCTCGTTGGAAGGATAGACCTTATGGAGCTACGGTATCACATGGTTTAATAGGATATATATATATATATATATATATATATATATTGGTCCGAATTCATCATCCCAGTAACTGTGACATCATCTTATGCATGACTTTCAAGCTGTAGGAGAGCAGCGGGCGCTAATGGGCGACGTGCAGTTGGGCCATTATGACCCATGCGTTAGGGTCGGCTCAACTCACGGGTCAGCACCCATCCGGTAGCCTCCTAGTAGAAGAGCGAGCCTGGGTAGGACTGTGCCTGCGGGCCGGCTTTCCCTGGGAATCGTTCTTCCGGCGCTCCTGAACGGTTTGCGTATTGTGTGGCGCCAGCCAATCGACTGTGCATTTCGACGGATAACCGGGTTAGTCTGGAAACGGCTTTGTTTCCTATAGAGCGGGGGTGCGTGTTAACCTTATGATTTATTACATGAAATAAAAACAGTATACCGATGGCGTATTCGGTTCAAAGGGGCACATTACACACAAGATCATCGTTTCAGCCACTTTCATTTTCTGTTGGTTGCGCGCGGCGCCTCCTCGCCGCGTGGGTGTCTCACTTGTGTCCGCTGCCTGTGTTAGTTTAGCTATCGGCACAATCGTCTGATATACTCGCTTATTAATTATTTATTGATTACGTTTTAATCGATAACCGTAGCGGCAAGCATATCACAACATCTAGACAGCTGTAATTGACACTGACAGTTATTAATTGTTAGGTTGGATTCGAACTGCGCGGCGGCTCTTATTGTTGTACCATTGGAAAGTGGATTCTTTTGGTGGTGTAGGTAGGTCTTTATTCTTTCATGCTAACTTTCTTACGAAAATCGTCTAAAGGAAACTGCGAAATCCAAATTTTGCAAATTCCATTTTGTTTGTTTACTCTCTTTCGTGACATTTAAGGGAGTTGTACGTCGAATTTGCCTAGTATATAGCGGGTGTGTACGTAATATCGGTCTATCGAATGCGAACAATGTAGTCATTTTAGTTTCGTTGGTGAAAGTATTTCAAAATAGCAATCTTAGCTATCTGTGAGATGCGTGGTTAAATAAAGGTGAATGCCACTGGAATAACTGGCATCGGACGGATAATTTCACGATTTGTCTGATGATACCATATTATGGTACTGGTACCACATATTTGCATAAATCGTAGCGTGCAGCGTATCGTATGCCTAAGAGTAGGGTACCTTACAAAAGTTCCTGGCAATATTAAGTTTTCTCAATGGTGCTACATACTGTTTTCACGGTTTTAAAGGTGATACGACATTGCGAGAATGAATGGCATTGTGGCATTCAAAAGTATTCACAGGACGCATCTTACAGTCGTAATCGAATCTGTCGTAAAGGCAGTCAGTTTATTGCAGACGTGCAACGTGTGTAATACTACCAGATGTGCGAAGTCTGCACTGACGATCTACATCCAGTAATGGTCATACACTAACATGCTCCATCATTATCGAAAATGATGATACATCTGGTAGGATCCGTGTCCTTGTTTTGTCATTATGTTAGTAAAAAACGATAGTTGAGGAGTTCCCATCTTTAATTTTTTCTCAGTAAAAAGTTAGAGATAATTAAAGTAGTATCTAATTTGTTAATGAAAGTGGTTGATAAAACATGAAGAAGCTGTGCATAACATTAATTATAATTGAAAATATTCTCTCTAAAATTGTTAATTTATCTTAAGTATCTTGTCTTTAACAAAGCAAGGGAAAATTAGAAAATTAAACCCTTTTATGTCTACACTCAAGACATCGTGCCCATATCTAGTACCTACTATCTGTGCACATATCTAGATATAACCTATATAACAGCGACTCAACTCAAACGACTGTTTCCTTTTAATTGGAACCCGAGACTGCTCGTTTGCAAAGACGGCAATGCTAACAAAGACGAAATGCTAAGCAATTAATTCCGCCCAATTAATTATCAATACTACCACAATTACGACAATGATATGGCTATCGACGATCTGAGCCGGTAGCCACTTGTGCAACGACAGAACGAGCGAAAGTACGTTTAGGTTGGTAGCGCTGGGCTGATGGGATTTTTAAATGATTGGTACTGCAGGTTTTATTATCTAGTTATTGTGGATCGAGTAGTCAGATTCTCGGATGAAGATTGTGTCCCTGATATTGAAACCATGCTAAGTGTTCAAGTGTTCTTCTATTAGTAACCATTCATTAGTATCTATAGTAATATCACTTTTACTTTTATCACTTTTACACGACTGCCCAACAAAAATGGAGTGTAATGTGTTCAGGGTTCATCTATGTATGTTTTCTGTTTCTTTATTTCACCATAACTTTTAAACGCTTGAACCAATTTAGAAATTTGTTTTATTGTTATAATAATGATGACATCCCGAGTGTCATATCGTATCTTAACTGTCTAAATATCAAGTAAGTATTTATCTAAATATCCAAATGTCAATAAATTAACATAAATTTATGGTCTTTAGTGTCAAAGGAAAGGTCTGATTGAGTACATGTATTGATGGCATATGGAAAATGCATAAACAACAAATATTTCATTAAAAAAACCGTAATAAAAATATTTTAAAATACAATAGTTCACTTTCTGTAACGGCAGTCGTGTTTTTTTTTATATACTTACTTGATATAATATTTTGTTTAAATCAGTCATATAATTCTAGGTGTGAAATTATAATGCATTCAAAAAGTTCAATAAGACAATTTAACCTATGGAAGTAATATTGATCATAGAGTTTATAGTAACGCCAAATAATACCAGGGAAGCTTATGGCTATAAAAACCATAAATGTACAAATTTATTACTAAAAATTTCAAGCATCGTTGTATCCATTAGAGGCTTAGGACAGCCCAAACAAATATTGCTAGATTGCAAGAAAAATTATAACCGATTTGATATCAATGCTGGCTACACGTGCTAATTTTGTTTATTAGCGATATTTTACTTACTGCTAGATGCTTCTTAAACTTTTCTTCAATAATAGAAATGTATAAACTTGACCATAAAAAAACATTTTTTTTTCACATTTTTTTTTAAAGTTGCTCACTTTGTCGTACTTATTCCCCTACTACAAGAATTTTTCGATGTGTTCGAAAAATTCTTGTAGTGGGGGAATGTTATGTAGGTGGGGAATGGTCTTCGAATGTTATTTTACTTTACTTTTGTAAACCAAATTATTTTGATTAAATTTTAATTTGTTTTGAAGCTCAACAGCTTTTTCAAATTTTTTTTTTCCATTACACTACTATTTTATTTCTGTCACTCACTATATTTTGCGATTTTATTATTTTTAATTCATTAGCTTAAATTTTCAGACAATAATGCTTAGCCGAATATTATAAAATGTTTTTTACGTTAAAAAACATGATATGTTTGAAGACAATGCCGGTTTTCTTCATAAGTTTCATGTTTAGAAATATATAAAAATATAAAGTCGGATAAAGTCGCTGTTAGCAAATGGAAAAGAAAAAAAATATGTTTGACTGCAGCGAGCAGAAGAGTGCCCAAAGACCTGTTCGTATGCACGAGCCATTACTATTCATCAATCGATAAGAGGATTTGATTAAAGTTTGACTCTGGCACTCTTTCCTGACAGGGCCGCAATAGGATCGGCTGATGAATTAATTAAAAACGATTTATGTATAAACAAAAAACATTTATTTTCTTCCGAAACATTTAGAGGTTGTCTTTTATGAATTCACTGCTTTGAAAGAATCGATTCTGAAGAGTGTGCAAATCGTTACGAAATGTTCGTTTTTTTTAATTAAATTATCTGTTTTGAGTCTAAATAGCGTTTTCATATAAAAATTATTATTTTGTTCTTCCTCGAGACCGAGATGAAATGTAATGGTAAAAAATCTATGTTAATATGCTACATTGCATACATATTCTGATCATCAACATAAAATAATAGTATATTATATTTTTTTCCTGATGGACTCTATAAGTTTCTGCCTTGGAAAGAACCGCCAAAGAAAACCTGAAATTTTACTTATGAGAGAAAAACGTCTTCATAGGTGGTGGCATTCTAGAGGCCTAGAAAGCTGCAGCCTGACAACTGCTGTCACATCCTTGGTGAAAGTTACAGTCCATTAAAGATCTCAAGCAATCAAGCGAAAGGGAATCGACATTGAGGAAATCAGATAAGATCTTTTATTTCCTACGAGTAGATACAATTTATTTTCAGGAATATTAACAAGTCGTAATAACGATGTTTTTCCGACTGAATACTATTTTCCAATAACTAAATCAAGGCGGCAGATATACAACTTAGTATCAGCAGCTCTGTCAAAGGCCAAATGATTGAAATTTAGGATTTAAGAAAATTCATACTAAGAAAAATGGTCGAACAGGCTAGAAACCTGACATAGAAAGGCGATTACGAAATAGAAAGCCGATTATAAAAAAGTTTAATACGTACAGGATAAATTACTGTAGTGACATCCTTCGCAGAAAGTCACTGCATAAACTTACATACTTACAGCCGCATGGAGATACTCAGCTGGCAAACAGAGTAGGAAGACCGGAAAAATTCTCTGAGATACTTTAACGAAACGAAAGAGAAATGGGAATAATTAGCACAAGACAGAACCAAAATATGGAAAACAAAGTAGCAAGTATATATAATAGATGAAACGGATATGGTTAACTAGCGAAATGGGATAGACAGGTGGATCACCTACACAACGAAACATGAAACAAAATGTAAGACAAAAAGGTCCAGAATATACTAAATGTCATGGAAAAAAGATGTGAGAAAGATATACAAAGAGATAACAAGTACTATTTACTACCCGCACAATCGTATTTATTTATTTATTATTCATTTATATAAAGTAAATAAGTTATAATAAAGTTGTAATTTAAAAAATCAAGAAAATATAAAGAAATCAAATTATATAATTACTAGTAATTAAAAAAGCATGAAATACCATTTAGAAAATATATTTAAGACGTAAATAAAATTAAAGATTCAGTTTTAAAAAATCAGTTTAAAATAGTCAAAATTATTTCAATTTAAAAAAGTTCATAAAGATATTTTTTCCTTAAAAAAAGTGTAAAATGTGGTCAAAACAAAAAAAAAACATCAATTGTCAAAAAAAAAATTTCATCGTCTGAAACATAAAATAAAATGAAACATATCATTATACAAAAAATGTTTAAAAAAACTTAAAATATAAATAAAATGATCATCGAGTAAATAAAAAAAAACCGAAATCATAATAATATACTGATAAACTGATAACTACTCAGTCAAAAATTTACAAATAAAACTAGAGTTAAATAATTTATGGCTTTTTTCACGACCTTCATTTAATATCTACATAAAGCTAAGCTTCATGGTGAGTCTTTAGTCTGTATTGATTTAATAGTATCTTCTATATCCTGATATTTCTAATTCCTATATCGGCTCTAAGTTGCCAGCTCATCAACCTCAAAAATGGGTCCTCTAGATTATTTGGTTTAAGTCTCAAGAGTACTCTCGACCAAGACGATATGTCCATAATAGAAGTGAAAAAGTGCTTAGGTTTATATTTCTAGCTCCTCATCATTTTAAGTCTCCTTTCAGGTCGCGGCGAATACGTCTTTATTCGTTATTATTGGATTTTGTTTTTGCGGTGTCCGATCCGCGCCTGTCTATTTCATAACGAAGATTTATGGTGGTGTATCAGTCAGCCGATGTCACATCTATCTTCGTGTAAGTGTTATTTAAGCACGCTTATAAATATCGAGCACACCTCACACAGTGTGACTGCTGGAACAGGTACACCAATTCTACATTCCTCCGCCTCTGCTTATGCTAATGTCCTGAGCCATACGGGCTCATCCTGTGACGTCCAGCTGCTACAACAATTTAATTTAATCGCAGTCGTCTACGCTAATCTGCATTAAGGAACAATATAAATAGAAAGACATAATCCGATTAAATTGAGTTAAGGCATACATGAATATTAAATGGAATAGAGGCTTCAAAGGAGTTTTGTAAATATGTCATTTAACTTTTAAAGATATTCCAATAAACTTCTAAGTATGTCCTAAATTGTTCTCTAGTAATAAATAACGCTGTCATCTTGTTATCTATTTCATTTTAAAATTATTTATTTATCTGATGCTTGATGCTGACCGATTATTGATAGATAGCTCTTCATTAAGGAAACGATGACACAAGATTCCAATTTTAATTTCTGTATTTTATAGTAACCACCCGGGTTGTTGCGAATATCAGCATCAGCATCAGCGGATTATCAGCATTGGTTTCAATATCAGTATCTGCATCAGCATCCGCATTAATCAATGCTGATTTTATTGTTTGCTGATATTCTGCTCATGACATGACCTTGAAGAGCGGAGCTTAGCTCTAGCCGCATGCGCATGCTGTCATCTCCGCCGGCAAGTGTTCCTAGCGAACAATTACTCAGCAGTGCCGGAATTATATATACATAAGCCTTCCCGTAATCGACTGCAACCTGAAAAGACAGCTCAGCTATTGTTTTTAAAATATAACTTACCGCCAATTGTATTTTATTTTTGTATGTTAGGTAATGACAATTTACCTATTCAAAATGTAAGAAGATTGTTTTAGATACTTTAAAGTCACAGAAGTATTATAACTGACTTTTCATTTAAAATACCTAGTAATATTATCCCTTTTAATTACAATTTATACATACATACATATTTATATATACAACAAAAAATAAGCATCAGCATCAGCTGATATTTAAAAAAAACCTGCATAAGTAACTACCCTGGTAACCACAAATAGAGTTGCCAACTACAATAGGCGAACCCGTCACCTCAGGAAGTTTTAACGATTAGTCGTTCTATCCTCCGTGAGGTGAACGTAGAAGACTTGGACAAAAACAGTCCACCGTCAAGCTCCGCCACATGCTCGTAAGAGGCCAAAGCCTTAACCGCGAGATAACTAGGTGGGTTACCCAGCGGGCTCACACTCACGCCCTTACTTCCAATTGTGATCAGAATACTCCGAATCTGTGTGCACCGAATCTATCGCGGACCACCGTATTCTTTGCCCCGCTGTTCACCCAGGATCGGGTAGCCGACGGTCGTTTCAAGAGCAGTCGCCGTAAGGTCCGCAACCACCCCTGCTCTACAGGAAACAGTACTGCTTCCAGACTCCCCCGACTGTTAGTCGGAGTGCACATTATATTGGCTTATGCCGCACGGAGTGCAGACCGTCCAGGAGCGCCATAAGGTTGATTCCTAAGGGAAACTAGCCCTAAGGCCAGAGTCCAGCCCGGACTCGCACTTCATGCGCGGAGGCCGCCGGATGGGTGTTGACCCGTGATTGTGACCAACCCTGAACAGAATGGGTCTTCGTGGCCAACTCAGCAAGGGTCCATTAGCTCCCACCCTGGTAACCACAACCACCCTGGTAGCCACAACCGAGTTTTGACAAATCACAAAAAGTTTTGACAAATCACATAATACACAATGAAAGTTTCAGAAATTGGTTACTTACGCATTTGGCCACTGTTTGACCACTGTATGATTTTCTATGTTTTTTTGTGTAACTTGAAAGCTCAGCAGAGCCCCGTTTTGGTTTGAAACTGCTTTTGGTTATAAAGAACCAAGCAAAACAACAATTTATAACTGGTTTGCAGAATTCAAACGCTATCTTGTTGACAATGAGATTGATCTAATTGCCGAATTTAGTGAAGGTTGTCCACCGCTGTCAGTATCAAAAATATCGATGCTGTAACGTCATCAAAAGCATCATGAGGTATCATTTTGTATACAATAGCCACAGCCAATAATACTCGTACATATAAATTTTATAAAACATCCACTGGAAAATCGATGAAATTATAGAAATGCTGCCAATGTTCTTAGACGGAAACAATTTACCAAAAAAATACTCTCTTAATTTGTTCGTATTCCTTAATTGGAGTATGCAAGTTTGAGTAAACTAAATTTTGGTAGACATTGTAGCCTGACCCAAAAAAATTAATTTAAACCACTTCCCGCGCGATTTCGGAAGGAGGCAGCTTGTTTTTGATATGCGTGCATTTAAACCATTTAAGCCAGAGATATATTCAACACCAAAGAGAAATACACTTGGATGTCTAATTAGTACTAGACCACAGTAGGTATGCAACGATAAAGTTATGCCATTTCATGAGCACTCATATTATCGTAAAGCGTCGGCATCTAAATCTAACGAATACAATAGGCGACTACGCGCGGCTGAGTACCCAGTAGACTCTGATCAGCATATCTGCCATTTTCAACATACGTCAAGTGTTTGACCTATAAGAAATGTGATCACTCATCTCCTTAACGATGAGCACGGCGCATTGCGAAAGAGGTGTCGCCGAGCGATCCGGGCACTAAATGTCACTGTCGAGTGAGTATAGAGGCTTTGCCGCTCAGGCAGCAGGTCGACCCCATCGTTAATAAAAAAGCGTAGATAGGTCCTTCCATACACACATAGATATAGCGGACTGAAGAAGTCTCGATGGATTGTTAATTGTTTATAAGAATGTGCACCTTTGCTTATTGAAATTGAATCGCTTGAAAAAATGTTCTACAGAGCGAGTTTTTCAAGACTTAGAAGATACATTGGGGGTTGATGCCCCCCATTTTTTACGGTTGCACGTTGGTGTGCTGAGTTTAGGCTCGGAAGAACTTCAACTACCGATGAGTCATGCTCGGATCGCTATGACGGCAGTCATTGAAGAAATGGTTAAAATAGCCGGAAAAAATATTTTGGCGGATCATCATGTCATTGTTCGTTTTGTTTGCTGAAGAAGTGAATATTTCAATAGATAGTGCTCACAATATTTTGAATGATCTCTAAGGGATGAAAAGGTATCCGAGTACCTAGAATGCTTACGGGCGCGCAGAAAAATCTAGTCTGTAGATTTCGCAATGCTCCTTGCATTTGTTATAACAAGATCCTGACCGTTTTTTGACTCGATTCATAACAATTAATTCAAAACAATTAAGGTCCTGTAATAAAATAATAATCCATGACCTGGAGACGATCATAATCTCCAACCCCTAAGGTCATTCCATCCGCCGCTATTATCATGTGCTCTCTCTTCTGGGACAGTCGAGGGGTCGTGATGATTCAGTACCATGATTACAGAGCTACTGTAACGAGGTTCGTACTCGTATATGTTGAACAAATAACAAAAAAACGAGAGGAAATACTTTAAAAACGATGAGGCAAACCAGCTAAAATTGATACCAAGACACCGATCACAGAAATTGATCACCAAGATAACCCCCTAGTATACAAGTTCATGGTTGCGATAGCTGCCATTTAAAACGCTGGCTTCAAAGTACTAGAACATCCTCCATATTCACCGGAACTAGCCCCTAGTGATTTTTATCTATTTCCGATATTAAAGGAAAACCTGAGAGATTGAAAATTTGATGATGATGATGATACGGTAGCATTTTTAAAAGGTTTTTTTTTTATGTATAGAAAAAATATATATCAAGGGTATAAACCTAAAAGGGGACTATATACAAAAATATCAGAATATTGAATAAAGTTACATTAATCATACTCATTATTATTTTTTATTGAACGCTGTAGTAAATGTTTAACTGGATATATATTTCGGGAATTTTGTGAGACATTTTTTTTTCAAGATTAAGTGATTCAAATTAGTTTCAAATGCAACCGATAATTATATTTTCCAAATTTTGTTTTTAATTTTCAATTTAATGACATAACATAGACGCTTTCAAGTAATAATTATCAATTGCTGATTATATTACTTATAATATTTGGCGATACCTTATATTTTTGTATCTAATCTAATATCCGTTGGGAACCCCTCCTCCTGCCAAGGATCACAATAAGTTGGCATTCATGGACACCGAAACAAACTATTCACGGAAACAGCATATTTAAATTGATGCCCAGGCCTATCTTTTACTTTTCTAAATAGTTCGATCCGCGGACGGTATTGCACAAGACGGACACACCGCCAGCAATTCGCAGATAAAAATGACCCCTGAGTCAACTCACCTAGCTGTGGGACGCCAATTTTCGATGGCAATTCAAGGTCGATCGCTTGTCTTTTTTAAATGACTACATATGCCTTGTTCGGAAAAGCGAATGTAGTCCAGTATCAGAGGTTATGGTAGACAAGACTTCAGACCCGTTAAAACCGTGGCGATTCGGTCTTTCTTCGGCGTTAATAGTGTACGTATAATAAAATAAAATAATATGATATGTAGCTTGATTCACTGGGATAAACGACTCCATATGCATGAATAAAAATTAGATATAAAAACATTAAAGGATTATATTAAGAACTGTAGTTACAAATGCGAAAATTCACTCTTACTTACAAGTTAGAAAAAGAATATCAATCACTACTTAAACTTCGGTGTCAAGCATAGAACAAAATTGCATCTCAGCATAGGTATAGAATTAATAATCGATCGGGAAGTTATAACATTTCTTAGATAATCATTAGGTTATCTACCTAATGATTATCCGAGAAATGTATACCTAACCGATTGATTCAAAATTTCTATACCTATGCTGAGATGACACCGAAGTTCAAAAAATGATAGTCTTCTCTTTCTATCATGTTCTATCTATTTTTGCGCTATAGCTCTATCTCTCTCTCTCTCGCTGATACAATCACACCCCTTTTATTACAATTTTTCAGGTTTTTTTCTGACTCTAAACGTTATGTTTTAAAAGATCCAGAGCCGGTCAACGCTATGCGGTGGGACGTACCACTATAATGATTTGTTGGGTAGTCGTGTAAAAACTACTATCCATAAATGCTATTATTATTATAATTATCAAAAATCCTTTACTATGGGACATTCTGTATATAAAACTAAACAATACATTTTAAATAAACCACTTTTTAATGTTTTTGGATATCTTTTATAATGTTTTGTCACTTCTCAGGCGCTGCGCCATAGCCGCTCCGCATCGTGTGGAATGGCTCTAACTGACAAATATAATACAAAAAAACTATTGGACCTTCTATCTTTTTCGTTGCGATTTTAAGTATAGAATCTTTATATATGGTATATGTAGGTAACGAAAGCAAAAACAGTGTTCCTTTTTATAATATACGGTGAGTATTATTTTAGATAAAACACGATTCGCAATTCGCTGTCGAGCCTCTAAGTAATGCGTGAATTTTAGTTTTTCAAAACCAAACATTTAAATAATCATCACAAGAACAACTTCATCATTTATTTTCAAAAGCCGATCTTCTATCATAAAGGGAGGCCTTTTTAAATTAGTGATATTTCACTTGTTATCCAAATAGATATAAAGGAATCGATTAAGCAGTTCCATCAATCGATTATAACCCCTTAGACGTCCGACCTTGAATCAATAATCCGGTATGGTCCACTGCTGCGGTGGTCTTTTGGCATTATTCAAAGGCTAGCCCATTTCGGATTCGTCATGTCTGGTCTTATTCCTAGTGGTAGGAAGCGTTTCGAATGATTATAAAACTTTTTTTTTCCATTAAACTGCATCGATTGAATGAAAAATGGTGAACGAATTGTTAGGGGTAGGCATACTTTGTAGGCAGTCTATCTCACTAACGCGTGAAGCTACGTTGCCGATCTAGATGCCGTTAGATAGCGATTGATTGAAATTACCTGAACCTGAAACGACATAAACTACAACAATAATAACCAAAATTTTGTATATAAAAATAATTTGAAAAAAACTTTAATTTCAAGAATTTCAGTGTAAATTAAACTAAGAAATGTAAGTAAATTAAATTATATAGGTGTACTATATTTTTTCATTATTATTATTTTTTGTTATTGTTTTGTTTTATGGTTTTTGCCGAAACCGAAGACTAAATTCGGCATTTTATGCATTTTCGACCGAAAACGACAACGAATATGTAGATTTCATATCCTGAAGAAACTTAGTCGCCTGTAACTTATAATAATTTATATATTTTAATTAATATATTAAGCTTATAATATTTTTATTAATATTTTCACCCCCCCCCCCTCCTGTTCATATTGCAGACATCTTTTCAAAATATAATCTTATTTGTCTGATCAAGTTCCTATTCATTTCGGTATGTCAAACGATTAAAAAATATGTTATATAGGCTATGTTAAAAATATTTTTTATTTCACCCACTTTTCGATAAACGTATGTAAACTACATTTAGTTCTCATCATTAAAAAACGTTCTTTGATATCAATAAATACTAAACATTTCCTAAACTCCCCCCCCCCCCCCCCCCCACGCCCCCCCTCCCCTCAATATTGCGTACCTACATATTTTATAAAATTATATTATTTGTCAACTCGACTTACTTTTCATTTAGCATATCACATGATTATGTTGGAAAATATTTGTATTCTGCCCCGATTAACAATGTCACCACCATAAAACAATATTAAAAAACGAAAATCCCTACATACTCGTATATACGTTTTTCGTAACTACTAGGAATATTACAAGTCTTTGACTAATATAGCGTTCCTACTAAAAATCATATTATTTTTGGGCAATTACAAATCAAATTGTAATGTTATTTTCTATCTATATTTTAGAAACGCGGTTTTTTAGCCCTAATAATATTTCAGCATTTTAGCTGCTCAGTCAAATGACGTTATCATGTTCTAACAGTACGTAGCTTCCGTAGAACTGCACTACTCTCCTCGTTCGGGGCAAAACGAAGACACAGATGTGGCAGGCGCCTTAAATCAATTAACCATCAATACAGCATCATCCGCACCGGCCGCGGTCGCAGCAGACACAGGTCTCATGATTGATGAACAACGGGAGGATAATTTAAAATGCAAGCCATCATTAATATCGCAGTCTGCAGACGACTATCGGCAATTGAATCAAACCACTGCGAGAAACGCATTTAAATGAGGCATCTATACTATCGACCGTTCTTCTTCTTCTGTCGGTGTTTTTTTTTAAAGAAGTGGTTATCTATTTAGGGGAACTGCCTTTCTAATGCTAATGGTTCTGCATAGCGCGGTTTGTCATTACCAATTCAGATACATACTTACATACATATTTGTAAAATCTATGCCGTCATCAAAACTTTGAATTCAAAGAATTGGATGTCCAATAATATGACCGTGTCGAAATGTTCAGATGCCCAAATTTTTTATTTTATTTTATTACCAATATAATAGATTTTTGACATAATGGCTATCACTAATCATGGCGCTACTGTACATAGTAGGTATCAGTATCAATTTATTCATTCAGATTAAAGAATAAAAGCATGCCGTAAAAATTACTTCAAACTAGTTATGGTATGTTAGAATTCATCATTTGTTGAAATATATTGACACAAAACGAATCAATTAGATATTCATTCGATTTTTACAATATTAACTAAGAACAATTTAACAATATTACCTATTAATAAAAATTGCAGAAATATTTACATGTAAATAGGATAAAAACGAATTTACTGCGTGAAGTTTGTAGCACCCGACTTTTCCGGGACGTTGCAGCCGCCGTTGTCTAGGGTAGACTGAAAGAGCTGTCAATCCGTTGTTTCGCGGGTAGGCCACATACCGCTGCCGCCACTGCGTAGATTATAACAGTGGTGGGGGGCAGGCTCGGACTTCACGCGGTAATTTCTTTTTTATCCTATTTATAATGTCAAACAACCGCGTCAGTCATATTTACGTTTGTTATGCATATAAAATAAATATTGTTCAAAAATTATTAATAGTTAACTTAGGTACTTTATAGACAAAATAATCATGTAATACAATGAAAAATATGAAACAAATAGAAACAAACCAGCGTATGTACGTACATGGTAAGGTATCTAAACAAATAGAATAAAAATTATATCAAAGTATGATGTTTTATGTACAGTGGCTGGTTATTAATATATTTTATTCCGAATTTTTGAATGCTTTTTTTATGTGTTAACGACTTTTCGAATAATAATAGCAGAAACCTTCAGAAACTGGGTCTTCAGAAAAACCCAGAAACTAGGGGTTTCTGCCATTCTACCATTTATCTTCAGAGACTGTTCCTTTCAGAAAATCGTTATCCTTGTAAATTTCTCTTAATCTCAGCATAACAACAATTTATTGATTTTAAGAATATTGCTATTTGTTTGAATTGTCAATATCTTTAATGATACATTGCTTTTGGATAACAATCGGAGATATTCTTATAAATGTTTTTGTTATTATGCGCTTCATTAGAGTAAAATGCTTAATAAAAATTATAATTAAAGCAGCAAATCAAGAATCAAATTACTTACAATTAGTCTTAACATATACGAGGCAAACAGAGCTGATAAGGCGGTCAAGAAACAGAAAAGGCGGCGCCTTTTATTATCAGCAATGTCGCAATGCTGCGTGACTGGATTTAATTGGATATTAACAGGTTCCTTTTCGGTCATTGGATAAGAGAGTGAGATAGTGACAGGTACGCGCTGGTCACCATCAGAAATGACCCTGCGACTTACTTGACCCGACGATTGGCGAATAAATCCGATCTTGCACGCATGGCATTTGAGGAAATAAGTCCGATGTGATATTGCATTCGATAAAATTTGAATGTTGAAACATTTTTTTTTGTTTAAAAATAATTGTTACTATATAGGACACATAACGATTAAACTAAAAGTTGGAATACTAAAAAGAAAATACCACTTTCTGCAACATATTATTAGGGTAAAATACCATGACGAATATGCTCAGGAAGGAGCCGAATTTTTCCGCTGAAAAACTTAGCTTGAAAGCAGCTCGAAATTCTTGTTCTCGGGCAGCAGCATTTAAAGTTGAGATATCTATGATTATAGCCAAACTCTGAAGAGGAGATGGTGCCAGAAGTAGAAAAAGAATAAGGTTGTAACTTAGTAGTTTAATACCACATCTCTTAGTGCGTCTATTTAATGGTGACGAAAAATATACAAAAGAAATTTTGATTCTTCTTAAACGACTTTGAAATTACTTCACTAAATTTTTAAAGCTTTCTAAATCCAAGTTCAATGTCCACGAGGCATGGCCTTGACCGAATACCTATTTTCATACGTGATTTTGATTTTATGATATTAATTTTACTTTCTTGTCAGAGGAAAAGTATTCTGAAGACACTTCTGTGTGTCTGTCTGTGACTCCATGATAGCGCTGTGTGTATTTCTCCACGATAGCGCCCGCACGCCATCTAGAAATAGCGCCCATGCGTCATCTAGAGATCACGATTGCGAAATCCGCTTTTTTCGTAGTCAATTATCCAATTTTATATTAATTATCAAATAGACTTCAAATAAATATATATGGTGATTATGATGACTGAAGTCAATATAAGCTAAAACGATTAATTATGTGACAAAAATCACTTCAAAAACTCCCAAGTTCTCGATTTACGCATGAAAAATGCTAACACGCTCCTTATCCGATTGATCTGAAATTCGGCGTACAGGCATCATTTCGTCATGGCAAGAGTCGAAAAGCGGTTGAAATCGTTTTATCAAGGGGTGAGCCAGTCATGCTGCAATCTCGAAATATTGGGCAAGACTTGAAATTTGGTACAGAGATGCCTTGTTGAGCCGAAACCACACGATTTCGGTAGAAATATCTCATATATAAGCGACACAAATTATTTGTAAACTGCACCGTACTTAAGAAAATACTACATCATATTGAAAAATACCATTTGAACTCCGCGAAAAATACTATAAATATAGTACGAAAATACTACTAAAATGCTAAGAAAATACCACTAAAAGACTAAAATAGACTAAAACAGTAAAAATACATTCGCGATTGTAATCGAACATATTCACTATCGGGGGGGAGGGGGATTGGAGTAGCGTGGGGGCGGAGGGGGCTGTCTACTTGCCGGGAAAGTATTGGGGTGACACAACCATCTTTTTATGATAATATTTATGATTTGATACTCATTTCACACTATTATTTTCTTTATCTTCTAATGTTGTCATACGTCATTTCATTCATCACTACAATCATTACAAGGTCGAGCGATATCCCTCCAGTAATCAGTATCACAGATTCTGATTCAGTAAAAGCCAGTCGCTTTGCGTTCGGCCGCTATCGCTCTGCCATCTCTTCGAGAGTATTTAATTAAAGTGCGTACGATTATCTGGGCTTATCGATCGTCACGACTCCCAAGCTGCCCTAAATTGACAATGACACTTCGTTATTTAATCACTGTGTTGACAATGTCTCGTCCACAATCAGTGCTATGTCTCGTGCTTAGGTGGGGCAGTCGCCTGTTTCTGTTGAGATTAATTAATTATAATTATTGACTTCTGCCTTTTTCGTTTGATATTTATCTCTGCAAGATATATGTAAGACAGCTTCTGAAACAAACCAGTACATAATAATATATGAGAGACAGTGTATCCTACCTCAAATGAATGGCGATTAGCTCGGGTTTGCCTACGGCAAAGTGTATATAAATTTATATTTACATTTACATTTACATTTACATCGAGAGGGGTTTACTATAGAGCTATAGCATTACTATAGAGCGGATTACTATAGAGCGGCGCACATTTACATTTATATAAATTTATATACATTTTGTATACATTTTGCCACAGGCATCCAATATTGGACGCCTCACATGCGAGGGGTTAACCCCAGTGGATGTCGTGTATTTAGATTTCAAGAAGGCCTTTGACAGAGTCGATAACGATGCGTTACTCCGAGAACTGGCTGCTGCTGGATTCTCAAGTAAACTGTTGAAATTTTTCGCAGATTACTTGGGGCCGCCAGCAGTTCGTTAAATTTGGCAATTTTGAATCCAAACTATACAACACTCAATCGGGGGTTAGGCAAGGATCAAACGTGGGGCCTTTTTTATTCAACTTATTTGTTAATAATCTGAGCAAAGTAGTCACATCTGCACGTTGTCTAATGTTTGCTGATGACCTCAAATTGTTTTTCTCAACTGGAAATGCTGAGGCCTGCGAGCTTTTTCAGTGTGATATTGATGCAGTTTATCCAAGCTCGTAATCTTCACTTCAATATTAACAAATGTTCGGTGATGACATACACAACATCGCCTGCTTATTTGATGTATGATTACTCCATCGCTGGATGTGTGCTTTCCAGAGTTACTGAAGTCAAGGACTTGGGAGTTTTTTCGACCCCAAATTAAACTTCAAGGAACACATTAGGCAACTATCTACAACTTCTTTCAAGCTTCTAGGGTTTGTGATACGGCAATCCAAGCACTTCAATAATAATCGGGTTATGCGCACGTTGTACAACTCGATTGTTAGAAGTCGCATGGAAACGAATGCAGCTATTTGGAATCCGCATGAACATACTTATACCCTCATGCTGGAAAAGGTACAGAAGTGTTTTTTGAGATTTTTGTACTTCAAGCTTTATTATCCATTTTTTTATCCGACTGCATTTATCACAGGCATGGTTGGCTATAATTCTCTCTGTCTCAGAAGAGAAATGCTGACCATGTCCTATGTTTTTAATCTAATTCGTGGTAAAACTGATAACCCTAACTTACTAGCCAAGATAGATCTTTTCATACCAAATAATTATCTTTGTGCTCGATCGCACCATCTTTTCGCGGAGCCGTTCTCGCCCACTAACCTTACGAGGTGCAACCTGTTGGAGCGTGCTTTGCGGCGCTTAAATGAAATTCACTCGATGTCACCAGATTTCGATATTTTTAGCGCCAACCCTCACTTGTTTAAATTGCAAGCTGTTAATTATTTATTCTTATATGATAGCTAGTATTATAAGTGTCATTCTATTTGTATAGTTACGGTAATATCTTTATTAATTTTACTTCTCAATGCCTTGGTTTTACTGTTATGTTGATTAGTAATAAGTGAATAAATAAATAAATAAATAAATAAATAAATAAATAAATAAATAAATAAATAATAAATAATCCAGTATATATCACCTCAATCCAGGCTCTGCCTATTGAGGTGATAAAATCCCGTTGAAGCCGCACCCTGCAGTCAATTTCCAGGGCTCTAAAATCTGTATCTACTACAAACTTAAGTAAAATATATTATAGAAAATTAATCATATAAAGCAATGGATCAATAAAAGTAAAAAACAAATGGAACCATGGACCTTGATCCAGGCTTACATAGGTATAGGTTATTGAAATGACATTATAAATAAGACTAAAATTTATTTTACCGCTTGAATATAGTTACAACCGAGCCGCTATCGTGAGATGATATTCTGTGGGTATCGTCAGATGATATACTGCTGACAGCATATTTCATCCCTACCGTCAGCGCTCAGTGCAAACGTCGCCCTGGAATCGAGCACGCGAACTGTGCAACAATGTGCATTTTCCGCATGAGATGAAACATGTAAATGATGTCTTTAGGAAAAATATATACGGAAAATTGCGTGACACAGACACAATCTAATAATAGAATAAACCCCGAAAAAGCGAGCATTCTTACCGCACCAAATGTGTGACAGATGGAATAAGGTTCTTGAATAAATTCGATATAGAGAACTGATCTAACGTACAGCTCGGCCTGTGGCACATGTAATGGATGTAATACCACTACCAACCATGACTGTGTTGAAAATCAGTTGCAATTGCGGGTTGGATTACATTGGATAAACAAAGCGACTCGACTGATGCAAAATATCAAGGCGGTTATTTATAACAGCCTTGATGTTTTGCACCTATCGCCGAACTTGTATAAGTTCGGCGATTGATGCAACACATCCAGGCTGTTATAAATAACAGCCTCGATGTTTAGCATCAGTCGAGTCGCTTTGTTTATCTTCTGTAATCCAGTTTATCCTCTGTAGGCAGTTGATTTCTTAAAAAAATGGACAAATAGTTAGGATTCTTTCCGTTCCATCTAAAATTATATATATATGGCTATGATCAATGATTCGCATACATATTGGATAGAATAACAAATCACAGGGTGCAGTTTGAAAATCTCCTTGAAGAACATTTTACTTACCCTGCATGACTCGGAAAGCTATATAATATGTATTTCCAGATGAAACGGAAAGAATCCTATTTGTCCATTGCTTGGTGAAATCAACTACCTATAGAATACAATCGATGCTTGATCATTCGCCAGAGCTTAAGCAATACTTGGTTTAAAAACATTCAAGCACCGACGATAGATTCAGGCGTTAGAACACGTAAAGATCAATGAAGTAAGTTATGTATCACTAAAAGATCGCACCCATAATGACTTAAGTCGAAGTCGTACACGAATGTTCTACTTCGATCAACAAATAGCAATCAATGAATAGACTTAGGTCTACAAATAACAAAATGAAAATGGCATTGAGCAAGTTATGACATGGGAAGCGGCAGTGATGGTTTTTTTTTGATGGCGCCCAAAACAGAAAACCCAGAACGACCAGATTATCGCCACATCAATATATCAAGTAAACAATATTACCTCAGACTTAGCCACAGTTATGCAATTATTTTTAAGTACATCAACATAATACATATTAGATTAATAACGTGTTTGATTACATGAGATTAGCCCGTGCTAACCCAGCCAGGATTATTCCAGATCTGATCCACCGGCATACCAGGATGCATATTTTGTATAGGATCTATCTATCTAGGACTATCACTCGATCGACAGAATTCGAACGCAACTGTTAACGCAAAATGGTGACCTAGCCAGGAATCGAACTTGGAACAATACAGGGTATGCTACCTGAGTGGTATGCTACAAGATTTCTTGCTAATTTCTTCATCATAACGTGATTGTTTTCCATTTGTTGGCAGAGTAAGCATTACGATGTCGGTTTCCTTTTGAGTCCTCGTCTCTTAAACGTTGTGTCATATTGCAGGCTTATGCTTGGTCTGAGGCTGTGTGCAAAACGCTATTACTGTTTTGCGTCTTTGCGCAACGTCATAATTGTAAAATATGACTGCAAATAGTCGAGTGGAAGAGTAGCGAATGCACGAGACTTGTGACGTGACGTGAACCTGTCGCGGGCGCCGCACGTCACGTGATGGGGCTGATAAATGGTGGCCATTGTTCGGCGCGGCATGCGCATCTCTTCAATTTACAAATCGCTTCATTGTAGCCAAGCTTGTCAAACGTCGTGACGCCTCGTGTCTGTCGGTGAGGCGTTAGACCAAAGCGTTTGCCAAAGCACAGTCAATCCTTTGAGCAGTTTATGTAAGTAAGCACGCATGCTGATAGACGTGTGGAGTAGGTATGAACGGAATGGAATTTTCATTCAAGTACACAGCTTTCTCATATATATAATACCTGAAGGCCAATCATAGAAGTAAGGTATTAGGTCCATACCGTGTGTTATTTTTTTGATCACCTTTCTGGTAATTTCGACCTCAAGCGCGAGCTATGTGGACGACCGGAGAGTAAATTGATGATAATGAATTAAAGTGGAAGTAGGGGCAAATCTGTCACAAAATATGTCTTGGCTAGCAGCAGCTATCAACAATAGTGACTAAACAATATTGAGTCATTTGCATAAAATCTGCAAAGGCAAGAAACCAGAAAAGTGGGTACGATATGAGCTAAGTGGAATACACAGCTTCAAAAACGCGTCGACATTTGCAGAATTTTATTAAACCAATACAGGAATATAAGGAATTCTGACGCGAATCGTCACTTGACGCATTCACGTAGCTTGCAAGGTGTTTGTATTTCTCTGCTTTTTGTTTAGCTCACCCGTTAAGGAAGATATGTAGAAGAATGTGGATAAAAATCGCGACAAGTTATCATATATTCGATGTTGCTTTTATTGATGCGCAGAGTGTAATTCTCGCCTACGCCATTTAGGCTTTACATAAGTGGCTGCAGATTTATGAAGTTGGTGGCAAGTAATACTTTATCATCGGCGTAACGAATGCTTTTAACGATAATAATTATTTTAAAAATAGTATTGCGATTTATAAACGCTTCTTTAAAAATGGCCTCAGAATAGATGTTGATTAGACGTGACGACAGAATATATCCCTAACGTACACCTCTCGGGATTTGTATTAACTTCATTTTTTCTCTTTTGACTATTACATTAGCTATTTGATTCCAGAAGAGATTGACTATAAATCTGATATATATTTGAATCTGATATTATTGTCGAGTCTAAGATTATACACGGTAAAATCTCGATTAGCTTGCTAGATTTCACCCTGTCAATTTTAGTAGTCAATAAACATGAAAACACTGACTACCACATGTCTAAACATCTCTGAATGAAGACTTGAAAACTAAAAAGGAGATATTGCTCTGGGGGAGTTAATCCAAATCTTAGCCATCATATACCTGCATGGCGTGAATGTTTTACAGGACGTTTGCTTAGATATTTCACCTTTTTTGATCAAAAGGCCTCATCGCCGTCTGGTTTTGTAGCTTTTTCTATTTTGTGAAAAAGACCAAACCTGAGGTGACTTTATAGATTAGGTATCTTTTTTTGCACCTCCTTCCTACTTTAGTAATTTTCGTTTACATACTATTACAAAGTTCACATATGTTGCTTCTTTATTAGTATATCTATATCATGTACATATCGTATTATTTATATGCTGCGTTTGTTGAGTTGAATGAAAAAAAAATAAGTAGGTCACCTAAAAGAAATGACAAAATCACTGTTTGTGGACTTTCCATCACCGTTCTTCCCTCACTGGGGCATAATTATTTGAACATATTTATAATCTATCCTATCACTTTAGTTATCTCAATTGTGAGAATTGCCATTCATTACCTTCTATTGAGATACAAATTCTATGTGCGGAAACTTACCAAACCTTCCTTTTTACCCAGGTTGTTTGAATATTGTAAAGACTCTGGGACTGTGGTAGAGGTGTGTAAAGAATTGATATAAGTTCAACAATCCGCTTTGTCTTGTCTTCATTGACTATAAAAAGGTTTTCATTTCCTGTTGGCAGTAACAATTTGCCATCCACTACCGTAGTCTAATATGTCGACATCGTGATGCTAGCCGTACACGGGATGTGTTGGGTTGGTAATTAAACTAATTTATTACCTAGTTCATATCTGCAACCGCGGCCATGAATGTGAACTACGGGAAGGTACGATTAGAGAAATGAAGTTGTCCCGTGATGAAGAATATTCCGCCCATGTCCTGGAATGGCGGTTTCGCCAGGAGGTCGGCGCTGTTGGGCGCACGAGACACCCTGATCGCTCACTCACCGGCTTGGGTGCCAATTAATTAGCCAGTCGGGGGCGGGGGTACCCCGCGGCGCACAAGCGGTGGCCCCTCGCTAAGATGAGCCCCCCTCCACGCGACGCCCGACGCATCATTTCCTGCACGATCTCTATGGTGCGGATAGATGCGGGGAAGAGACCCGATGATCGAAACGAGAATGCGTGGTTGATAAAATCTAAGAAACCGATGACAGAAATAGGAACGGTTTTTATGTGTTCAGTCACCGTGTGTAAACCTTCTCTTTCGTCTTTCTCAGCCTGCAACCCTCCAATGCCGGATGGAGGACTTTTTAGTAACCGTCCACCTTGATTTGTTTCACCTGTTTTTTGCCAAGTCATTTCTACTGCCACATTAATGTAGTCCATCCATCTGGGCGGTGGTGTACCAACGCTCCGTCTCCTCATTCGTAGTCTACAATATAAATGCTTTGTGCACAATCGTCATATCTGCGGCTACGGCTTAGTTGACCTGTACATTGCCATTAAGTTTAGCTACGCGGTTTTGGATGACTGCTACTATGGCGCTCTCTTTGATTATATGATTTCGCACTCTGTCTCTAGCGGTATCGCAATTGTAGTTCTTTCGGCAACTCTCATTTTGTTCATGATATCTGGCTGCTAGAGTCTAAGTTTTATCACCGCAATCCTGGTTTGGAGACCATCGGTTGAGACCCTTTATCTTCATGATTTGAGGAATTTTGGATTATACAACGTGCTTTAGTTTGTCGAAGGCAACACATGTGAGTAGTTTCATTAATTATGTATTATGTATTCTGAACTTCTTCAATAATGAAAATTCGATTTCAGAACCAAACTATTTACAACTCTTAGCTGGGTGACCCCTGGCGCATGTGATCTAGTGGCGGTAAAATCGTAGAATATATAATCCGCTTCACTTTATGCGGCCTGTAGTTACATCTCGCTACTCGGTCTACTGTCTGGCAACCTACGCATTGGAATGCTTCGCAAACATAGAACAGTTTCTGTACAGCACTGTACGGTGTCATGCTGAGGTTGACACGAGGAAAAGTGCCTTCTTCAAATTATGTTCCTTTTTTATTTTTGTCTTTATAATGGCCATCCTATGCAGGTGTTTCTGTGTAGGTCGTTATAATTATGGACTTAATTTTTGATTGCCTTACTTATTTCAGCGTTTTCATTGGTGCAGTGTGATCTCACCCTCACAGCTGACTATTGAATCAGCTCCATAGTCACCAATCTGTATAGGTAAGTAGAGACAATCATCATAGTTCGAACGCTTTGTAACGTTCCGTTTTTTTGCATGTTCTGTTCGTATATATTAAACTACATCCTTTTTTGTCAATAAAAGCTGCAGTTTGATTTTCAACCCTTTCGACACATGATATTTCGTATATTGTAAGATTCGATAGGAAATTAGTTATTCTGCTGTATTACGTACATGGGTACGATAATAATTAATAGAATCATTAAAACCAAAAATGTATTTAGATATCGATCGAATTACATTACATACTGCTGCTGTATGACTTTTATTCTCAATTTCTCAGGTTAGGTTACCATTCGTTAGGATATACCTATTATTTTGGCCAAATTGTATAAATTCTGGAGATTTAATTGACCGATCCTACCGACTGCGTCAATTTTGGTGCATAAAGAAACGTTTACAATAGTAAGTCCTCACACAACAATATTCTTCATTTAAGGTAATGGTTTTAATAGGGACTTTGAGTTTGCTTCGGGCATTTTAAACCCATACAAAAAGCGTCGAGTTTGGTTTCGAGTCAGCGAATTGGGAGCCCTTTACCCGTTTGATAATCAAGATCAATAGTTGATCATTATTCGTTTGGTCGATAGTTTACAAAGAAATCGTCAGCCGACCTCATCTTATTTATGATTCGTTCATCCACCTATCAAAAGTGTAAAATTATGCCTTTCACCAGTAAATCGATAAAAATTGGAATAAAGGATCGATAAAATAGGAATAAAACCTAGTGATGGTAGTTGGAACAATCCAAATATTTTTATTTCGAAGGCCGAACGGTCGCTTCGATTTTGTTTAGAATCGAGAGTTTGACGCTTATCCACAACCGAGAATTATAACCAATTAGATAACTTACAAGATGCAGATTCCCTTTTCTCTATTGATTGTCCATCGCCTTAATACTTTTAGAATAATCTACAAAGGATAAAAGTAGTTTAAGTGTATCTAGTCATGGACTTTTAAAAGTGCGTCTAGGCATTCGGACTTAGCAACTCACCGGTCAGCCCCGGATTTACGATTTTTCAGAGACGAACGAAATATTGACTCCCACCCCCCCCCCCCTTTCCCCACCCTCCAGGTGCTAAGGGAGGGTTCAGAAGTAGGAGGATATTAATACGTTAAGTAAATGCCTCATAAAAGTAGATTTTTTAAACTTGATCGGGTTTTCATGTTGTCTCAGTCCATAATGCCATCATTAGAATAATTTATACCTTTTACGTATTTGTATCGAGTAAATCGCGAATGAAATAAAATGAAGTCGTGCGCCATTGATCGCTCGGGCGCATTTCCTCCAACAAAGCGGGCTCGGTGCCGTCCGCCCGTCCGCATAAAAAGGATGGTCATTTTTCAGCCGTTTGCCAGACCAGGGCTGGCTAGTTGGCTCTCGGCCCGCGGCACTCTCTATAAAGCGATCACGGGTCGACACGGCGCCGTGGCCGGTGGTACAATTAAATCATATCCCCTCGAACAGGTACCGCGACCGAGGGCGGATATTTCGCTCGCCAATTATTTACCAGCAATAACCGGGCACTTGACTCTGTGACCACCGCGCCCGCCGCGCCCGCGACCAGACAGACACACAGTGTTGCAAATAAAAAAAACGAAGATTGTACTGTTTTGCTCCGACGATAAAAAAACCATTATACCTTGAAGCTCAAATTTTAATTTAATATAATTTTATTTGTAATTCAAATACCCAAAATAATTTTACCACATATAATCACAATATTTAATTTAATATAACCACAACTACCTAAGAAAGTGTCGAAAACTCCCTACTCTTGAAACTCCCTAAAATCAGTAATTGCAATAACTAATGGGTTTGTAAATTTGGTGGGCACACTCTCTGACAATTGTAGGGGCCACTCATAAGGGTCGTTACTGTCCCCTATTAAATCATGGAATTAGTATGTATCGTCTAATTATTTCATTGTTAGATATTGGTGTCTCTATCTATCTACCGTAAACTGCCCTAACTAAACCTCCGGTCCAAACAATGAACCACTCCTGATTTTTTAAAATAAAATAGGTAATCCTAGGGAAAGGAAGGAAGTTTATTTAATTATATTTTTTTTTGTCATGAACATGACTAGATGCTGAACGAATCGCTCTGTGAGTGATCAGCCGCGTGCGTGCAGTGAGATTAGGAAGGCATTTTTTTCATCGATATATTAGCTAGATATGCCCTCACATACAAATAAGTTGGCTACACTACCCTTTGCTTGTAAATCATGTGCCAGAGAGAGCAATAAATTGGACAGTATGCGAGAGAAAAGCGCGCCGATATTCTTCACGGCAGCTCTCACACCGGAAACGGTCGGCTGTCTGCCAGGGGACTGCGTCCAAACTACTACTGGCCGGTTTTCAGTAGTGGTTTTGAAGGGGTCATTTTCGAGCGCGAAAGGCCTATCTAGGGGATCATTTTATATATCGATGATTTTTTTGTGTTTCGGAATAATTTCTGCTATCAACGAACCTCGTCAAACTTTCTAGGATCTGGTGAGCATCCGGAACTTTGTTTTTTTATAATTAGACGTTTAGACAACTTATCTGCCATTTAGAGTTTTGATAATAATACTTATTCATAAGTATTTTTATAGGATTTATCCCAAAAATAAGCATTGACGTAAGCTGCATGAAGAGATCTGGAGCGTTCTGGAAATGGCCAGAAGATGAAGATCAGATGCAGTATAAGCCCAAAAACGTGTAAAAAAAAACACTAGCTCTTGTGCCTTCTAAGCGCAAAACATATAAAATGTCCGAGTTGCAGAGCATCCAGGGCATTTGATGTATCATTCCTATTAGTTTAATGTTGTTTTCGACCTATCGTAGAACAGATTGGTCTTTTTTTTGTAACAAATAATAAAATAAAAAAAATAAATAAAAACATCTGCGTGAAACATCTTTTTGATTGCATATTATTTAGGGTTATCTACTGTTGAGAATCAAATACAAAGCAATGCACCAGCCTAACACCACCAGCACTGATTCAATGACATTTCTGTGATGGTACATTGTTGGGCACATTGTCACCAATCAAAGTAACACTTTACAAAGAAACACAAAAACATCCCCGGATACTTTTTCAAATATATTTGAACTTTGCCGTTTACTATATATAATCCAATTTGAATAAAAAATACACCAATTATATATCAATAAACTATATAGGGTTATCGCTCAAATTATATGAAAATTGGTACATGGTTAGGGCAGTTTACGGTATCAATCTATGACTACGAAATAAATTAATAATAATTCCAGATATACAGCATTGTGGTTCTAATATCTCTCGAGTGAGTACATTTATAGTATCGTCTGCCAAGCGCGCGCGCCGCGTTTGCAATGCAAGCCCGCCGACGATCGTACAAGACAAATACGCGAACAATTAAACTGAGACAATAACTTATTTAACTCGACGATATTTATCGCCATCATATTTTGTTATACTCCTGATATGTCAGCGTCTGTTGCTCAACAAGCGGTCCCGTACCGCGATCAAGATCTGCTACTTTTACCCTATTTCATATGCATTTTTAAATTTTTTTTATTAATGAGTAATGCAAATATTAAAAAAATAAGGGTAAACAATTTCAGCGTAGGAATTATGCACAAAAATACTTACAAAATTGAATCAAAAGCAGAAAAAGGAATACATCTCGTAGTCTAGTGGCAACGTCACCTAACTAGGCCGGGACCTGTTCTAAGATAAAATTTATTTTTTAATGTGCTTGCAACAATACCGTGTTTTATAAAAATGGCATATATTCCATGTATGCACAAAATAATAGAATTGCGAAACCATATTAAAAATGACTAAATACTTAAATTAAATAATTAATATGTTACATATGTACCTCCATCCACTTTTAATTCCAAGTACTCCCAAATTGGCTTTTTCGCATATTGAACCTATTCTGGTAGGACCCCTATGATACACAACCCTTCCTGAGAGCCAGAAAATTTAATTTAATCATTAACTATAACTATATTTTAGATACAGTTCAGACGATGCAGTAAATAATAATTAAGAAATGTGGGAGCATGACCGTGGTACGAAACGGCTCGTCTCGCTTATCAGCTTTGGGCTATCACAAATAACGTGGACTCTACCGTGGACGGTCAAGTATTGCAAGTGAAACATACACTACTTGACCATGGTTTGATATTTTACAACATTCGGGAATATAAACAAGTTCAGTATGCCTAAGTGCTATCTCTGTCAATGGTTTAATTTTTCATAATATAAATATATATGTAAATGCTGAAAAAGGCTTGCAGAGGGTTTAATTATTTATTTGGTTTATTCGGCTGTTTATTTAATCCGATTTTTTAAATATTTTTTGTAGCAACAAAACAGATTCGTTAGTTAAAAATGGGAGGGACAATACATGGGTGTTATTCTGATAGGTAATGAGGTCTTCTGTCACCGAGTGAGTTTTGATGATCTACTAGGACTAGTAAAGCGTATACAATTTTTATCAGTGAGCCGCCGACCAGTGATTTCATACGTGAAACTAATCAAGAAAAATACAAAATAAAAGATTTATAAAATGATCAATAGTTTCTTTGATCTAGGACTGGGTAAGTATCTTTTATATTCATCTTTCGGATGTCTAATCACGCATTTACAAAAACTAAAGCCTAAATCTTAAAAAAAACTTTTAAATAATTTTCGAGTCAGTTTATAGATTAAAAAAGGTATCATGTAAAAAAAAACTACCTAAAACAAACAAAAATAAAAAAAATGTATTTTATTTTTTATTATTTTGATATATTTTTTTCATTTATGCCTCTTACGGTAACGGCCCACCTTAATATCGACAATTTCCTTACAGGCTCGGCTTTTATAATATCACGTGGCAATCCTCAGACGGTCACCCAACCAATAACTGACCACGTCCGACGCTGCTTAAGTTCGACTCTCTGGCAGGAAAGAGTGTTTAAACGCGGCTAAGGACGTTACAAATGATTATAAATAGGAAAACGAATATATCGCTTTAATGTTGTAGAAACCGACTTTTCGCCGTTGTCTAATGAAGACTGATTCAATCGGTAAATTCGTATTTTATTTATTTATTTATTTATTTGCAGCTGTTGTTATAAAAAACATATACAAAAAAAAAACAAGAACACATTGATTAAAAATTAAAACTGTAAATAGACAAAGACTATGAATTAAAGCTACAAACGCTGCAAATTAGGGGTATCCTCAGGATATCTCTTATCCTGGTTTTCTATAAAGTCAATCTATATCAATATATCTTATCTATAAAGTCAATCAATCGCGATAGTCTCCGATTTCATGTTACAAATGATGGCGTTATAATGATGATGTATCCAATAAACAGTAATCCTGTATCTACGGGGTTATTGGTTCCTCGATAGATATATTTGGGGATGTTGAAGAAAGGATTATTTGCTATCTATACAGCCCTTAGAGTATACATAAGCAAGCTTATGTATACTCTAAAATACAGCTATATTTACCTCTATGCAAACAACATTAATTTCAGAATTATTTTTTTTTGTCATTCTCTGACCTGTTTAAACCACTAGGTTTTAAAAATTATATTAAAAAGTTTTTTTAATTTTATCTTTATGATGGAACCCATGAATAGCGGTACTCAATTGGAAGCAAAAATAATAGAAATTGCTAAAAAAAAGAATGCCAAAGAAACAAGCGACTAGCAAAATTAGAAAAGAATAAGTTTTTAAGTGATTTTATCTTGATTTTTTCTTATCACATGCTATAAGCATGCTACTGTTAAAACTGCTTTATTTTATTTGGTTATAAATACAGATATTTGCCTTCTTTTTTCACAAATATTATTAAAAAATTTAAATGCGGTTGGCGCAAATGCTGTAACATCTTCATACTTATACAGGGTTATTGGTACATCGATAGATATCTTTAAGGTTATTGTAGAAGACAATAATTGCTATATATATATACAGTTATATTTACATATATGCAAAAATCAATAGTGAATATAAAAAATAAATATGACCTATTTTATAAAATATAAAAAAATTATTTAATAAAAAATTATTACCATCATCATGGAACCAATGAAATAGATGTACTTATGTAAGTTGAAAAAATAATATTAAAACGTGCTAAAAAAAAGAAATTTCCAAGAAATAAAAATTAGACAATTGGCAAAATAAATAATAAAAAAAAAAAAATTATGCGATTTTTTCTTATACCATGTTGTAAGAAAATTACTCTAAAAATTACTTCATTTGATTGACTTTCTAACAAGGATTATAAATTCTGACATCGGCGTGCTTGTTTTACAAATATTTATAGAAATGCTTAACATTCTGTCATACTTGTATACAGGAAGCATTTCGCGCATTGAAGCGTCACACTCTTATCCTTGTCATTTCTTTTTATCCAAAATTTTATTTATACTACGACTACTTAATGGGATTCATGATGAATGTTAAAAAAATATACTTCCAATCATTATTTTTATATTTACTAAAGTAGGTGATAAAGTAGGTTTTAAACAAAAACACAAAAAATTAAGTTTCTCCGAAACAATTGTTTTTTACGTATTGGTAAATATGCCTGAGATATGTGGCGAAGAACCTGAAGATAGCATACATATCGTTGGTCACTGCCCAGGCTTCGCTGCAAAAAGATACAGTTGAGACGAGCCTTTCTCGACCCCAGGGACCTGCCCAACCTGGAGGTCAGTGTTCTGTATGGACTGTTAAATAGTACCGGGCTTCTAGCAGACCACTGACCAACCACAAAGTGGGTAGTTACAAATAATCTTTGCTACAACATCCGAAAGGTATCTATCGAGGAGCCAATAACCCTGTATCTATGACTAGGTTTTATTAGTGAGCACCAAACAAGTGGGTACAACACGTAAAATGAAACCAAAAATATCTTGGAATAGACTTTGACTGGAGTAGATCAGGATATTTTTCCACCTAAATTCACAGCAGTAAGGGCCGGGCCACACGATGCGGCCAGGCCAGAAATCACTGCTAAAGAAATGTGAGTATAAATAAGGTAGGTAAAATAACGGAGATATGTACTGTACACATAGTATTAACGGTAAATAGTGTTAACGTATAATTAGTCATAGTTTCATTGTTATACTTTGTATTTGTTATATATAAATGCTGTTTGTTAACCGAATAAAATAAAATAAAATAAAATAACATCGTGATCTTTCGATTCAAGTAGCTTTCTAAATCAATATAAAATAACCTAGAACTGAATAGATCTAAAAAGATGCTGTTGTCAATGTCACGTAATGTATGTAGATCTTCCTAAATACCCTACATGCAACCTTCTTTTGGCAGCTATCGCCAACATGTGATCTAACGCATGAATCACGCATCCCGTGGCCTTGATACAGTTGAGATTACCGCCGGACATGTCAGTATCGAGGTCTGAGGTCAAATATTTACCTGCCTATTTTATCGCGTCCGCCGGGCAAACAACCTGTCAAACTCCTCGCGGATGACAGGCGGGCCCATCTTCTGTTAAATATTTATACTGGGCCTCCGACTTATTCGTCGAGTGAAGACGATAACGATACAAGATTCTCGGAAAAGACGATACAGATCGAGTGACCATTCGACTCTATGATAATGCGCTGCCGACCTGAATAGATAGGAGGACATTTATTTTGTTTGCGTCTACCTTTCGTTTTGGGTTTGTCGTTTGTTTGGCTCTCAGTTCTCACAATCATTAGTATAACAAAAGTATGCTTATTTCTTATTTTGACTACATTACTAAATCCAATAATTGACTATCGAAGATGGATTATAATATAGAAAAATTATATTGACCATTTCTATTTCGCAATTGTTATTGGTGTAATTTTATATTTGTAATATTTTAATTTAACTGTTTTATAACGGACTCTTCGTTTTTAAATTTTAACTACCTGCAGTATTTTATTAGCTCTAATTATTTTTAAAGATTTCAAATCATTATTATAAATTTAAATAGCATTTGTTTTACAATTTAAAAAAAATAGTCGATATTTAAAAAATGAATTCGGCCACATAAGGTATAATATCACATATTTCAATTTGACACACCAAAAGTGGGGATTCCTACCAACTGACTTATTTGAAAATCTTAATATATATAAATTACGTGTCACGTTGTTTGTCCGCGATGGACTCCTAAACTACTTAACCGATTTGAATCAAATTTGCACACAATGTGCAGTTTGATCCAACTTGAAAGATAGGATAGCTTACGTCTTAATTTATAGTCGTGATATTATTTTATTTCAATGTCTATTATTTGACATTCGCAATTATCTGTTAGTTCCAAACGATTTTAACAGATGGCGTTATCTATTGAGTAATCCATAGATGGCGCTGCTATGTTAAACCTACAAACGTCATAGTCGGCCAAGCGTTATTCTAAATTCAAAATATTGTGAAGGTAATACAGTGAAATTATTCCTGCTTTTTAATTATTTGTGCTTCATTGTTCAAAACTCTTTAATTAAAATATATACATGTAAATATTATCACATAGTTATAAAAGTGGAATAACTGCAGTATAGGAACCTCTCTCCAATTTTTTTCATTTTAATGCTAAATCTGGAAGAAAATTGTGTCGGTCGCTATAAATAAGCGAGATATAGGCATTCAAAGTTTAAATTTTAAAAACAGGCCAAAATAATATAATATAAAAATGGATGTTGGTATATCTGTATGCCCGTCTGTCCGAGTTTAATAGACTCCGAAACCGTTTGACCGATCACCATGAAAGTTGGCATATATATGTATTGTTTCATGGTTAAGGTTTTTATATATATCCGCTTTGTTGCAACTTTCAACTAGACGGCGCTGCAGCACACCAACTTCTATACTGCTCAACCGATCGCCATGAAAATTGGTATACATTGGTATTTGAGAAAAGATATAACACGGGCAACGCCGGGTAATACCACTCGTCTTAATATATATAAATTACGTGTCACGTTGTTTGTCCGCGATGGACTCCTAAACTACTTAACCGATTTGAATCAAATTTGCACACAATGTGCAGTTTGATCCAACTTGAAAGATAGGATAGCTTACGTCTTAATTTATAGTCGTGATATTATTTTATTTCAATGTCTATTATTTGACATTCGCAATTATCTGTTAGTTCCAAACGATTTTAACAGATGGCGTTATCTATTGAGTAATCCATAGATGGCGCTGCTATGTTAAACCTACAAACGTCATAGTCGGCCAAGCGTTATTCTAAATTCAAAATATTGTGAAGGTAATACAGTGAAATTATTCCTGCTTTTTAATTATTTGTGCTTCATTGTTCAAAACTCTTTAATTAAAATATATACATGTAAATATTATCACATAGTTATAAAAGTGGAATAACTGCAGTATAGGAACCTCTCTCCAATTTTTTTCATTTTAATGCTAAATCTGGAAGAAAATTGTGTCGGTCGCTATAAATAAGCGAGATATAGGCATTCAAAGTTTAAATTTTAAAAACAGGCCAAAATAATATAATATAAAAATGGATGTTGGTATATCTGTATGCCCGTCTGTCCGAGTTTAATAGACTCCGAAACCGTTTGACCGATCACCATGAAAGTTGGCATATATATGTATTGTTTCATGGTTAAGGTTTTTATATATATCCGCTTTGTTGCAACTTTCAACTAGACGGCGCTGCAGCACACCAACTTCTATACTGCTCAACCGATCGCCATGAAAATTGGTATACATTGGTATTTGAGAACAGATATAACACGGGCAACGCCGGGTAATACCACTCGTATAATATAAAATATTATATTTTTCCGGACGACGAGCAGCAAAATTGATGTTCAATAAAAAGTGAAAATGAGGATGATGATAACTTTTATTGATTGTTCCTTTAATTTTCGACACAGTCGCCTTGACGGATATAGACATGATATATTTTACCTTAAATAGCTTGAATACTTTTTCTAAAAAAAAGTCTACATACCGATTACTTAAAAAATCCTGCATTACGGCTATTACCGCGTCATCACCTTCAATTTTTCGACCTCTCAGATGCTCCTTCAATACCGGAAGTAGATAAAAATCACTAAGGGCAAGGCCGGTGAGAATGGAGGATGTACCTACTTCAAAGCCATATTCTTCAATGACAGTTATCGCAACGCTGAACTTGTGTGCTAGGGCATTATCTTGGTGAAACAAAACAAACGTCTTAGTTTTTGCCATTTTCTTGCCTCTTAGTTTTTCCCGTATTTCGTTTCGCTTTTTTTTGTTTTTTTCAGCAAATATATAGCCCCCGTGGTAGTCCTCTATGATCAAGTTATGCAATCATCAAGTCCAATTGACTGTCCCATGAGAGAGTCCATGATCTTACCGCCGGATGGAATGACCTTGAGTTAGAGATGATTGTCGTTTCCAGGTCACGGAATGTTGTCTTGTGTTAGAATCGTAATGGTGGAGCCATTTTTTGCCCATAGTCATGAATCGATCAAAAAAATGGCCAAGATCCTGTTGTAACAAATGCAAATAAAGTTGCAAAATCTTTGGTCTAGTTTCTTTCTACGCGTCCGTGAGCATTCTAGGTACCTACCCAGTGCGCGCATACATTTTCAATCCCTAAACGATCATGTGATCAGCGCGCTATTTAAATATTCACTTCTTCAAAAATATAACGAACCGTGACAATACTCATCTACTCAATACTGAACCGTCATCATACTCAAAAATATAACGAATCGACCAAAATGTCCTTAGTGACTGCCGTCGTAGGGCGACCCGAGCAAGGGTCATCGTTAGTTGAAAATCTTACACGCCTAAAGTCGCAACCCAAAGTGCGACCGTAGAATATGGGAAGCATCAACACCTAATGTATGTTGTAAATCTTGGAATATTTAATTTCCGTGCGAAATTACGGTTTTCATATTTTCGCCAATACGCTTAGACAAGATGCAAACAAATAACTTATTTTAAAATAACAAAAGAAACTTTGTTTTTATTTGGTAAAACATAATGTAAAAATAGATCTATTGTAGAAATAACAGATGTATTAGCTATGCCTGCTATTATTTATTTCTATATGCTTTCAAAGAGTGTGTAGCTCATAATCTTTTTTACAGGCCCCTATTACAAATTAAAAGATTTAAATTACCCAAAGTCATCAGATTATGCGAAAGTGCTGATTGAGGGTGTTTTAATATGTACGGTTATATTCAGAAAGTACAATCCTTGTTGCGGTATAAATAAAACTGCTTTAACAGGTTTGGAAAACAGATGGAAAAATAATGAAGTACATCAATATCCGATAAATAAGGTAGCATAATTCGAGAACAATAAGCATATTTATTTATATGCATATAATTACAATAACACGGCCCGGTGGCATAGTGGTCAGGTGGCCTAATCGTATTGTAAGGCCCCGGGTTCGATTCCCGGCTGGGTTACCATTTTCCGTTGGGATTAAATTAACGAAATGGCATATTCAACTCTGTCGATGAAATGCAATAACAAGATACACATTTTTTATTTTTTTTTATTTTGGTAAAAACAGTCATATACATTTGTTTGAAAATAATGCATAATCCAAATAGACCTATATTACCATTAATTACTTCAAAACATTATAAATAGTAGCAAAGGGAAAATTACAAACAAAATTAGACGAATAACTTATAAACTTATAACAATAAACCAAGGAACCAAACCACCAAAAAACAAAAAGTTTCACCTAAAAACAAATTAAACTATAAGCTAATGCAACAACGAATCACCTATTTTTTTCCTAAAACTAACCAACCTGTCGGAAAATATGTCGAGGTCATTCGAAGCTTTATTATAATGTAAACATGACCATCTGAGAAACGTATTTTTTGCATAGTTCGTGCGAAAAGAGGGTATATAAAATGTATCTTTTAAACGAGAAGAGGGAGACCGAGGAATTTTAAAAAGAACACTTTATGTTACATTCACACACATGTGCATATAAATATTTCATAGTAGGGTTTGTTGTAAGAGATTGCTTACACTTACACACATGTTACATGCACACACATGTTCATATAAATATTTCATAGTAGGGTTGGTTGTAAGAGAGTGTCATAAGACAATAAACCCGCCCATTGTGAAATTTCACAATAAAGAGTAGAAAAACGAAAAAACATATGTATTATATAAGCTGTTAACGCTACCTTATACAACGCTACAAATAATTAGACATTCACTTATAGATTCACTAGTACAGTGTTTTTCACCTATTTTAAAATCGCGACCCCCTTTATAGTAAAAATAACTTTTACCCGACCCTTCTTAAACTGTTGTTTTCCACAGCTTTGGCTGTAAACATCAAATATATGAAGTTTTTGTTAAAACAATAGCGAAAGCCACATTGATTTTGTTTTCACTTTCTAAGCTATACCCTAAATGTTTCCACCTTAGATCAACTTTAAGTTTTGCAAAAGCAATAGCAAAACTCACAATAAATAAGTTTACCTTCCGAAGCTGTAAAGGTTTGCGTACTATATGTATAAATAAAGATTTTGTAATGTTTTCGATTTTTATTTTTAGATAGCCTGCGACCCCTGGGGTCTTTTCGCGACCCCCAAGGGGTCACGTCCCACTGGTGGAATTCACTGCACTAGTAGATTTGAATTCTTGTCATATTTCTGTCCGTCTCTCTATCTGTCCATCCTCAAAGATTTAGTACCTTGTCGTCGGTGAGTAGGCTTAGAAGGCTCATATGAGCCAACCCGTCTAAATCTAAATTCTAGAATCAGATTTCATCATACGGTGATTTTATCACTGCACTAGTAGATTTGAATTCTTGTTATATTTTGGTCCGTCTGTCTATCTGTCCATCCTCAAATATTGAGTACCTTGACTTTGGCAGGTAGACTTATGGAGCTCATATGAGCCAACCCGTCCAAATCTAAATTCTAGTATCAGACGGAAAGAAATATGAGGTGGGGTCCGATTCCGGCGGGGAGCTCTGGCGCGTCGATGTAGGTCAGTGTCCGCGGAGGTTAAGCTTCCGGCCAGCTGCGCGCCTCCACTTCGCCCGGACACCCGGTCACCCGGACGCCGAACTCCACCGCCCGCCCGAGAACAAAACGTAAACTCATTAATGAATGAACGCGATGATCCTCAATGGACGTAAATGGAGCTCCTTTTTGTGCTTCGGCCTCCCTTTCTTTTCCCGCGCTTTCGGCGGACGTTGCACCGGCCGCCCTTTGGACTTTGTGTTTTTAGGGGCCCGCCCGCGCCTCCGAGACTCATGCGTAGCGGTAACGTGAAATTTCTTGGTCTCGAACACATACATACATAGGCCATACGTACATATGGTAATGTGTAATCCTTACCTGTGTAATTGTTGTTTTTACTTTTCCGGCCCACCAAACGAGCCTCAAGGACAGTATTGTGAAAGTGCATTTTTTTTTTCGAGATGAAAACGGAAATATCCATTTTGAGCCACCTTGAGACGATTACGACCATTTCTAGATTGAAGTCTTTCTGTGTGTCTGTGTGTACGTATTTCTCCACGATAGAACCTAAACGGTTAATCCGATACAGCTGAAGGCAGGCAGGCGTCATTTGGTTATGCCAAGAGTTGAAAGATCATAGTCGAAATCGCACCACCAGGGGAGAAACATTAGACTTACAGACTTGAAATTTGGTACTTAGATGCCTTGTTGGACCAAAATTACACTGTGAAATTTTGGTTGAAATAAACGTATCCCATACACAAGCTGCACGTATCCAGACTTCAGAGAGTACTGGGGGGGAGGGGGGGGCATTCATTGGGAAAACGCGCGCGGCACCAACCAAACTTGAATTTGCCCGTTTAATGAAACAAACCCCCCACCCCTTGGATACGTGCCTGACACAAGGTATACTT
This sequence comes from Micropterix aruncella, assembly GCA_944548615.1. Classification (NCBI taxonomy): domain Eukaryota; kingdom Metazoa; phylum Arthropoda; class Insecta; order Lepidoptera; family Micropterigidae; genus Micropterix; species Micropterix aruncella. The sequence goes on from OX155951.1 coordinate 14,127,782, forward strand.
CGTAACTCGCGGATTCTCCCTCATTCTTGATTTTTTCTTGATTTTTTTACTCATAACAAACAACTAGGGTTGTCGACTACAGCGGGCGAGCCCGTCACATCAGGAAGTTTGAACGATTAGTCGTTCCATCTCTCTGGAGTGAGCGCAGAAGACTTGAGGACAAAACAGTCCACCGTCAAGCTCCGCCACATGCTCGTAAGAGGCCAACGCCTTATCCGCGAGATAACCAGGTATGTTACCCAGCAGTCTTACACTCACGCCCTTACTTCCAATTGCGACCAGATTACTCCGGTCTCTCGACTGGTTACGAGTTCGAGGCCGCTTGGGCGGTCCTCTCCCTTACGAAGCGGTGAAACGATGTAAAAAGAATCTATCGCGGACCAAGGCATCCTTTGCCCGGCGTTCCACCCGGGATCGGGTAGCCGATGGTCGTTTCAAGAGCAGTCGCCGTAAGGCCAGCAACCACCCCCGCTCTATAGGAAACAGTACTACTTCCAGACTCTCCCGACTGTTAGTCAGAGTGCACAATCGATTGGCTTACGCCGCACGGTGCGCAGACCGTCCAGGAGCGCCAGAAGATTGACTCCTAGGGAAAACTAGCCCCAAGGCCAGAGTCCTACCTGGGCTCGCACTTCATGCGTGGAGGCCGCCGGATGGGTGTTGACCCGTGAGTGTGACCAACCTTGAACAAATAGGTCTACGTGGCCAACTCAACAAGGGCTCATTAGCTCCCTGTATATATGTACCAAATGAGTGCATGCAATATGTGTGTAAGTGTGTGCCTTGTTATTGCATTCGATCGACAGAATTGAAATGTAATCCCTTAATTTTATCCCAATGGAAAATGGTGACCTAGCCGGAAATCGAAACTGGGTCCTTTGATTGTAAAATCAGGCCACCTAGCCACTATGCCATCGGGCTGTGTATTCAATTTGAATTTGAAGTTAGTTTTCAAGGGCCAATGTAATTGACTAATGGCAAAGAAAATGGCAAGCAAAAAGAAGCAAAATATTATTTCATCTTACCAGTGGGTAAGGTGGAACACGAGACAACCACGGTGACTGCCAAGTGTAGGTGTAGCGTTGAGCGTCAAAATTGAAAAGTAGAGATAGACAAGCGATAATGACTGTCTTCCATTTCTTTTTCCTATGTTATCTGCGTCCTAAGACAACTGACCGCATTTTAGTGCAGTTTAATTTGTAATGGCATAGAAATGGACCTTTTTGGGATATTCCAATTTTTTTCAGGATCATCTATAGCGTTTTTATCGTTAATCACGCCCCGCTGCTGCGAAAGAAAATACCCACGCCCCTGTCCTATTATAAATCTATACTAATATTATAAAGAGGTAAAGTTTGTGATGTTGTAGGAAGTAATCTCTGGATCTACTGAACCGATTTTGAAAATTCTTTTACCAATAGAAAGCCACGTTATTTGTGAGTGTCATAGGCTATAAATTAATCCGAAAAATGAAAAGACTTTGTCGTGGTAGTCGGATTTCCAAAGTAAGTCGGAAAAAACGGTCGAACGAAAACGTTTCTAACGAACGCTGCCTTAACGATGAGAGATATATGACTAAGTTCTAGAGAAAAGTTGTAGAGCTTGATAATGCCTACAAAAAAGTCAGCGACAGCATATGTCTAACTTTTGTATTTAAGTAACAAACAGTAGTTTTGTTATATTAAAAAAATAATTTAAATCGTTAGGTCATGTTTGTTGGTCAATATTATCAACAATTATGAATTCACATCAAATTAAGTAAATTTATCGTCTTAAGTGTTTAAAATAAAAGACTTTTCCCTTTTACTGCATATAATTTCACTTTTACTGCATACATTGTTAAAGAGATAAGACACTCACAAATAAGACACTCGCAAGAAGACATTCACAAATAACGGTAATATAGTTAAATTGGCATGCAAATACATACATACATATGCAGTAAAAATATAACCCTTCTTTTGGCAGTCAGGAAATAAATCATAGCACTCAGTACTAACCAAACCACACTCATAATTTCATCACAAGTAAAAAGTTTTACCGCCCAACGATGTGGGCACGAGTCAGCTAGTTAATAATATAAGTGTTTTATTTATTGCTTATACAATTACACAAATGAACGATCTAACTTGTCACACAAAGATGTTATAGTTTTAAATTAACGAACCGCTAACCATATTGTTGCGTCTTATTTCAGAATTCGCAACTCATAAATAATTGACGCACAATTGCCGCCTATTGCCGTGCCGGCATTAACTTTCTAGTCAGCAGAGACAATACATAATGATATTATTCAATAGTGGGTTCCATTTGAATGTGTCGGTTGGCGCGAAAATGGGACGAGGTGCAACGCTAGCGCTGGCGCCGAAGCATGGCATTATTTGAAAGGCAAGATCAGTGTTTAATTGGTAACATAAAGGAGCGAGTTGACGTACATTATTCCGTGTAACATTTCATCTCGTCGGCCCCCATTTATACTGCGTCCACAAAGGGAGATTTCGTGTTTCGCAACTCCTATCCCATTATAATAATATTATCGCGCTGTAATCGTGCCGTACTTTCTTATACACCTCCATGGAGAGATGGAGTTACTGTTGTGATTTATATTTCAATGCATGAACGCCGGAATCAGTTTTTCGCGCGGAAATCTTATCCCGGTCGAAGAGTAGCCTGATACTGAATCCGACTCGTTGCTAAAAATTGACCACCCGTTTGATGTTGAGGAATCAGTTTAATTCCTTGGTATGTACCTATGCACATTGGTGGCATAGTGGTTAGGTCGCCTTCGATTCCCGACTGAGTCACGATTTTCCGTTGGGATAAAATTAACGGCATTGCATTTTCAATTTTGTCAATCGAATACAATAACAATACACACACTTACGCCCATGTTACACAAACACATACATATAAACACTTCATAGTAGTTGGTGGTAAGAGATTGTCGTATGATAATCAACCCGCCCATTGTGAAATTTCACAATAAAGAGTAGAAACAAACAAACAGAAACCGCGATAAAAAGATGCCCTGGAATGTACATATCGAGCATGTTAAATCAAAGCTGTCGTAAGCCTGCCACACTGAGAAAAATATACATGCTGTCCGACTATAACCTTACGTATACTAACACATGCTGTCGTATTAGAAGCGAGATACTAAGGTTGCGACGTAATGAAATAACATTATATTTTAACAGTACGGCACGGTAACTACTGTCAAGCCAACACCCGTACGCGTCATGTTAATTATTACGTATGGACCGACTAATACGTAATAAGTAATAGGTATGTACGTAAGCCGACTTATATACGTAATCCTTGTTGAAACATGCGTAGTATTTCAACATGCGTATTATACATGCGTAGTATTACAAACATTTCCGAGTATTACATCGTTAATTTTTTCTCAGTGGGCGCATAACGGAATTTTGATATAATTTGAAAACACTATAGTACCTACCATTGTAATTTAATGTACTAAATTTTGATGACTATTTGTTATATTATAGTCTATCTTTTTAATTGGAATAACTTATGGTTAATTTACTGTATATTATATTTTGTTAAATTGAGTAACTAATTTGGATTACTTTAATCTACATATTCCAGGAATGTTGAATTCCTACACAATTTTTAAGTTGTAATGGAAATAATGCTGACTTTAGGGCATTCCATGAAGCGCATCCATCTAGAGTACATTACACGATGCACTGGTCATTCGTTTTTTGTCTGGCAATTAAAGCGGACTACTGGCAAATTTCCGTCACCATCTGCGGTTCGGAATCGTCGGTTCGATTTGAGGCTACTCACTCTGTCGTCGCTTACCTCGATCGCCAGAAGGACGCGGTGTCGGTAGCTCAAGGCGTCTGGTGTCTCTTTTATTAGTTAGGTGTGTGTGTGCGCGTACCTTTATAATTGCTTTTTATTGTGCAGCGTCGCCAGAAAATAAATAATTAAGGAGAATCCACGAGAGTTTTACAGCAGAGGATTTAAGAAACTTTCATTCAAATGCAAAACTATGTATATTTTTAGATCAAAATGTATGGTCTTAAATTATAGAACGGAAACTTAGAGGTAAAGACCTATTAATATATTAAAATTCGTTCGTATAATAAATATAAAAATATGTTTATATATTTGTAAAATAATCGAAGCTTCAGAGAGGTCACTGGCAAATCGACTTTATCTTCTTTTTTATGAATTCAAATGTAACTTCATAAATACATTACCATGTGGAAGCAGTTTTATTTTTATTATTTTTTAATATTTTTTATTTGTGGTAAAAATATGGTTGATACTAAAATAACGCCTGCGGTATCCCATTATCCCACTATTCACAAGGCTAACAATGCGTAAGAAAGGATTAGTCGACTATTATGCGTATTCAGATTTTGTTGGTGACACTGACCTGCATCAAAAGTCCGACAATTGCGGACAATTCCAATGTCATAGTTGCGTCCGAGTCGTGAAGAATCTGAATGGAGAGCAGTCACCACCGATTAGCTTCCAATTATCATGTTCGTGGTCGCGCATAAGGCCGCTCTATTTACCATACAATAAACACCCTCAGCGCCTCCAGTCTTGTCACAGTCGTCGGGAGGTGAGCTGTCCGAGGGGATCTTCAGAAAAGCATAGATGTGCCTGGCGCGCCTTGATGCAAGCCGCCTATGACCAATAGGAAATATGCCACCTATCGTACTTGACCTAGGGCCTAGAAATTTATCTACGTCACCAGCTAAGCAATGTATCTACATTGCTTAGGTGGTGACCAATTATAATTATTATGTAATAGTTTTTGATGTGGACCTTGTTCCTTTTGATTATTTTGACGGTCTAAATAAACGTTGTAGTTCAAACCGAGCCGAAGTGTAATAGTAAATATTTCCGGAATTGCAAGAAATGATAAGGTTATAAATATAAGGCCTTGTCACTAGAAGGTTTGTATTTAGTAGTTGGTATCAGAAGTCTTTTTGAAAGGTGATAAAGGTAAATTAGGAAATCAAATGATTGTACTTGTATGTGTATCAACTGACTTATTTATTACCGATTTTTTTAAATTGTTGTCTAGAAGTCATTTTTTTAAATATAGGTAACTGTTTTTTATCTTTATTTGCATGTACTGTTTAAAAATCTTGTATACAGTACATTATAGCAAAACGAGCAGTAGGGCGGTGTCGATTACAACGGGCGAACTCGTCTCTTCAGGCTAGTATAACGATATGTGATCAATCTTTCAGCCGTGGGATGAACATAGAAGACTTAGAGACAAGACAATCTACTTTCTAGCTCCGCCAACAGGCCCGTTAGAGGTCAACGCCTTACGGCGAGGCACCGGGAAAAGTAACCAGCGAGCAGCCTCGCCCCCTAACTACCAGTTTTGGTAGGATATCTCCGTCTGGAAAACGAGCAATGTGAAATTAAATAAACGAAATAAAACTAACATGCCAATTGCTTAGAATAGATTGAATAGATGCTAGTTGAATTATTTCCTCGCTAATTCTGCAAATTGCAAATATTCTAGGGGCATCTATGTAAAAGTAATGCATACAAAGAACGCTTGGCAGCTTAAATAAACTTTGTACTGCACTCCGAGCTAAAGTATAGTAGTAAAAGTTTCCGGATATAGAACTAGAGTTGGATTAGAACACATAGGAATATTAAATAGGTGATTTGTTCATTAGGTAGGTACCTATTCACTAGTAAGGAGTGTTCCGAATTGGAGGAGGAAACTCATAGCATCAACTGAGCAGTTTTGGGATCAGAGTTTGTGGAGCCCAGGATCAAAAGGATGTGGAATATAAAATATTTTTGATACTTTTTGAATATATTGAATGCAATTAGAGCTTATCATTTTTATTTATTTATTTATAAGTACTTATTACAATGGTTACGACTAATTATACCAAACGAGTTCCAGAATCAAACATAAACAGTTCAGAGAAACCCTCACATCGTGTTTGGCACCTGCCTAAAACTCATCTAATTAGGTCAACTAAGGCCTGTATCTAGATGAGCTAATTACAATACGTATAATGACAATGATAAGCACGTCATATCAGGTAACTACATATAACTAAACAAAATATTTACTAGCTATAATATCTATAAATATATATATTAGATAAATATATACAAACATACATAAATATATAAACATACATATAATATATATATATATATATATATATATATATATATATATATATATATATATATATATATATATATATATATATATATATATAATATATATATATATATATATATATATATATATATATATATATATATATATATATATAAATATATATATATATATATATATATATATATATATATATATATATATATATATATATATATATATATATATATACGGTATATATATATATATATATATATATATATATATATATATATATATATATATATATATATATATATATATATATATATATATATATATATATATATATTATATATATATATATATATATATATATATATATATATATATATATATATATATATATATATATATATATATATATATATATATATATATATATATATATATATATATATATATATATATATATATGTATATATATACAAACATACATAAAAATACATACTTAACCTTTCAAACAGCAATGATCAGTAATTCGTCGTTTAATTTTGATGGGCCCAACTCTAATATCCAGGAATTGATTTTCTGTTTAAACGTACTTATTATCTTTATGTTTTTAATTTTTTCATCAATACAGTTATAAATTTTAGGTCCCAGAAAATAAATTTGTCGTTGAGCAAACGTCGTTTTAACATGTGGAATTAGATAGTTTTGTTTTTCTGCATTTCTTGTATTACGCGTTTGCTGGCTTCTAGGTTTTAGGTGTTTGTTTCTATGGAAATTAAGCAGTATATTCTTCACAAAAAGTTGTTGGATATTTAGGACTTTAGCTTCAGTAAACAGTAGCTCCGATTTGTATCGCCTGGGCTTCTTGTGAATAATGCGAAGCAGAAGCTTTTGAACCTTCTGTACTGTGTCAAGTAGTTTTTTGGTGCATGTTCCCCAGGCAGTTATGCCGTAAATCCATAAACTTTGGCATAGGGCCATATATACCATTCTAATAATTTTTTTTGGTAAAATATTTCGGAGATCACAAAAAACGTGTACTAGTTTCCTGCTTCTGTCAGTAATAGACATTACTTGATTTGACCAATTTAGATTTGAATCAATAATGATTCCTAACTACTTCATGTCGTTCACTTTCTCAAGTGTAGGGCACAGGCAAGGCACACCCCCTCCTACACATATGGGTTTATGAATTGTTAGTAAGTGTAAACTTGTGTCGATGTGTCGTAGACTGAAGTTGATATATTTCGTTTTAGAGGAATTAAGAGTAAGGAGGTTATTGTCAAGCCAATTTTTAACCAAATTTATGTTGTTTTGTGATTTATTTATTACTTGATGCCATGTATCTGCTTCGGCTAATAAATCTGTGTCATCGGCGAATGTTATTATTCTGCCGTCTAATCGAATATTGCACAGGTCATTGATATATATGAGGAATAGAAGTGGTCCCAGTACGCTGCCTTGGGGTACACCATAAACAGTGCTGCGTTCAGTACTTAGATGACCATTTATCGAAATGACTTGCGGTCTCATCTCCAAGTAACTTTGGAACCACAAAGAAAAAAAGAACAAAGAACGTCCTTCAATTCCAATCATTTCTAGTTTTTTTACTAGTATGGCGTGAGAAACGGTGTCAAAGGCTTTAGCTAAGTCCAGAAATACCGCCGTCACCTTTTTTGATTTGTCTAGATTTTCGGATATATATTGATTTAGGGTATTTATGGCGTCGTTTGTACTCTGACCTTGTCTAAAGCCAAATTGGTTTGGTGAAAAAAATCCTACTTCAAGGTATTCAGTTAGCCTATTTTTAACAATTTTTTCGATGACCTTTGAAGCTATATTCAGCAGCGAGATTGGACGGTAATTCCCAATGAATTCCCATTAATGAATTATGGTTTATTAGCTATACTTTTTTCAATCGATAGCGTTGAATGTTTTGTTTAAATATTTCTTCATAAAATTGAGTTTAGAAATCAAGGGTTGTAAGCGTATTATTTTTATATTTGTTTTTCCTTTTTACCTAATTACGCGACCTGGATGACTATACCTACTTTATTATTTATTATTTATTCCGTAGCCGGCGATTGGGGAGGGGGTCGCCCACGCAGCCAATACGCTGCTGTCGGTGCCGCTGGATCTCGTACTCCATTCACGATTCGCTTCCATTCTTGACGATTTTTTGCCAGGTAGATTCGTTGGTTGATTTTTAAGGTCGTCTTTGATGTTATTTAGCCAGGTTTTCTTCGGTGCCGATCGCTGAATTCTCCATTCTGTCGGACGGTCTCGCCAAAGAAGTTTACGTGGCAAGCGATTATCGCATCTTTCTCTAATGGTCTCGTTTCGAATTCGGTCGCGGAGTGAGACACCGAGAATCTGCCTCAAGCATCGCATTTGGAAAACTTCGAACTTTTTGAGGTTTGATTGTAGTAAACGTTTCCGATCCATAAAGAAGAATGGGAAGAACCAACGTTCGGTATAGTCGTACTTTGGTTTTGATGGTAATATTCGTTCGCTTCCATATGCACCACTTGAGCGAGGCGAATGTTGCTGTTGCCTGATCGATCCGGCTATGGACATCGGCCGTCGGACATTGACACCTACTTTATATATTGTCATAAGAAAACAAAGTAAATTAAGAAAAATGCTTAATTCCCATTATATACCCCTTTGATATTTCGTGGATGTGTAATCGAGAAGGCCTATCTTTCCGTTTTATTAATCAATGAGCTGCGCCGGCTTGGAATGCATTTAAATCATAGCCAGATTTGAATCATTCAAATGAATAGGCGATCGGACGAATCGAGTTTAGGACGAACATACAAAAGTGGAAGTTTTTTGGTTGTTTTGGATGGAGCAGCGTTGGCACTGTGGGAAACATCTACTGGGAGGAGATATTCAAAGAAGCACTCAGTGAACGATAGGATGCTATCCTGAATACGAGCGCCAGATATATATATATATATATATATATATATATATATATATATATATATATATATATATATATATATATATATATATATATATATATATATATATATATATATATATATATATATATATATATATATATATATATATATATATATATATATATATATATATATATATATATATATATATATATATATATATATATATATATATTAAATATATATATTGTTATATATATATATATAACAATATATATATATATATATATATATATATATATATATATATATATATATATATATATATTGTTTAATATATATATATATATATATATATATATATATATATATATATAT